>NW_010588221.1:315518-359328 GCF_000705375.1 Tinamus guttatus | reverse complement strand
GTTTCTGCCTCGGTTTAGTTTCTTTATTTTATTTTATTTTATTTTATTTTATTTTATTTATTTCATTTCATTTCATTTCATTTTATTTTCCTTTCCTCCCTTTATCTTTCTCCTCTTTCTTTTCTTTTCCTTGCTTCTTTATTTTATTTTTTTAGAGGGGGCGGTGCCTGTCACCTTAAAGGAGCCCTTGTCGCTGCTGCCTGGAAATACCTTGCTTTTCTAAGGCACGTGGAGAAAAATAGGGGGGAAATAAAATAAAAATAAAGTAAAATAAATAAATAAATAAAAGGTACTCACTAGGAAGCAAACGCCATTGTAAATTTCAAAATGCCAAATTCAAAAATGTTTGGAAGTTTATTGACACACCGCATGGTAACATTCTGAGTAAACATATCAGCCCTCCTAAAACGCTCCCTCCGAAGGAGATGAATCGCGGCAGGAGGCATCCGTGCTGCCGTGTGCCCGTAGAAGTGAAGCACCAAGGGGAGACGCACGTGCACATGCGTCACAGCGGCGCTGGCAGGGAGAATTTACTCAATTAAAATCCGACAGGCTGATCCGTATGGGAATATGGGTACTTGTAATTAAGAGGATAGGAGGAGCATGTGCACCTTGCGCACAGAAAGTCTGCCAGCGAGCTGCATGCTGCTGCTGGTGGGAAATACCTCCAGAAGTCGATGCTGTCGGATACGGGGTGCGATGCAGTGGCTGTTGTGGAGCTGGGGCTGGGAGTGGGGCAATTTAACAGGAGTTTCCGTCCCAAGCTCTGCCTGGAGCACTAACCAGAGGTTAGTCAGTAATTTGTAGCTAGAGCCATGTCACTTCTGCCTTACGTATGATATGTTTTTTAAAGAATGTAAATTTAAAATTTTCCAAAAATGAATAAAGGCAAAAGTATTTTCAAAGGGGTGGGCGGTGCTTTCAATACAGGCACCAGGAGAGCCACTCTGTGAGCCCTGGGATGTGGGGCTGGAGTGATGGAAACGAGAGCAGGAGGAGGCCTGCGTGATGGAGGAGGAGGCCTGCGTGATGGAGGGGCTGCCCCGGGGGTCTGCTGGGCTGGGGTCTCCGCTGCAGGAAATGCTCCATTTCCCTCAGCCCCAGCAGAGCTGGGAGGCAGCGTGGAGGAATTTAGGCAATATCACATGCTAGCTACCCTGCAGGACCCTCACATGGGAGAATTTCTCCTTTTAAATAGTACACATTTGGATTATTTTTATTTAGCTTTTCTTACTCGAGCGTTTTGAGTTTATAACCCCCGTGCTTCCTCTGAACATGCAAAATATACAACTCTTAATGAATAAGCATTAGACGCCCATATCCCAAGCCCTGGCGAAGCTGGAGCTTACAGAAAAACCTAGAGAGACTGCATCATGGCAAGAGCAAGCAGCGTTGCCCAACTGTTTGCTTAATGCAGAAAAAAAGTGTGCTGTAACACAGCCAGGAACAAACGGGCCCGGGGAATTCACGACGACGACGACATTTGTGCTAATAAACTCGGGGGGAACTATGAAGCAAGTCCGAATTACAGATGGCTCAGGGTTTGTCAGGATACGTAACATATTGTGGCAAAGGCCGTGTGAAGGGAGATCATTTCAGTATAGCTGTAGTGTCTGCCCTGCAATGCCCTGACACGTGCATGCTTTGCAGCAAGGCCGTTGCCACAATCTGTGTATATCGTCTCACGTTAACCATGCAGGAATATGAAATTATGTAGCAATGGACAGTAAGATACATTGGCATCGGGTAATCGTGATGTGACCTGTGAGTCGATCATGTGCTAGCCAGCGGCCTCTTCCACTGTGATTTGCGCAGAATCATATTAGAACCACTTTAAAGAGCAGTTTTCAGAGTAAAAAAAAAAAACAAAAGCAACAAAACAAAATCTTTGGAGCCTCCACCCATCTGCTACTGTTTTGCCTGGCACGTGCCCCAGGAGAGCTGCGGAAGGAGCCGGCAGCACGAGACTCTGCTCGCTCTGCCCGTGCTGCTGGGGTGCTGCGACCAACCACGGGGCGCCCAGGATTTGCACCCTGCAGGACTCTGCTGCTACAGCTTTGCTGTTGTTGTTGCTGTTTTAAAACACGATTTCCGATTCCACATTTTACATTTCTCTTAGGTCATGTCTAGACTTTAAACAAAACCTTATAAAAGATATTTAAAAGATAACAGCACTAAGGGATTTGCATAAGAAAGATAACAAGCAAATTAACTAACCTACAAATATCTGTTTTTTGTTTTGTTTTGTTTTGTTTTGTTTTTCCCCTTAACAGAACTGTTTGCTTTAGGAGAACTTTATCATCTTTGAACACAGCTGTGTGGAACTGAGTCTAGTTGCTGGAAGCTGCTTTTCTTTCTCTGATGGCTAAGTGGAGCTCAGCGGAAAGTCACACATTTGAGCTTTGCAAATGAGGTGTGAAGAGGCAGCTGCAGCGCATCCTCTGTGAGGAGAATTTCCCATTTTGAGAAGCTTTCTCCATCAGCATCAACCAGAGCCTGGATTTGCTGACTTCTGGGAACACAGCAAAGTCCATCATTTTTTAATTTCTTTGTTATGAGTATTGGAGGGTTTGGTTTGAAGACATTTATTTCAGGGCAGATCTTTTACTTGTGCCTCATTTTTAAATTCTGCAGTTGAGTCTGAGGTTCCTGCAGTCATATTTTCAAATACTAAATGTAATTGACTGGTCAGGATTATGTTTTTATTTATTTACTTACTTATTTACTTATATTCACACTGAACAAAGAAACTGTTTGCTTTTATATCAATGTGATGTCAGTTGCTACTACATCAACTAGTCCAGTTCTTCCCAACTTGTAAAACTTCACAAAGTGTCACCATGAGAATTTCCTTCTTTCCTTACTTTTACTCCTTAGTACTTCCTTCCTTTCTTTCCTTTAATTAAAGAACAAAAAGCTTACTTAAAAGCTCAGTAAAAAAAAATACAGTTATACAATATATAAGCAAAATGCAAAATTAATTGCTACACACAATTGCCAATAAAGATCCATGGCTGATTTTAAAAACTTCTAGCAATACAGCTGAGCTAAGGTAGGCTGTTCTGTCTGTATCAGCTATACTTACGTGTGTGTCTGCCTGTATGCGAAAAAGGATGTACGTATATAGAGGAAAAAGGAGGAGGAAACTGATTTTCCAGGGCTGTAATTCAAGAGTCCTTTTGAAAATTACTTTTGCTGAAAATAATTAAAATTTGAAGGATGAGTAATTAATATTCTTTTCTTTCTCTCTCTCTCTCTCTCTTCCTTCCTTCCCTCCTTCTCTCCTTCCCTCCTTCCTTCCCTCCTTCCTTCCTTCCTTCCTTTCTTCCTTTCTTCCTCCCTCCCTCCCTCCCTCTGATGGCCTGTGAGGAAATCTGAAGAATTATTTTTCCATGTGCAGCAGTAAGTAACTGGCAGGTGATACTAGGCTACTGGAAGCAGAACCAGCATTTTCTGAGAGTCTATTTTTTTTAATTATTATTTTGCTATGATTTTTTAGAAGGATTTAATATTTTAGCTTGCTGTCTCACCTACCATTACAAATGTGTTCTGAGTATTTTGTGAAATACCTTTAACCAAATGTTTATATTTATCTTGAAAAGTAATTAAAAATTCAGGTTCTCATTTGTCGTAGCAGGAACAACACTTGTTCCGTCCGACTTCACGGACAGCTGTAGCACAAGAGTCTCTGCACCCTGACTCTTATCTGCCCCTCAACACTTTTGGTTGTCACTGCTCTGCGCTGGAATAGTCCACCTACAGTTTATTTTCTTACATTCTCTAGCATACATCCAATAAATACCACTCTAGACAAAGCCCTTTTTTTCGAAAGTCATGAAACTGGCTACACTGGCTTGACAGTTTTCACCAAAATAGTACTTATAATCTTCTCTAACAAAAGCTCGTGGCAATAACATATCATTAATGACAAAAATTTTCTGGGACCATCCAATAATAGCAGAACACTTAATGTTTCTCTATCATTTTCTTTTCTGAATTCGGGTGGGTTACCTAGGCACATTTTACTTGACAATAAAGATGTTGTCATACTTTTATGACCCACCTAGAAAAATCCTTCTAACATCTGAATTATATAGTACATAAAAGAAAGCATCCTTGACAGCACTTGGGTTTAGTAATTATACAATATATTTTTGCAGCTGGGAGTAAAACAGAATTAACTTCTTGACTTCTAGTCATCTTTTTGTGAAGTGAAAATTCGACATTTTTACAGAAGATACAGATTAAAATATAGTATACACTATAATATTTTCTTATGAACATCCCTTAATTAAATCAGGAAGGATTCCCATCTGCCTAGTTTATTTGTTGCAGAATTTATGAAAAGAGTCTGTACTAATATTTTGTACTGTGGAAGAAACTTTAAAGATAAAATATACTGATTTGTTTCTTGAAAGAGCTGCAGAGATTCTAACAAATACCTTTTGCAAATAATTTAATTAGACACTTACAGGAGAACATAGTCATCTACACACAGCTGAAATTGTAAGAAAAATATACTGATATACTGAAGTATCTTCAAGCAGAGAAAGCACTGCTTAAACAAATCAAAGCTTTTGGACTTTGTATCAGCTTAGTATTCACATATATACTAGAGAGATGAAATGTCCTGCTGACATTTTTTATTCTTTTCAAATGGATCTTATTAAGGTCTCAAGTCAGCTTTTGTAGGGCGGTCTGCAACCTCTGTTTTATTGCTTTGAATTGAAGCATCTTACCTCCTTCTCAAAAATCCTCCTTTTAATCCGTTGACACCATTTTTCCCTAGTTCTCTCCCTGCCTCACTAATTTTAACCATCTTTTTTTTTTTTTTATCATTGCTTCATTTTTATAAAAATACCACAAGGCTCTCTGTTTACCCTAAAGCTCTGTAGAGCAATTCATGACCATTTTTCCGTTTCTGATCTTGCTGAATCCATTTTTATGTTGTTGGCTCGACTCATCAGCCGCTTAAGGCAATGAAAGCCTCCTTCTCCATCTCATCCATCCTTTTTATTTTTCCTGTTCTTTCTTACTACATTATCATCTACGGTGTCATCCAAGCTCAAAACTTGGGAACCACTCTTATCTTTCCCACACGCAAAGAAGCATTTCAGTGAAGCAACGTCTCATATCATCCTCATCTTTTTAAGACCATGAGTTTAAAGCAGAGAGAGTGATCTGAGAATCTTTGCTTATTCACCGGATGTTGTAGGACCGGATGTTGTAGGACCAAGCTATGTTCCATGTAGCAACATCTGCTGTTTTTCTTCTTAATGACCCATGTGAAAGACTATTTGTGTATCATTTATCAGTATTAACCTGGATGAAATGCTGATATCCATAGATTGGATTTGATATAGTCTCCTTTGGAAAACTGAAGTTGTTCTGCGCTCATCACAGCAATGAAGGCGTGAAAGCATTCCAAGTTGCTTCACTGTTTTTTGATTCTTTGAAATAAAGAAACCTTCATTATCACATTATTTTTATTAATATGCCTTTGAAGCTTACTTTAATGTGTCGGCTCATCACAGAATTATCAGACAACAGCACAGTAAAAGTTAATTGTGCTGAAAGGCAAATACAATGTATAGCTCTTATTGTTTTAATTAACCATGCAGAATGACACACAAATGGATTGTTTTCTCAAATAAAGGCTTAGCAGCTACATTTTCAGAAATATCCTGTGTAATTCTCTGATGTACAAATTGCGATCTTTTCATTCTTAGCTTCAGGCCTGAAAATCAGTTGAACATTTGTTAAAACAATTGTCTACCCATATTACAGGATTATCAAATTACACTTTTATCATTTTGTACTTGAGGGTTTTTACATTGTTAATAATTTAAAGGGATTTCAGAAAATAATCAAATTAAGTAATTAACCCGATCAAATAGTGAAAATACATAAAGCTGCTCGAATTAGCTATTTGATTATGGCTCCTCATTTCTTAAAACCCAATTTCAGAATGATTTTGAAGACTTCCTTCTGCTTGTGTCTGCAGCTCAATGAAACCTGCTGCTATCATATAACATGCCATGCGACTCTGGTGACACTTACCACTTCTGCAAAGAGCCGCTATAACAAACAGGGCTCCTCTAGCAAACACGCTGGGGAAAGGCGGTGAGACCCGTCGGAGGGCGCACCGGAACGGGAGCCCGGGGGCCTCCTTGCTAATCTCAGCTCCATGACTGCCCGGCCGTGTGACCTTGCACAAGATACTCTCATATCTCTGCTTCCCCTTTTACCCTTTGCCTGTGTCAGCTATGCAGGCCGTGCGCTGCGTGCGGCAAGGAGCGTTTGCAGCTGAGGCACCGCGTGGCCTTGTGAATTCCTGCATCTCCATTTGAAGACTCTGTGGCTATTGCCATAACACAGAAAAGAAAAAGCCCACAGTAATCTCCAAATCTAGCATGGTACATGGAGTTAGTTAATTCATTCCTAGACAACTTTTATAGTTAAAGCAAAATTACATATATATTCCTATCCTTCTCCTCTCTACATTTACTTTGTTAATTGACTACACCGCCACTGGCTGTGGCTTCATTTTAAGGCTTTGACATTGTCATTTGCAAGGTAACAGCATGCCCTAAAAGGCTGGCTTTACTGTAGGGATGCCCTACTCTTCCTCAGGACATCTCCATAGGTAGATGGAAAATAGGAAGGAAAAAAGGAGGCTTTGCAAGGTAGGTGTATTGAAATATTGATTATCCTACTGTTTGCCTGTATTGCACTGCAATGGGAACTGAGAAGCACTGAAGAGTAGGGAGAGGGGGTAAATGATCTTGACCAAAACTTAGCTATTTGCTAGCTGCAGTATGTGCATCCCACATGCAATGCAAAATATGCACAGTGACAGGCAGCACACATTTAGTGAAGGTCTGCAAAAACAGAGTGATTGACAAGGAATGAGGTAAATATATTTATGAAAGATAATTGTTATTATTTTTCAAAATGCTATGCATTGTTTGTCATGTCGGGGGATCTTTCTGCCCATAATTAGAGGTCAATTTTTACATTTCTTAATTTCTTAATTCTTCATTTTTAACACACAAAAAGAGTGGATAAATATTATGCAGTTTACATGAGGAATTACTCTGTAGAGCTCTCCTTAGAAGCCTTTTCGAATATTCTGTTATCTAACACGTCTCATTTTAAAACAGGCAAATGTGTTAATATAATAACATAATGTTAACATAATGTTAAAAAGTGAAGGCCAGCTAGGGCATTGCACAGATTGCAACAGAAAACTATTTTTTAGAAAATGGGGCAATTCAGTCAGTAGCACGATAAATACTGGTGAGAAACAATTTGCACTCTGGGCAGAAAAACTGTTCTTTAGTGGCCATTCTGGGAGCAATGTGAACATGTCTCACTCAAATGATAAGGTTAGCTGCTTGGTTTACACAAAAAGTCTTGGATGGAGTGAAAGAAAAAAGTGAGAGATGTTGAAGCAATCTCTGGGGTGATGAAAGGGCATCAATAAGCCTCTTATCCTAGCAAACTATAACCGAGGAAAAAGTATAACAGTCAAAGATACTGTCTGGGATGAAAAGAATATGCTTAATCTCTGAGAGCGGAATCTGAATAGCAAGCCAAGGTCGCCGTCAAACCCCTGCAGTTTCTTCTGTGGATCTGACATGTTTATCAGCAGCATCAAAAAATCTCAAAAATGCCAACCTCTTGCAGGAGCTTTCCCAAGAAGCCGCACATATGCCGATCTGCTGGGAAACAACAAGTGGAGCCAGTTGTGACAGTTTTTTCCTGCATGAATCTCTGGAAGCAAAGCGGGATTGAGACTAACTCACTGGAGGGAGCCTCAAATTCCCAGGGGGAACATCACTGGTATAGCTTAAAACGTAGACAAACTTGAGTTACGTTCACAGGGAAAATTCTCATCATCATGTTTTTTCAATCCCAAGTCAGAAGTTTAACTTTTATATCAGCAGTGGCAGATTTTATAAAAATTAGTAAATATAGCTCCAATAAAGAGTGTTTCTTATATTAGTTAAAATAGAAGTATACAGCTACTCATGCTTGACTGTGCAATCTCACCCACAATTTAGAGTCAACCTCCTTGTAAGAGAGAGCATTAAAGGAAAGAGAAGATAGCAATAGCAGGAGAGAAACATTTAAACCACGTAACTGCAATCAATCAGCTTTGTCTTTTTGGATTTCGTTACCTATGAGCTTTTCATATCCAAAAAGGTCTAGTGGTAGGAAAAGGCTGGTTAAGCACCTCAAATGCGAAACAGCTATGTGCTCTCTTTGTACTGCTAGTACTAATGAAGTGGTATTCACTGAGTACTTTTGACTTTCCAGTGAAAACATTTATCTGTGGTTCCTTCGGGATATAAGTTAGTTATTGTAAGATAAGAATTTATCTAAATGTAGCACAATGGCATGATTTTAAATTAGTGAAATTAAATTGATGAAGCTCAAAGTCAGGAAAGGTAAACTGATATAACCTGAGTCAATGCCAGCGAAGCAATGACCCAAATAAAGGCATGTTTTGTTTACATAAATTTATTAACAGCATATGTTAACATCATGTACTTTCAGGACCCTTTCTGTCCAGCTGCCTTAGCCATGTCAACAGGACAAGAGCTATCTCTGAAATGTCTAGAAATGACATTGAGAAATAGGCAAAGCATCTATCTTAGTGCGCAGGATTTTCCAATCTTAAAGATTTTGCAGTTTAGCAGATGTAGTATGAATGGAAAACAGACCAAAAAAAATGGTAGTCAAAATCAAGACGTAGCTGCCAGTAGGGAAGGGCCATTAAATGGGGCTGTTCCGCATTAAATGGGGCTGGTCCCAGGAGGGTTCGATAGGGATTAGAGAGATGCCTGGCACTACTCAGTAATTTCATTAGCAGACTGGAAGCAAACAACTGGAAGTTATACTGCTGCTGCTCCTAGCGGGCATGCAGGTATGCTGGATGCTTTTAGAGCAGCGCTATCTTTTCTTTTTCCCATTTGGGAATAAACCAGACCAGTTTAAGCTTTTAAATAGACAAACTTACATTCATGTGAATGGGATTGCTGCACTCAGAGTGCTCAGGGGCCGTTATTGCCCTCCTTTTGATGCATCAGGGCAAGGTCCACATTTTTCAGTCTTCTGAATATTGATGCTCTGAACTTTCGGTTCAGAAACTGAAAAGACGAAAATCTCTGCTGCAAAGATGTGTGTACAGTCATAATCTGGGCACACAGTTACGTTGTTTTATTTCTCCTTGGTTGTGTAGTAATGCCAAAGTTAGGCTATCCAGTGTAAGCTGTTCTTCAGCATTTATATATGTGAAGCAGTGGGAACACAGCTCAAACTATGCCAGCATATTTGCCATGATTTTAAAAAGCCTATTCTTTTCCTTTGTTTCTTTTTTTTCTTTTTTCTTTCTTTTTTTGGCATGGGGAAGGGAGTGGAGAAGTGTACAGAAACATTTGAAAACTTGAGCAAAACAGTTTTTACTTTCAATGTTATGGGTTCTAACATAATTTCTACTTGTGAGCTAGTCCTATGCCTGTTTCAAAATTTTTTATTCTGTGCATTAAGCACCAATTAGAACTTGAAAGCAAATGATAAATAAGATTTTTTTTTAACATATCTCTTACGATTAATATAAAAAAGATACTTGGGATAGAAAAGGATTTCAGATCAATAGCACCATTTCCCTTGTAATCTTTATCCCTTTCCTGACTAACTGCTATCTGCTAATACAAACGCCCAAGATCCTGACCTCTCTTTTTGATTTCCTTCCCTGCAAGCCTAGTGGAGGAAATGATTCCTGTCACGTAGCCAAAGGGGGCATATTTACATGTCTCCGCATGGTGTGACGAGGAAATCCTGTTGTAGGGAATTCAAAAGGAAAACAGGCACAGTGTCTACTCTGTCGTTCTTTTTTAGGGCTCCTGCCTCTGCTCCTCAACAGGTTTGCTTCCTGAATCACCATTTTTGTTATTTTCTCGATACAGATCTCTCTATTTCTGAATGTTCCCTCTCCATTTTGGAAAGTGGAAGTCTCCGGAACATTTTTCGCCTTCCTGAAATCTCGCCATATATTAAGTGATTATGTTGTTGTCTGTTGCATACTTTGGCTTAGCAGATTTTCCTTGTAGTGCTCAGTTATCTTCTCTTCTCCACTGATCATCTTTAAGCTCTTCATCAAAGTAAGGAAACACTGTGAGTCCTTCAATTCTGTTATGTTTAGGGGTGGGGGATAAAAAAGACCTTCACTGTATATGGTGAATGAGGGTGTTATGATTTTAGATCCTAAAGCATTCAAATAACCGAAGGAAGCCAAACATAGAAGTTAACTCTTCCATGTTTGCTTTAAGTATTTGGTACATATATATATAGTGCTATAGTTAGTTTCTAGATTGTATCATGAAACTATATATGAAAACTCAATCAGATCTTTCCCTCATCTACCAAATCCACACCTAAAAGGTCTAATTTCCCTCCCGACCAGCTCTGAAAGCAGTAATTAAAATCATCAACAAAGTGTATGAAGTTGACTAGGGAGAACAGTTTCTCATGTGCAAAATCAACATGGATCTTCTGCAGAAAAAAGATGATATAAGAAGCTGGTGATAGTAAAGGCTACAAAACCCTCTGGTAGGAACATGCCGTGTGTGTTAGTGCCATGCCACAGTTCTGAGGTAGGGATATGCTCCTGCAGGCGCTCAGCGCTCCCGCAGCTGAGACCCGGGCAGCATGTGTTTAAAGCTGGAACTGGTTAGGGACTGAAAGATTAAAGCAAAAGTACTTTCAATTGTAGCATTAGTTTTGATCTAAATTGATGCCTATCAATAGCTTTAAGCTTTAGGAAAATTTATTTCTAGTTTCTAATTTATGCCTCAAAACCATTTTTTTTTATACAATGGATAATAGCCTATTTTAAAAACACTTTGATTCCGAAGGGGAGTTCCGCGTTTATCTGAATTGAAAACTTAATTTTTTTTTTTCAGACTCTTAATTCTACAGTTAAATTTTCATTTAGGTTTCCCATATATACAGTCCTTTGAATCAGTGCAGCAAGGACACACCAAGACTCCAGTGATGAAAACAAATTTACCAAGGCTAAATGATGATATTATATCCAGCTTTTTGTCAGACTCAGAATATGGAGGCTAAACTCTGAATTCCTAAACCAGCATATCCAGTGTAATGGCTATTTAGAAACTGATCATCAAACCCTTGTTATGGTAGTGATCAAACCCGTGCCCAAAACCAGCACAATTCTTCCTCTTTTCTTCTTTTCTTCTTTCTTCTTCTTCTTTTTTTTTTTAACATTTTTCTTATTTCCAGTAAGAATGGAATTCATTTAATGCCAAAATCATCTTTCAGCCACTTAAAGGTGTTAGGACAGAAAATTAGATATCTATTGTTTAAGGTAGACAAGGTTATTACGAGGTTCTGAAAAACAAAAGTGCTCCGAGGGTACTAAAAATGATAAACACAACTTCTTTACTCTTACACAAAACACGAAGTGAATTCCTGATCAAGAGGAGAAAGAAGATTTAATACTAATGTCCTTGTTAAGAACCAGCAAACTCATAGTTCTTTTACACAAAGATATACAAATCTATGCAATGAAAACAGGCGAAATATGTCAAATGTTTCAGGAAAACAAAATCTCTAATGATCTCTCATTTGATACTGCATTTCTTTGCCTTCCTTACTTCAGAGTGCAATTTGAAAAAGGGTAGGAGTACAAACCGAATAACCAAAAATGTCAAAAGCATAAGCATTTTGGAGGTTTTTCTTATTATTTTATTGACCCCCCTGAGATATTAAATAAATGTAAACTATGTATCCCAAATTGTTATTTTATTAAAAGTTCAGTGAATGAAGGGACAGATAAGAGACTAGGGCAGTTCTCTAGTCACACCTTACAGTTTTAACGAAAAAAAAAACCTCCATTACACTTATGGAGTGTCAAGGTGTCAAAGATTATAAAATAGGGGATTTTTTTCCATCACAGTTTACTTTCAACGATATGCAGGATGTACAGAGCACGCTAAAAAGATCTAACTTGCACAGGAGACCAGCACCAGTCTTAAATACAGGGCCTTGGGTAGCAGATCTTCAGTTCTCTGTGTTTTCAGCACACTGCTGGGATATGAGCAAGGGCTCCTGGATGTTGTCTGAGTGGCCACCCACATTTCAGTCTTGCACTGTCATCCTTTGTCGTGTTGCACATTATTCATCTCAAGAAGGTACGATCCACCTAGGAAATGCTTCTGAACTAGAGTAAGCGTGAGGCAGCAAATGTTGTTAACTGCTGCAAGTGTGAGGCAAGGATGTGGATGCAGGCCCTGCTTGCAACAGGTCTTACGATGAATTATGATCTATTCTAAATGATGCATAAAAGGGCACATCGATGAACAGACCTACACGGTCATAGAATAGCACTTTTTGCTGATTTGCTGTACATTCAGCACCACACAAATTATGAACTATCTTGACGAGAAGTTACAAGACTTCAGCAATAAACTTTCTTTTGAAACATGACAAGAATTGGGTGGTTTGAATGAGCTGCACTAGTTGTGAGTGGCTTCATGATGCTTGTGAGGAGCTGTGGTTAAGGCTCAATATGAGAGCAATAGATAAAGACTCATTTTATCTAGAGAAGTGTATTGAAAATGTTCCAGAAGTGGCAGATCATTGCAGGATGCAATACCTATGGTAACAGGATGAGAGCTGGGAACACATGCTGCCAAAATATTAGAACTACACAGATTTACTTTTATAGTCAGATAAGCTATGAAAAAAACATTTTTTCATGTTTGACTGCTACCCTACGAGACTATCAATTTTTAAGAAAGTTTTATGAAGTTTTGATTCAGGAAAACATAGCTATTCACTTTCTGAGTTTTAAAAAGAAAATAAAAACTACAAGTAAGATAATAAAATTTGTGGTAATAAAGACCCTTAAGGATTTTACAAATGCACTGTGAAGATTCAGGGTCACTTTTGAATGACGTGAAGAGCGAGTCTTCCAGTATGAGCCCTGTTCACATGAGCCACTTGTCCCTTGATCATCATAAAGTGTGATTTTCAAGTTGTTTTGGTTCAGATTACTGGAAATAATTTCTGAGTCCATTCTAAATACCATTGATGAGACAACTGTGGACCTAAGGGTCATTAAAAATTCTCATTCACAAACTCCTGCACTCGCCTTTAATCACATATTTAATTCTCATCAAAGCTAATGGGGTTTAAAAACGCCTTCAATCTTTTTGACTTCAATGGAGCTTTAGCATTGCTTTCAATGGTAAATTTGCTTAAATGTTTTTCTTAACTGAGAACTATAACAGCTCTTTCCCCCTGCCTGCAGGATTGGCCTTTAGTTCGTTCCTCTCCTCCAGGCTCCAGCTTCCTCTGGTACTTGGTGTAGGGAGCACTGTGACCTAAATTATCACCCACAAGGAGACGAAGGTCCCCAGACTCACTTGACTCTGTTGTGAAAGACCTTTCTGTGTTCATGATTTTCTGTTTGATACATTCAGCTAAGCATCTTTAGAAGTATACAAATCAGTAAAATCATTATGTTTTATTTTATCAGATTTTATGAAAAATGGGCATGAGGTTTTTTTACTGTTTTCTTTAAAACGCTTCTTTATATATACAGACATATCTTTTTATATAGAGATAAATGGGTAAAGTAACACTCCAGAATGTTCGTCTTCTCTCAGGTTTGTTTAGTAACCAAAGCATGCGGAGCTGAGGGAGCTCTTGTCTACTTTTGCCAAATCAATTGGCAAAAAAATAAACAAAAAGGACTTTTCTGACTCTTCTATGCTGTATGGAATTTGGTAGTAGTACATAAGTTTACGTGTAGCGAATAGCTTTGCTAAGCAGTGTGGTTATAAGGAAAAAAAAGAAAGAAAAAAAGAAAATGGTTTTGTAATCCAAATTTTGTCAAGGCTTTGTATTTAATTGCTTTATGAGTGGAGGTAATAGTCATTGTGCAAGTCCTATGAAGGTAGGAGTTCCTGTGTCTATACTACAGTCTTCAGGCTGCATTAAAATGTTCAGCTAGTTTTATAGTACTTTAGTGGGGACCAGCTATTCCTCTCTCAGTTGTTCATAAATGCCCTTTTAGCAAAGAGCAACCTGCAACAAGTTTAGTCCATTGCTGAACGTGCCACTCACATAAATGGCTCTGCTGACTTCTGCTGGCTTCCATCTTTGCTTTGCAGCTGGCAGAAGAAACTCAGAATCTTGAGATATTCATTCGCCATGAATATTTCTCAGGAGCTGTCTGTACTTTCACTTGGTGGGCAATTGCTTTGAAAACATGACCCAAGAACCTGAGTCCCATAGGATTCCTTTTTAATTTCCATCCACATTCTCCCTCCCTTAAAAATATACCCTGGTCCAGAAGCTCCAAAACTGACTACAGCCTAGAAATACAGCCCAGAGCACCTTCCTTGGGCTTATATGTATTTTTAATGTGGGAATGCTGAATCTGCGAGTTGAAGTCCTTTCCTTCGGGTAGCAAGGAGACAAATGCTGTGCACTGTTTCTGGCAAGAGCCCAAACCTGGTTTTGTTATTCAGTTCCCAAAATACCTTTTTTTTTTTTTTCTCCCACAGAAGCTGAGGTGAGGAAAGTGTCCCCAAAGCCATCCTCAAAAAAATGTCTTTTCTGCAGGTGTCATGTTCCAGGGTGCTGCAGAAATCACACAATGTACTCTTCAGGAAAACCTCTTTTCTGAGTAACTTTATAATAGCCTGAAGCAGATCATTTAACACAAAAATGGAACAAGCTTATGCTAGCTGAAGCCTTAGGCTTCGCCAACAGTGGGCCATGGCCACAGAAGAATTTCCGGGTTTGGCCCTCTGAAGGAACCTCCTTCCCATTGTCGTGCCAGTCTGCAAAGAAAGTCTGTTCCCCACCCTGTTAAGTGGGTTCCCAAAGGGAGCATGTGGACTGTGCTGGGGCCACTCTTCTGCTTCAGGCCAACTCCTGCAGTGAAACCAGAATGCCTCCTGCTCTGAAAGGGCTTTGCCATTTATTCTTGCCCAGCAGGTACTTAATTCATCCATTATACAGACAATTTAGAGGACATTGATCCCCAAAGCATTCCAAGCCAAGGGCTCTCCTCTCCAGCCTCCAAACTTTCTGCAGTGCATATAAAGGCAAAAGGAGGCATGCATATACATATAAAGGCAAAGCTCATTTCCCAGTGTCCACTCTATCTCTTCGAGCTCTCCAGAGGCTATTCCAAGACTGATCACCTGGGAAGACTCCTTCAGCCCTAGGCTAGCCAGTGTAATGGTTTCACTCCTGAGAAAAGAATTTCATGTGGACTAAGATCCTTGCCAAAGGCCAGCTGAGGAGGAGGAGAAGGATGGTGAGGACTAGGAAGACAAAGTACTTTATGATAGGTGTTGCTTACCACCAGTGGCAGTGGAGTGGAGTGGAACAGAATGGTAGTTATAAGGTTGGATATTTTGTATGTATATAAAAAACGCCGATGTTAGACTTCTCTCTGAGTACTCATGCATGTGGTCTATGAACAGGGCTGATATCTGCTTAAAATTGCTAGTTGTCTATAATAAGCCGCGATTTATTTTATCTATTTATTTTTATTTTCATTTTTTGGCAGGGAAGGAAGAGAAAACAGGGAACTGTCATGCAACAAAATGAGTCAGATGTACACTCTCATGGGATGTTAGCTAGTGAGGTAGGACGTTGATGTCTAAAGCATTTCCAGACTTTCTAGAGTTATCTGAAACTGGCTGACAGGAGATTTTGGTTGACTGTTAACCTCCACTTTCTGCTAGCAATAATAGAGATCAGGATGGAAAAGAGAGGGAAGATGCTGAGTATCTGAGTGAAGGAGCAGGGAGGGAACACAGCAATTATAACTATACAAAGCAGAGACACTTCTGTTAAGGTAGCATGACACCAGCTGTAGCCTTTCCCTAGAGAAAAAGCATGTAGGAGCATGCTTTGGAGCAAGGAATATCTCTTTTCACAATCTTTCTCATGTTGGTATGTGTGAGAGGAAGGTGGAAATCCTTCCTGTCCTGCAAGACAGAGAGGCTCAGCAAGTGTGTGAGCAGTGCCCGTGCTGGGGTGCAGATCCGATGAAGGCCATGTAATGCTGCTCTGTGGAGGAGGAGATTCACGGAGGAGATATATGGAAGCTATATCTAGCTCTGAAAGTCCTTGAGATGGAAAGAAGCGAGAGGAGGAAGGGCATCAGGGTTAAGCATTGCATATATTTACGCTCTTTTTCCTGATCCATGAGCAATCTTTTATGACTGCTCTTGGTCATAGTGGTCTAGGGTGATTGTCGCTACACAGTACACATTATACAAAATAAATGCTGAACATTGATAGCAGAGTGCTCACATTTCCTTCCCTTCTTCTTCCCTTAATTCCTTCCTGCCTTCCTGTCTTCCTGCCTTCTCCTTTCCTTTATGCAGGGATTGAGGGAGAGAGATTAGATAGACAAACAGACAAAGATTAGACAGACTTTTAAAACGGTCGGCAGCTGCTATTTGGAAGAGGGTGGGAAACAAACCCTCCGTTATCACTGGAGACAGGGATTTCAAAAAGAAAATATTTAAATTTTCTGTTACACCACCTTGGCATGCTTTTGATGAAGACCACAGGCAACAGGAACAAGGTTATGTTCAGTGAAAGATTTTTCTCAGAACAAATCACAGAACAAATCAGTGCTGTTTGTGGAAAGGTCTAGGTTGGTATTCAAACAAACGGTAACACTGTTGTAATCAAGGTAGTCTAAGGATATAGCATGAAGCAATTTCTGAGGAAGAAATAGTAACTTTTGGTAGTCTGACTGATAGAGTTGCAAAAAACATCAGAGCAGTCTTGAGAACAGAAGCCCTGGCCTTGAGTACCCAAGTGCTTCCTTGGGCTTGGAGAGTAGCTACTGCTTTGGACACACAAGCCTTTCTTCAGCTCTAAATCAGGAGCTTTTATCCAAGACAGGGAAAAGGGTTTCTATGCCTCAAAGCTGGCTTGTTTTCTGCAGCTACATTAGCTGGTCTAATACAGGATATTGCGTTTCTCTTGTACATCTTGCGGATCTCAGAGACAAGGTGTCAGGAGATCACGTTACAATCATAGCTTCTGGATACTACGGGATTTGGGGATTTTTCTGCAAACAACTTTTGTACATAGTTCATACTGTGCCTGTATGACTGGGACTATAATAAAGGATGAAGAAAAATGAGAAGGATGAAGAAAAGCTTTCCAGCTGAAGGGGTTAGTGTATTCAGTGGCCAGCCACACATAGACTGTTGAGAGGAGGGTCCACAGTCATTCTGTGTTGTCTGAAGATTTCTCTTTCCAGAAGTATAATCCAGAAGGATTGAACATTTGCAGGGTGAGAAATTACAAGGAGGAATGAAGGGATTTACTTACTAAGACACAGAATGGCACGTCCAACCTCATAACAGCTCCATGAGGTTGTCACATGTTGACTTGTATCAGGAACAATGTGGTCAGCAGGACCAGGGAAGTGATCATTCCCCAGTATTCAGTGCTCATGAGGCTGCACCCCAAATACTGGGTTTCTCACTACAAGAAAGATATGGAGGTGCTGGAGCATGTCCAAAGAAGGACAAGGTCCAATGAAGCTGGTGAAGGGACTGGAACACAGACCTTACAAGCAGCGTCTGAGGGAGCAGGGGTTATTTAGTCTGGAGAAGAGGAGGCTCAGGGGAGACTTTATCGCTCTCTACAACTATCTGAAAGGAGGTTGTGGTGAGGCAGAGATGAGGTGCTTAGGGACATGGTTTAGCAGGGATGGTGTTGAAGGTTTTACAGTTGGACTCACTGATCTTAAAGGTCTTTTCCAACCATAATGATTCTATGATTCTAAGGTTCTCCATGATGCCTAAGACCAAATTCTAATAAAATATCTGTATCCTTGACTCTCTTGTGGTGTGTTTGATTGTTTTAATCACAGTAGTGATTGTAGCTTGGCCTCATCCAAACTACAGGTTTATAGAGCTGTACTTCTTGTCTTCATTCTGCCAGACAGCAGCCTTGGATACTGGCTTTTCTGTTTCTCACTGACTCACTTTGATGTGGATCCCCCACATCCTGAGTCAGCTATCTAATAAGTCACCTGCTGTGTAAAAGCTGAGTACAGTTCATCCTCCCACTGTATTTTTTAATGAAAGTAGTCATGGAAGCTGCTTTAATCAAACACTCAAGGGCATAGCTCATCTCATAACAGGGCCGAAATTACCCAGGTTAAAAAAAAAAGGAAAAAAAGATTCTCTTGCAGTTCAAATGAAGTCTGATTTAGTTCAGACCATGGGATTCATTTCACTTGACATTACTCATCTAAAATGGAGACATATGATCTAGTCCACTGTCTTTCTCCTAGGCAATGGAGCAAAAAGCATGGACCAGCAAGGGAAGGCAAGGAAGATAAGGCAAGTCCTCTCATCTGCATGCCTAGAGGCTGGGGCAGCTCTCTCCAGAGGTGCCTGCTGCCCTTCACTCTTTCTAGTCCCTTTTGGCTGAGGTAGGTCCAGAACTATATTTCTACATCTACACTGAGTTATTCTGAAGCTGTGTTATTCAGGTGGTCTCACAGTTGTGTGAGCTAAATTATATACACGCAAACACTGAGCAATTCTTTAAAAAGTTGTAAAGAAAATGCAACTATTACTACTGGAGCATTTGGAAATAAAGTTGAAAAAGTCTAAAGAAAAGCAACCTGTAGAGGAACTTATATACACAGCAAAATGACAAAAACAATTACAGTAAAGTTCTTTTTAATTTTTTTTCTCCTCCCCCTCTTTTTAAAAATATCTGTAAATTCAATCTCTCTATTGTATGGATATAAAATAATCCTGATTCCTCTCCTATTCTCCTCTTTCACACTGACCTATCTCACAAGTTCCAAGAGCCTGTTTGCTATTTGGCTGCTCATTTTGTAGTCACCAACACTTATGGCACACGGATGTTGTATGACTAGAAGGTGCTAATGTCACACAGCAGCCAAGAACCTCCGTAAGATTTATTTCTGCAGCTGAAATATACAGGTAAAATTAAGAACATTTATTGATCCTAAAGTCCATACCTCTGGGCTACATATAGCGCAGAAGTATATAGAAACCTCAAAACAAAACAAAACAAAATTAAAACTCGAGTTATTTCCTCATTATTTCTATTCCATTTTACTTTCCTTTAAGCTAGATTCATGTCTTCATCTTGTGAAGGCTCATTTACTAAAAAATCAATCCGGTCCTATAGCTCCCTCTTCTGTGCATTTATGATAAGTGCAAGAAATTCAGCAACCTGGGCATCTCTGTATTTATTTATTCCATAGTTACGTAAGAGGACTTTAAAACTTTGCTCATTATTCCATTTTTGAACCTCTTACAGCTAGTAGTGAATTTCTAGTCATTGCACCTCGGTGCATTAGGAGAGTGCTACTAAAGAGAGATGCTAGAAAGGAGACAGAGGCAGCTATATTTTTTCAAAGGCTTATGAAGATGCAGACTGGCACCTGCTGGGTTTTTCAAAGGTGCCTGAGTAGGCTAAGTATCCAAATTTCAAAGGGAGTTTATTAAAACCCGATCATGCTTGTTTGTCTCTCCTAGTAAATGCCAGATGTCATGTCTAGGCTTCTAAATGCCACGGAAAGTCTGCTTGAGAAGAGCCGCCCAGTCAGGCTTCAGTGGATGCATTAAACTAGTTGAGACCAGGATTTCATTTCCCGGTGTCACTCCAAGGTCAGACAAAACATGCCTAGTAGAATCAGAGATTAAACCAGGGATTTAATCAGGAAGCTATCATTCTTGGGTGAAAGCTGAGGATAATTTGATAGTTACATTTACCGCGATGATGGTTCTCCCTCCAAAGGCCCCTCTTCCAGAACTCTGACCCCTCTATCACATGCGATTCAGTCGATACTGTCACTGCGGTGTCCTTTATTTAGGCAGTGCAATGGGCAGCGTAGCACTTACATGCTCTTGGCCAGTCAATAACCAAATGACCCTTACTGTTCTCTAGCTGCTATTTTTCTTACAGACCCCATTCATTCCTACTTACTGCGTTATCAATTTGTCTTGCATATGCATATATGTTGTCTTTGTAGGCAAGTATATACACATTTACATAAGTAAATTTATGCATGATAAGTACATATCAGTATATATATAGGTATGTTCAGTTTATCTATATTTACATATATTTTAAATACATATAAGTCTATACAGATAGTATGTCTCTTAAGTGTGTATGTGCGTGTGTGTGTATATATATGTATTTGTGTGTGTATGCATACTTAGATATCTGACACACAGAAATACCCAATAGTGTTGGTGTTATCGCATGTCTTTCCAGGTTTGGCATGGTTCCAGCCTGCAAACTGGTATTATCTCTAGCACTATCTGCAGCTACAGCTTGGGTCAATTGAGCTATCTTAACTTTGAGTTTGTCAGCAGCAGCATTACTTATCACTATTCAGTATTACTCGGTCTAGAAGAGCACTGCCATGACTGACGACTCCTTACCCATTCTCACATATATTCTTTATAACAAGAATATGCCCCCCTCGCAAAAACATCTTGCTGTTGATAGAAAAATGAAAAAAGAGAGCATGAGAAGCAGAGTACCAGTGCATGAGGTGATGTACACATGGAAGAGGAAAATTTCCGAAGTTAGCATTTACTGTTTCTGCAAATCTGGTCCCGGCTGTTCCCAGAAGAGGACACAGTGCAGTACCTTTAAATACCACAGTCAAGATCTCATAGAAACACCGAGGCAGAGGTTTGCACAGACTCTCTTTGGCCATGTTGGAGATGACAGGGCTGGGGGCAATGTTCAATTTCCTTCCCTCATGGGACCACCTGGTTTCTTCCTGCAGTTGCCGGTCCCATTCATTACACACTCTTTAAGTTATGAAACTGAAGGTTTATAAGGATACCACTACCCTCCGCTGCATTACCTTGGAGGTCTGGCCCTGTTCTGTAGAAGGAAAATTGTGTGCAGATATATAATTCAAATGTAAAATTGAACGTGATGAGCAGGAAAAATGACACTTAATTTTACAGGCGACTTCAACGCTGACAACTTAAAGCTTCTGAATTATTGTCTTTGATACTTTGAATTCTTTAAAATAAAAACAACAACAACAAAATAAAGTAATTCCTTAACTCTTTTAAAATCTTACTGGGAAAGTGGAAGGAATATTCAGTTGCAATTAATCATTCATACCCAGAGCACAGAGCTGATGCAGTAACTGGTACTTTCTGAGGACTAGCTGTAGAGTAGGCAGGGAGAGCTGCTTAACCAGCCTGGTTTGTTTCTTGAAAGGGGAAGGGCAAAGGATTGCAAGCCCTCTGCTTCAGCCCGGGTTCCCTTAAGTCTCCCTTTCTCCTGATTATTTTTCATCTTTCTTACTTAATAGTTCCTCTCATACGCCTTTTCCATTACTGTCCAATTTCACGTGTGCAACCATAACACCCTATTTCATCTCTAACCTTGTCAACTCAGAGATTATTCAGGATCTGTTGCTATTCCAGCCTATATTCTACACCTCTTTCCACTCAAGAAAGACTGTGGTTGCTTTTTCTTTTTCCAAAACAGTTGCCATAGTTTAAAAGAGCTTTTTTATTTTTATTTTTTATTTTGAAGACATAGCATATGCAAATTTGTTAAGCAAAAAACACAAGGGGATACAATATAACCTATACAGATGGTTATACTCTCATTATTTGGCAAAAATAAGACTCTGGTGAACCTGTGTGATTAGAATGGTCTTACAATTTGGCCAAGTTTGAAGGATTTTTTCACATAAATTATCGAAGACAGCACACTGAGACCAGCGCTCACTTCAAATCCCAGCATCACTATTGCAGTTCCATGAATAGTAAAGACATTTCTAATACAAATGAACATATTTCATTCATTCTTGGAACATAAAAATAGTGGGTTTTGTGTGTGTGTGTGTTGAAAACTTCACAGAAAGTTTGCTAATGCTTTTAGCAACAGAAATAAGGTCTCTTGGGTGGGAGGATGTGGATGAGTCTAGCTGTACCAATTTTACCAGCTCTGCTTATCTTGCTTCACAGACCAATGTATTGTATGACCTAAGCTGCAACCATGTACATACCTGCTGTGGAAGAGAGTGCATTTTCCATTGATGGATCAAGCAGACTGGCATATTTTACTGTACATTTCCTGCAGAACATATATTTTGTAGACATATCTAGTCTACTCTAAAAAAAGATTATCTCTTGAACATCATGTTGTACATTTTGCAATTCAAATAATCTTGCCTTTCTGAAATGGGACTGAGCAAAACACTGAGTCTGTAGGGTACACTTCCTAAAACAGAAGTCATCTTTGGCAAAACAAAGGATGTCATAGAAGCATTTATTTGCACCATTAGTGGAAAACCACTCTTGCAGACTCAGAGACTTGTCCATACTAGAATTTGCACTCTGTCTGCATCACAGACAGATGACAGAGAAGCACTTTAAAACCGAGAGGCACTCCTAGAGATAGATTTTCTTTTTTCTTTTCTATTTTTCCATGCAATATGGTTTACAACTGAAAATCTGCTTGTGCTGGCATAATTTTTCTTAGTTTGTTGCAGTGAGCTATTGCAGTACGGGTTTCCTTCAGCCTGCAGTGTGGCGCAGAGCACAAGCACACAGAATGGATATTCATGCTTTTAATGTGGCAAGTCTTGACCTACATTGAGCTTGGGTGTAGGACATATGGATAGGAGGTCTGCTGTTAGTGTGTGTGGATCCACACCAAGAGATGGCTGGTGGCATTCCAGTCTAAAAGATAAAAAGCTGGAGAAAAATCGTGTTGAAACCATGAATTACTGCTGTTGCTAGCAGCTGGTTTAACAGCACCGCTGTTGCTCACTATATGGCTGTAAGTGTCAACATGGCCAAGCTGTGGTCCATGCTAAGAGAGCTAAATCGACGCTAACAACTTGCTGGCAGCCAGAAGGGAAGTCCTGTGAACCTGAAGCTCCCTGACACCATGTCTGCTCACGGACACTGAGGTCCTTCCTAGTTTTGCTGCCAACAGAACAGCAAAGATATTTCCCAAATCAGCTTTGCTGCACAGCCCCAAGGGTCTCCTGGGGCTAGTCTCGGGCAAGTAGTCAGCTATGTCAAGCAACAGCCTCAGGAAACCCCCAGACTCTGTGCTCAGCCTGCCCTAAGGAAGCTAATCTGACAGATGTCGAATCAGCCTGCCCGGGAAGTACACTCATAGCATCCTTTTCTTTAAAAATCAAAATGAAAGATAATATCCTCCTTTAGCTGGTAGCACAAGGGCTCAGTCTGTGTCTCTGGCACAAAAGAATGTCCTCCTCAGTCTGCAACAGCTCAGGCTCCTCTTCACAGGAACATCTGGCGTAGGTTGTGGAGCTGCAGTATGCCAGCAAAAAAACCCTGCCTCTCTCCTATTGAAGTTACTCTGCTTCCTATTAAATAATAGATATTCACTGAGATCAGAAGACAAAGAGGGTGTGTTGTTCTAGCTAAATGGTTAGGACAACTCCTTCGTTTCCAGTCTTGGCTGTTCACTGATTTCATACTGTGTAACAACACGTAGGCACAAATGACATGAATAGAGAGAGCTCAGAAGAGACAAGAGAACCCAGGGATTTGTCTGTCAGCATCAACTGCTATCATATATTTCATGCTTTTCCTGCTCCATCTGTCTGCATTTTCTTCTCCTTTTCTGTGTTATGAATGAGGAAAAATTCCAGTTACAGTGAAAGCTCTGACTTCTTCTTTAATCACTGCTTGTGATAAAAGTCACTATAAAAACAAATAAAAATCATTCTACCATATCTGGACTGATAATTCATGAATATGAAGAAAACAAAATATCTACACAGTGTATATTATCTATGTCACATTATTCATTAGTAGGGCAAAAAAAGCACATAGTGATAGAATATGGCATTAGGAACACTTTAGAATGTTTTTAATTTGCCTTATAAGTACAGAAAGGTTTTTTTTGGGGGGTACCATTTTAGGAAATCCTCTAATTTTACTGGGGGATCTTTTTCTTTAATTTTATTTTCATGTGAGTCATTGCTCATCGGTTCTTAGCACTTATGAGAGAGACGCTACATGACCTGTATATAATATTATCTTAGCTTATTTATGATGCATTAAATATCTTTTAAAGTGCAATGCATGTTTTTCCCCCCAAGCAACTCAAGCCTCTTTATTACTTTGTTCTTCTGAATCACTAACTGTATTTTACTCTACTCCGATTATTATACAAAAGTAGTTATTATATAGAAAATGAGATATGAGACAATGCTTCCTTTTATTTTTCTAGAATGAAAGCCTCATTAACCTGACTAATTCTGCCTTGGCAACTACTCATTTTGATCTCAGTCAGGAGATATGTAACACTTTCATACAACATCACTAAAATTGGGAGACAAAGTTTTGTTATGAACAACCCCTGCGTCTAGCTCAACAGGGCTCTCCAGCCTGCTGAGAATCTCTAATTTGATTTGGAGATAGAGGCACAGCTACAAATTTATGCAAGATGTATCTGTTGTATTTTATCATTGCACAGGATGACGTTGGGTGGGTACGATCTAGCCATGAATACATGAAGGTTTTCAATTAGTAGAAAGTGCCTGAGTGAGTGGAAAGGTTCAATACAATCTTTCCAATAGGCATGTTGTGGTAGCAAAGCAATGTGATAGCCATACCACAACTTGGGTTAGTGGGGACTGGAGCAAGTGGTTCGGGAGGTCTCACCCTTGATCTGTTCCCACTCTGTGGATGCTCCATGGGGCTATTGCAGAAAGAATTTCAGGTGTCTATGTGCTCTTTCCTGCCTACCTCTGTCCCCTTTCTGTTTTCTGCAGAGGACTAGATATTGTAGTGATAAAGTTAACCTGATATTTAATTGTGAGCTTTCTTGGTAGTTCAGAGTACATTCCCAGTTTAACATCTATCAATATCTTTCTCTCGAAGGAGAAGCTCTGAGATCATGCCCTGGACTGCAGTCTCTTAGGACCATTCTGTTAGCAAGTAGGCTTGTTACTTGTAATGTCTGCAGTGCTTCAGGAGAGTCCTTCAGTAATAAAAGCTATTGCTTTTTTGTGTGGTATTGAAAACAGATAAGTTGCTTAACTTCATTCCTAGTTTACTGATTTCACTTCCCAGAGGGTCAAGTCACAGAAGCCTTCCTGACTTAACAATTATATTTTATCTCTGATCTGGAATTTATTATATAGAATCTTGTCCAGTCCTTTGACCACCATTGCTTAACTTTCAGTAGCCTCCTGGTGTCAATGATTACCTGCAAGTATAGTAAGGAAGCCTTTCAACTTGATGGAGGCAGAATGGAAGAGCTCTGAATTTGACAATTCCTAACGTTGTCTTACCAATACACAACAGAATATTTTGAGGTGAGACAAATCTCATGAGCTTTATGTTTATCTTTGTAAAACTTTTTTCCTTTTTTGTTCATTGGTGAAAAACTGCTTTTAAATAGGAAATTTTAATAATGCAGTGAAGGTATTCAGTATCTCTGACCAGTGCGACATTCACACTGAGGTGTCAAGAAAAGAAAAGGACAGAAGTGCTGAACAGGCACACTTGTATTGAGCGACTGAACAGTTTTCAGACACACGAGCTAAGGTTCAGCTCCAGTTGAAGGCAAATACATTTAAATGCCTCCATGTAAGCTTAGGGCCTCCAATTCTACTACTGTCAGTGTCATTTAAGATGTCCCTCAACAAAACAAATATAGATGTCTCATTCTTGGCAAATGAATCAACCGAAAGACTCAGTGATGGCATTGACTCATGGCCTGAATCAGTTTTCTGAACACAAGTGTCTAGTGTTGCTTGAGAAGTCCATACTGGTTTGACATTCAGTATAGCATCTACAGAGACCCAGGCACTTTTGGATAAGCAGCTGGAGGCCAGTAAAGTACTCTGGCATGTATTATTTGACACTGTGCACTTATCACTTATTTTTATGCAGAAGCATCAAATCCTTGGATTCCACTGACACTAGCTCACATGAGGATCACAGAATCATAGAATGCTTAAGGTTGGAAAGGACCTCTAGAGGTCATCTAGTCCAACCACCCTGCACACGCAGGGTCACCTAGAGCACGTGGCACAGGACTGTGTCCAACGGGTTTTGAATATCTCCAGAGAAGGAGACTCCACAACCTCTCTGGGCAGCCTGTTCCAGTGCTGTGTCACCCTCACTGTTAAGAAATTTTTCCTTAAGTTCCTGTGGAACTTTTGGTGTTTCAGTTTGTGGCCATTACCTCTAGTTCTGTCAGTGGTCACCACTGAAAAGAGGCCAGCACCATCCTCCTCACTCCCTCCCTTGAGGTACTTAATAGACACTGATTAGATCCCCTCTCAGCCTTCTCTTCTCCAGGCTGAACAGGCCCCGCTCCCTCAGCACCTCCCCCTGCTGGAGACGCTCTTCTTAATGCACCCCAGGATCCCATTGGCCTTCTTGGCCACGAGGGCACACTGCTGCCTCATGGTCAACTTGTCGTCCACCATGACGCCCAGGTCCTTCTCTGCAGAGCTGCTCTCCAGAAGGTCAGTCCCCAGCCTGTACTGGTGTCTGGGGTTATTCTTCCCCAGCTGCAGGACCTTGCGCTTGGTGTTTAATTTAAATTAAACATGGCTCCTGTGCGGTAGATTCCCTACTGAACATAAGGAGAAAGGTCACCAGGAATCAAGTGGGTGCAGAACCTGCACTAAGGCATATAGTCAGTACAAGATCATCTCCTGCCTCTTGCATCTCCCAGGAGAACTTTAGGGAGTAAAAGGGATAGGACTAAAGCCCCAGTGGCCATAGCACCGAGGCTCTCCAGTCCTTTCTCCTCTCCTCTTCATCCCATGTTACAAGAACACATTTGCAACAAATGCTTTCAGCTTTTATTCTTTCATCAATAGATGGCACTAGGCAGTTAGCAAGAACCATGTCGGCTTATGACACTTTTGATAAGTAGACTGTCTGTTTCAGTACTCACTACCCTGTACTTTATATGGCTTAAGATTGTATTTTCATGAATTCTACCACCCTTTTAAAGCTTTCTTACTTATAAAGGACAAAAGACATATCAAGAAGCTGGCAGTTCTGATAAAGAGCCTCAAGAGTGGTTGGTGTGAAGACTCTTTAATTCAGACTGTAAGAGTAGTTTACACTGGGGGGGTTTTTGTGTAAAAACTCTGACCTGCTATTGATTTGCTTGAATTTGGTTTACATGCATAATTTCAGTTCAAACTCCTTAGCAGTATTCTGAGCTGCTAGGAATAGTCTGAGGCTATCGATTGCTACATTTTCCAGTTTAACTGTATTTAATGGAAAATATCTTGTGAGGGAGACGATGGGGAAAGGAAAAGGTCATAGTAAGGGGAAACCCATGAATTACAGATCCAGTGAATTATACGATCTTATCATATGCGATCAGAAGGATGAACAGACATTATTTCAATAGTTTTCTGAGAAGAAACAGCTATTGAAATCTCACCTTCAATTCTGTAGCCTTTTACATCAGGCCAAAGTAGTTAATCCTTCTTCTGCAGTATGTGTCATTCACCTTGTAGCTGTATGCTTGTTAAAGAAAAGTAAGAGGAGAACTGATAAAGTACGTTTAGTTCTTGTAATAACCATTTATGGACTAGGATTAAGATTTCTTGATGGGATCAAGATAAAGTATGTCAGCCCCCAGAAGAATTCATTGTAATACCAATGGAAGCAGATCCTTATTTGTGTCCTATAAAGCAGGTTGGAGACTGCATCTTAGCCTCAGTTAACTTGTTGAAGTTTTAACAATCCAGCTGTTAACTCAGTAGACTCTATATGCAGCACTCCCTTAATGATCCAAAGCTACTGTATACATGCAAACTTATACTACATATAAAAAATATTAATGTCCATTAAATTTTACTTCTTCCCTGATACTAGGCTAACACAAAATGACTGCTGGTGTTTTGTTTTCTGATGAGACTTTCCGCATATGAAACACTTTTTATCAGAGTATTGAAGACTGGCTGCATGTCAGATGATGGGCATGATACTGAATGTAAAGAAAACTGGAGCCAAATAATGCAGACCTCATTGGAAGGTGAAACTCCATTTCTACTGTTTGCCACATATTTTAGTAAAGTGAGGCCTTTTGGTCTGTCTGAAGGCATGATACTTTCATGCTGTAAGGAATGATGGAGATTAAAATGATATCAGGAGGTGTCATCCCTTCCATACCCTTCCTGGATCTGACTTCCCTACTCTGTGTTTTTTAAAAGAACTCTAAGCAATAAGCAGCCTTAATGTTGAAGGAATAAACTTTGCCGTAGAAATTAATTGCTTTTAAAAATAGAATCTCATCATTCATGAGTGAAGGAAAACCTATATATGCTCTATGTTTGGATTTCACTCCTGCCTTTAATTACAAAATAGTCTCACAAAATTGTAATCTCAGAATTAATTCAAATTGACTGGGAAACTTGTCATGTAGATTGAAAGCTGACTGCAATAACACAGACAGAGGGTAATAGTAAATATAAATATATCATTCAAAGCCAAAGCTTTGTAACGATTTTGAGGAATGTAACAACTTTAACAACTCAGTGAATGAGAGGAGTGAATGTGATAATTGTCTCTTAGCTGAAACTCAGAGAGGAACAGAGAGTCTCTAGGGTTAAAACACAAGGTTGCTCAGCAGCTTGAACTGTGGCTAGGGGCTGATTACAATTCATCTGCTCTGCAAGTTGGATTCCTAGACAGTCTTTTGTCTTGCACGTGGTAATAGGTCAGATAGATAGTATGTATACCTCTGAGATGTACAGATACTGGAAATGAACACAAACACCCAGGAAGACAAAGAAAAAAAGAATGTGCAAGCAAGAATAACAACCTGATCCTGAATCTCACAAAAATAAAGATAACATATTCTTTTTTAACATCCTTCAGTTGGATCAGTCAAGGGAAACAACAAAATGCAATGTAGTAAAATTCATAGTAAGATGCTGGGGGAGCAGATAGATGTAATTTAAAGCATATTCAGTGAGAGGAAGGGATGTGGGAAACATCACAGCTGAAGAAGACTTGTGGGTTATGACAGACAGCAAAACCATAGTGTTGTGAGGGTCTTGCAATACCAGTCTAGTTATATCACAGTGCAGTTGTGAAACAAATAATTTCATGAAGTGATCAAAATCATTCCAGGCAGAATATCCTTTTTTATTATTATTTTTTCCCTCCACTCATTTCTTGAAATTTCTAAAAGATTCATGCATTTTATGAAGTAATTGTGTTCCTGTTAGAGTCACATTTTGAATCTGGGTGCTATGGATATCTCGTGGTGCGACTGCTGTGAAGAGTCAAATCATTTGCAGGAAATAAAGCCTCAGCAACTGCTTGCTTACAAATTTTAAAGGCTTACTTATAAAAGGTATATTTGACAACATGCAATAGTAATGTATTTTACATGTACTTAGCACTGTTGCATCATAGTGTGTGTAGGAGCTCCTAAGGTCTAATGCTACAGGTGCCTAACAGGAAGTTCTCCGAGCAATGATGAAACCTGATTTTAGCATTTGTCTTCATTGTAGATGCCAGCTTGAAGGATGATATTATTACCTACTCCATCGCTTTCTTTTCCTCTACACAGATGCCTATTTAGAAACCTCTTCCAACTCCAGCCTCACCGTATGTAGGACTTAGAATTGTAATCCCTCTCCCTCTCCAGCACATTTCCAAATAAGTTCAAAGCTTTTTCAAGGTTTTCAAGTGGGATGGACTGACAAACACAATCACAAGCTGCAGAGTTTCTTAGGCCTCATATTTTGAGGTAACCAGGCTAAAAGTGATTGTGAACTGAAAGAACAAACTGAGCACATGTCTCCAGATAATTCAGCACGCAGAAAGGAGCCAAGCGAGACATAACAGAAGTGTTGGTAGATCACAACTACATAGCACTGTCCAACTTGAAGCACAGAAGCAACTTGAAGCCTGTAAAATGCCCTGAAAATTCAGGAATTGTGTGGGGCTGAGGACTATAACAGAAGAATGTTTGATCAGAGACCTGACTGAATGGCATTACTTAACCTGAGCCACAACATACACAGTGACCTGTCCCCATTGATTTATACTAGAACCCTTTAAACATGGAGTCCTCCAAAGACTGTACTAAACTGTAGAACAATCTTCCTTAAAAAGTAGCAGGGGAGCCATTGCTAGAAAATGAATTCCTGGCCAGAGCAATGGGAAATGCTTCTTTTGAAGTAACTAAACTCCATGCAGGGCACAGGCTGCTTCCGTGCTCTCCCTCAGGAAGGTGCTCTTGGGAGGGAAGGCACTGACCCACCCTGTGTTCACCCGGATTTGCTGCATAGAGAAAGGCTATTAAGGAAAGCCAAAAGGAGCTCTCCTCTCCCTCCCAGATATCCCCAAAAGTTCAATAAATCTGACATGAAGTGATGAGCACGTCTCGAAATGGTGGCTTGCCTTCTCTTGCTAAATAGATTTGCAGATAATCACCAACTGCATCTTTTTGTTCTTCTTTGACACGAAGCAAAGCAATTGCAGCAGGTCTTCTGGGAACGAAATGTAGTTACCTCTGATGCTGGTTTTTTTTTTAAAAGGAGATGTTTACAGGGTGTCAGATAGTAAGACTGTGTATGATTCATAGCAAATAGCAGCATAGCAGAACTTTGAATTCTCCTTGCATTGTAATTTACCTGGTAGCTTGCTAGGATGGAAGGAGGATATTTATCTTTTTGCTGCAAATATACTTTATGATTAGCCCTTTTTAAGGAGCAAATGTAAAATATTGCATAGCAACTTCTGTTAACTTTAATTGAAAATGCATTAATCAAGTGCCTTTGTACTATGTTCTCCTAGCATTTATGGCCCAAATTGACCATTCCTTACATTGTCATGGAAAATATTCGCTTTTTTTTTTCTTTTTGGTTATGATTTCATTGCCTTTCTTCTTCTTTTTTAAAATATATATGGCTTTAATTCCACTTCAACAACCTTGATACACAGGGTCCTGGACATTTTGAAATATATACAACCAGTTCTTTCTCTATTTATGGAATTGTAGCTGCCCAGAACTAAATAGAGCATTCTGTTGTATTTGCCATGGTACTGTTGATGATGTAGGACCTAATTAAAATAGCTCTGCTAGCATGATGTACACACAGCTGCACAGCTGCACTGTTTTTTTTTTTCTTTTGTCCTTTCACTTACAGGAACTCTGCTTACACATGGGGCTAGCAAATCTTTTCGGCAGCTTAGACAAGAGAAGCATATACTGTTTTTTTTTTTTTTTTCCATAGTTATTATTATTTACCTAATGGAAAAAAGACACATCTTATGCATGGGAAAACATGTAATATACTCTAGGGAGAGGCACTTAGCTGCTTCCAGGAACACTCTATCCTGAACTCAGACTGGTGATAGCAGAAGTTATGTAGGAAGGGCCGGGGAAATGATATGTGTACCTGCTTCCTGGCCATTGGCCCAAATATAGCAGGAAAGTGGGCATGAAGAAGCTCATCAAGGAGCTATAAAGCTTCCTACAGAGGAAATCAATTTTACCTATTACACCAAGAGACAATAGAGATTGCAGGTCTACTCCCTGTTCAAAGCTGAGGATAAGTTTCTCCATTAGGCCAATCTTTTTTTTTTTTAAAATCTTTTTACTTGCCTTGCCTTTTGGCAGAACAGAGATGAGAGCTGAATCATACTCTTGATAGAGAGGTCATCTACAATATTTTTTCTAATTAACCCTCTCTGCCTTACTTTGCCCTTTGTAGGACATGCGCACACACACACACACACACACACATTCATTCCTTCCCTGCAGATTTTAAAAAAAATCTTTTTATGTAAGAAATTTATTTGTCCACTTTTTTTTTCCTGGTGGAAGAAATATAAAGGCAGAAAGACAGCTTTAAAATTGGTACATAAAAAAGTAAAGAGAATACATTGCAGAATTGTTTTTCTGCTCTTGTAGTTCAAAAATTTTAAAGAAAAATATTTCTTTTTCATTAAATTAATTTATTTTCATGTTTTTCTCTCCTTTCCTGTCCAATCACAATTATTCTTTTCTTTTTGTAGTGCTCTTGTTAAGTACCTGCAATCCAGCTGTAATCTGTTGCCGCAGCATTTGTATAGCTGAAAAGAAAACATTACTGAATTGTCAGCATGTTTTCAACTTCATTAAAGATGACAACCTGGTAATCAGTTGTACAGGCTGTATTACCACAGTTACAGGGAAATCTGAGCTATTTTCCTGCCATTAAATCTTCCTAGCAGCAACCAGCATTGAGTCGCATTGTACAGTGCATGCTTTCATGTTTCATGAAAAACTGCTTTTAGAAAACTTGGAATTTGTTTTCACAGATCTCCTTGAACAAAGACCCCAGAACAACTATTTAAACTAAAAAGAGTGACAACGTAATTGTGATATGTTTATTGGAGGTGAAGGGTTTTAGAGTAAATTTTGAACTGCTTTTCCACTGAATTTAGCAACTGAATGTTATCCACCTTGCTCGAAAAGAAATAATATTTTGTTGAAATTTCATCTTCATTTCACTAAAATGTAGTCTTTTAGAAAACATCCACATAGGTAGGTAAGTTTGATTTTTTATATAATTTGACCAGCACAAAGCGGGATAATTTTCACAGAAGTGTAGAAATTATAAGAATGCATAAACTGAAATTGACCAGACAAGTAAGAACTGGAATAGGCAAGGAGAAAGAAGAAAGAGTGAAGAATGACAATAATATAAGGTGACATCTATGAGTCAAAAAACCCATGACATTATGAGTAGGACTTTAGGACCAGAACAAAAGTATTTTAGGAAGGGTTTGGTAAAAGAAATTAATTCATGTCAATTTTGAATATATCCATGCAAAACTTAAGGGTCAGTATGGAAGAACTTATAAAGGCACTGATGAGAATAAAGTCAGTTTCTAGCCAGAGTTTATCAAGACAACCGCAGCTGACAGCAAAACTGAAACATGGGAAAGGAGACCAATTGTTACTCAGATATAAGCAAGGTGCTACAGGGATTAGGAAGGAATGAATCTGGAGATGACAAAAAGAGCAAAACAATTTAAGAGTGAAAGTCAAAAGGATAGGCCAAGTAAGTGGCCTCAGGTATTTGAATAAATTTAAATTTGGTTAAATTTAAAATATGCGTGGAAGGAAGAAGGAGACAACAGATAAGGTAGTCGAACGAAATATCTCTGATAGATATGAGAAGGCAGCTTCAGACAGGGGAAATAATACACAATAAGTCTGAGTACATGAACAGAGAAGGACAGGAAAGGAGCAGAAGATTGCTTCCTGGGTCATAAGCACAACTCATGACATATATATATATATGTATATATATATGTGTGTGTATGTGTGTGTGTGTACATATGTGTATATATACACAACAAAGAGTTTTATAGCCAGAAATCAGGTGTATTGAGGAAAAGAAGCAAGAATGCAACATCAAAATGTGAAAAGCAACTGAAGAAATGCATGTGGCAGAGCGCAAACACACTTAGTGTCTGCCAGATACATAATTCAAAACCAAAGCAAAACAAAATGTCCCTGGGCAGGGTTTCTTACCAAACAATTGATGTTCTGAGACCAAATAAATTTATTGTTGGCTAGAGGCCTCACATACTTCTCATCAAAAGTCCCTAGGCAAGCATACAGAGAGCGTACAAATGTGGCATATCCAGAGCACGCATTTGGCACATCATGTATGTAGTGTGCCTGCACTGATTGCCTGGGCTTGTAGAGCACAGCACAAACCCAGCAGTTTCAGTGCACTTCATCTAAGTTGAACTTGCCCTCAAGGGCAGACAAAGCTACACTGCATGTGGGCAGTGACCTCTTTTCCCAGCTTTCAGAACGTCCACCAGCCAAAAATTTATCTCTTTGAGGAAGATAGAAAAGACAATGGAGTAAGAAAGCTGTGCCAGTGTTGTCAGATATGACTATTCATGAAGTGTGCAAGTGCAGAACCTTCTGCACAGCATGGTACATAGGCCTAGACTAAAGCATAGGCCAGGTTCTCTCGGAGCAATGATAAAGAATTTAGCAACAGCATAACTACTTTCAGTTTTGGTGCAATGCAGCATAAGGAAATGTGTTTATGCCACGCTATTATACTATCTGAATTGGTTTGCAAGAATAGGCAGAACAACTCAGAACGTCAGGTCCAAGCCATGACAGTCATATGGTTTATAAGAGCAATGTGGATAAAGTTATGGAGGCATACTGAGGAAATGCAAGGTTATATGTAAGTACAAGGACAAATACTATAATCTTGATATCTGGGTGATAGCTGTGACAGCAGAGCCACTTCTGAGAACATTTGTCTTCGCATCATGAAGTCTGTTACCGATCGTGCTGTCTATGCAATGCCTGGGAGGACATCTTACCAGCAGAGACAGTTGAGGCAGCATTTCTTGATGCACTTAAAAGGTACATGACATCTCTGAGGCTCCATGGACTCAAGCTACCTCCAAAAGCAGCCTGACTAGTACACCTGCCACTGTGGCTGACGTTAGCAATACGGGCTGTGGTGGGAAAGGAGCAGCAGCAAACCGCTGAGTATAAATGGAAAGAGGGAGAAACCTCAGCTGCAAAGACTGCTAACCCTGATGTGAGCTAGGTAGGCATGGGCCCTTTGGAGCTAGCAAAATCAATTAGCAAAACCAGGGAGATAAACCCCACTGAGCCTGAGCTACTGCCTGGCTCCTGCTCTGCTCTTTTTATGCTAGACTGCGTGATCACACAGGATATAAGACACCTGGGAGAAGTGTTTCACTTGTCTTTTTTTCCTCTCTGCATTCTGGCTGCAATATAGCCATCCTGACGAGGCTCATTTCCAAGGGCTTCCTCTGCAGTCACTGGACACAGTGTTTGGACACAGGATCAGCATGGACCAAGAAACAAATGAAGTGCACAAAACAGCTTGTCTAGAAGAAGGTTCTTCCAGAAAACACCTTCTGGTATATTTGTATTGCATCTCTGCAAGTGCAGAAAAGGCACAGTGAAATATTAGAAGGAACAGGAGTCTTTGCTGTTGACAGTCTACTATACGGAGACACTTGGCAAAAACCTAATAACACTACTCATAAGATGGAGTGCCATCTAAAACTGAATCATAGCAAAATAAATATTGGTGTTGTGTGAGTTACTTTGATCAGACCTTTGAAGCAAACATATATCTGATCCTGTTCAAACAAAGTGAAAACAATAAAACATTTTCAAGTCCCCAACTTCTTAGAGGAAAAAATCAGAATCCATAATAATCATACTGGTTTTCCTAGAAGTTTTAATACAGATCTCTGCTATGAAGCCAAAAGAAAAGAAAAAAAAAGAAAAGAAAGAAAATCAAGAGAAGGAAAATCAAAAAGCACATGTCATTGGCAAAGTCAGGCAAGAACTTTGAGAACAAAGGGGATGTATCGTTTTCAAACAACAATAAATGACAACAATAAAATCATCGAATAAGTTCCAGGGCATGTTCCTAGAGATTCAGGATATGACACTGAAAAGGTAGATGTGCCATAAACAGTGGACAAAGCAGTATTTCTACAGGAAAATGCTTTGGGGCATAAGGATTGAGAGTGTAGAACTATAGCAGGAAAATTATACTCAAATAGAAGAAGATTTACCATTGTCACTGGATGTCAGTACATACTGTGTGCTATAGTTGAAATGGATCACAAACCTTAGGGGATATTCTTGACAAATCTTTAGCTTCTGCACCATCTAGGCTTCACACATGATCATAAACCTACAAAGGTATCACTTCAAAGTGAAATACAAGCCCAGAAGAAAAATTCTTGCAGCAACATGTACTGGCGTCTGCAAATAAGGGAACAGAAATTCAGAGGAAAAACAGAGAGCATCAGTATGATGAATCTTTTAAAAGAATAAGTCAGGATGGCTTGCTGAAAACCAAGTTCTTCTGGCCTAACAGGACTTTTGGAGTGTAAAAAAGAATGTTAACTGGGAAAATGAAATGAAAGAAAACAGTGACATGGAAGGAAACCCCTTGCAGCCATCTGAAAAGATTTATGAACCTGGCAGGGGTGTTATGAGAAGTCTGAAAATCAGATATCTTTACTGATCCCAGGTGACTGCAAAATACTAGACGTGACCAGGGTAAGCTGAGATTCTGTGTCTTTTTCAGATGGCAGTAAAAAGTGTAAGGCAACATTTAAATGAACTAATTTGTATTAATGACTTAATAGATACTTGCATAGGTCAAATTACGAGAGGTAGAAGCCTCCAGCCCTGGTACTAACAGAGGATGTACTTGAGAGAACCTAGCAGCAACGGATAACTGATCTAGAGAGGATACTCTTAACCTGCCACTAGATTATTATTGTAAAAATGTTTTTGAAGTAGCTCCAGTCAGCAAGGCATCCCTGATCTCTGGACTTAGTGACACAAAGATAAAATTCTCCAACTAAAGCATCGGTAATGAGCTCACTTCACACAATGAACCACAAGACACATTTGAAAAATTTCAAAGCAGTGGCATTTCACTCGCACACCCGCACCCTCATACACACACAGAACCAGCCATCTGCACTGCCCACAGTCCCGTGGGTGGCTGAAGTGCATATAAATCAGAAAGCAGAGTCTGGTGCTCTCCAAAGATGCTCAAAAGTGAAACCTCTTTGTTTATTAAGCTGCTAAAATGCACCTCTGCAGTCAGACATTTCATCTTCACAGGCTCTAGCAAGCAGAAAGCTCAGAGCTGTAAGCTCTGCACAGAGTATCTTTTCCTTTCCAAAGCCTCACATCAGGGTGAAATAAAACAGCTGAATGAACAGAGGAAAAGGTGGAAATTCTATTCATGATAAAAATGCCAGTATACAAAATCCCTTCCAAAACAAGGCTATATGGGTCAGTGCCACTCTAGTGAGAAAACCGAACAGCCTGTGCTAGATGTTATAGAGCCAAAGGAGGGGTTCTTATCTGGGTGAAATCAGGTATTTAGCAGCTGTTCTTATTGCTATGAGCACAGGCAAGCCCAGTGATGTTGGGGGGGTGATTCCCAGCAAGCCACCCGTCTCTGGGAGAAAATGGGCACCAAGATCACAGCAAACAATAAATAATCCGTGCTATGGCTTACCCACTGGTAATGCATGGTAATGCACAAAACAGCCCTTGGTATTTATATAGGAGAAAATCCAAACCTGAAACGTGGCAGGACTGTGTCAGCATCTGCTGGGGTGCCTCCCCTCCATGGCTTAACCGCATTCATTACTAGCATTGTAAGTATAGTTCAGATATCAGGAGCCTGAGCTTTGTCTTGCCTATGAAAGATGCATATATGGAGCTTTTGTTCAGAGGCTCCAAAGACATATATCCTTGCAACATTAGACATTTACTCCACATAGCAAGATTTCTTCATGTAATGTCCTATGGCCAGCCTTGTATTCATTTTGGAAGGGTGAACTTCACTGTCATATCAATTGAGAGGGTAATTTTGTCTGGATTTTTGAAACCTGACTAGACTCGTAGTGATTTCATATTGATATGATATTTGTTCAGTTATTTCTCCATCTGCTCTTAAGATTCATCCTTTTTTGACAATCTTATTCTTCCATATATACATATTCTTTCTAACACCCGCCTTCCTTGATTAGTCCATGGCAACGTTGCAGCACTGCTCTTCAGAAAGAAGTAGAACAGCACCAGCCACGTTCTCCATGTGTCCAGAAGAATTTAGCTTATTCACGAGGTCAACTTCTAACTGCACTCTGTGATAAGGTCCTCCAGATCTAACAAGTAGGATTTGGGATACTGTCTGTTCCAAACATTTCACCGACAGAAAGCTTGAACTATTTCCCATTACAGTTTGTCAGCTTGTCCTTTCAAGACAGATACTGAGCAACATTTTGATTTAAATTTTCTGCAAGATGTGATTCTGGCATAACATATTTACAACTTCAATGCCTAAACTTAGGTCACGGAAATGTATAAATTCTCAACAACTATGAATTTTTAAGAAGGGTCGTGATAGTATTATGAGAAAAGGTCTATTTACTGGCTGCTAAAGGTGTCTGCTCTCACCCAACAAGAAGATTGGATTCACTGAGCCACAGAATGGCTGAGGTTGAAAGGGACCTCTGGAGATCATGCAGTCCAAACATGGAGCAAGCTGCTCAGAGCTGTGTCTGATGGAATTCTGAAACACCCTTGCATATTCAACGTTTGAACTGTGACAGAAAGCAATTTATTAGCAAGAAACTTCAGAGCTGGTATTGTAATATTTGATTAATCAACAGAATTACGAGTTACAGGTTGAAGGAAAGAATACATTTCCAAAAGGATTTTTTTTTTGTCAGAAGAAAGATACAGAAGCAGACATTTTACACCAGCTTAGGGTCTTATTTGGAAAGTCAATACCAAGAGAGGTGATCTGTCTAAGGAATTAGGCCCCAGTTCTGATGAGTGTGAAATTGTCGTGTCAGCTTTGCTAGCTGAGCAGAACAGACAACCAAGCCCAAGACTCAGTGAAAACAGGAGGCAGTTTTTAAGGGTTGTTGTCATTTCTTTTCTTTGTAGCCACTTGCAAACTGAGAAATGGTTCCCTGATGTTTCACTTTTTTTATATAGGTTACTCAGCTTTTAACATTATCTTTTTCCCTATTTTAGGAGTTATTTCTGGCTAGTCAAACAGATATTAAATATCTTGCTCTCCTGGATGGGAAAGGTCTCTGGGAGGGAGCAGCAGTATCCAGGCCACTTCTCTAGTGACAGGAACGGGTAACGCAGGTTGCCAAGCTGGTAGCTAGAAATATCCCTTGGTATCAGCCAAAGGCACTGAGCATGTAGCAGGGAGACATGGAGAAAGCTTGAGATCTGAGTGCCGTACTGACTTTGACACCTAACGTTATTCCTGGTTGATAGTGTGGCTCACTGGTGTGATTCAGACCTGCAAACCCATCATGGATGTGTAAAGAAACACTTTGTGACAGTCTGAATTCCTCACTGACAGTTTCACTAATGCCCCAAACTTCCAAGTTCTGCTGTGAGGCTCTCCAAATCCCCATGTAATAGATGATAAACCAGTTAATCAGCAGGACCTTGAGGGCTGGCATCTGTAGGTTCCATGTTTACGGCAAAGTGTGACAGAATAATGCTGGATTGCAGTAATTCATGTTGTTAGGTTTCTAATACAATGTTGTTGTTTCTTTCGTGAGAGCAGCTTAGTAAGCAATGCCTGCATGGAGTTTCTTGATCACTATCAATATGTGCCATCCCCAAGCTGTTGAGAATAGGATGTTTTTGAAAACTTCATTAATTCAAAAGCCCATTACACTTATTTCAGGCTAATCTGATTCTCGATCACTGTTTCTAGAAGCCCATGCAACAGGAAGGAAAATGATGCTGTCTGTCAGTTGTCACAAAAAGTGCGATTTGGGAGAAGACCTAAAGGTTCTGACCCTGCCATTGTTGGAGCTGATGTTTATTCCTATACAACACTACTGGTTTCCATTCTTATCAGTGCAGTTAAGATGATTAGTAGTATGGTATATTAACCTGGATTTCCCTATATGGGAGCTAGAGTGAGATTAAGCCAAAAAAGAGACTTTGGAGTTGCATTAGGACAGATGGGTAAATGACGTGTACCTGCTTCCATCTATGTGTGTATATATATATATGTGTGTGTGTACACATACTCATGTGGTAAAATTTGGTAAAACAGAGCTCTCCAGGTAGAGATTTCTAAATTATTTCTTTTTGAAATTCAGGTCATACAACAATCTTTGGCAGGTCGTCTTTGAAAAAGAAAAATCCTTTTGTTCTAAAAGCAAGTTTAAGCCTACTATCTTCATTTTAATTGTCTGTCCTGTAAATAAACTGTCTGATACTTTGAAATCATCCTTTCCCGGACACCAGCATATCCTGCACTGTGCTCATGTTCATGTGTCAGACCTCTATCTTTATTTCCCCTTGCAAGCACCCGAATCATCCAGACCTCCTCACAAATTTTCTCTTTGCGACACAAAGTGTCTGCAGCAAACTATACGTGCTGACGGCACTTCTGCAGATAGCTGCACACAAAAGCCAAAGCCTGACGGTTACCATGGGATTCTCTCATTAAGCTTTTACTGAATATACTGTATTCTTCACTGTCTATTAATCTCTGCTATTCTTTTCGCCCCCTACACCCCCCAATTCTCTTGCCCTCTGTGCAAGAATGTTAATTGAATCAAACACCTGCAAGGGTAAAGGAGTTTTTCTGCTTCAGCATTCCACAGTGAACTTCCTGGAATTTGGGCTGAAAAATCTCTCAAATCTTCACCAAATAGGTATTTTGGAAAAGAGAAGAAAATCAGCTACTCTATCTGTTGTTATTTATGAGTAATAATAAAAAGGTTTGAACAAGGAGGGTATGTAATGTGCCCCTCCTGATAAACACTGGACAGAGTTCTCATTTTCGCTAAGAGCCCTTCATGCCTTTCTAGCAAAGCAAAAGAGCCTTAAAATGAGTGTTTTACACTCTCACTCACTTAAAGGCCCATTTACACTTCCAGGAAAGTCTGCAAGGGTCACAGTAGTAAAGATGGCCTAGGTGATTGTTTCATGCAGAACAGGCATTTCTATTTTATACATGTACTCTGTGCCCAGGTTTACAGCTTTGATACAGAAATGGCTCCCTGGGGAAGACTCGGCTTTGTAAAACATTAACTGTACATAGGCGTCTTAGAGAAAATATTCCTTTAGAATCATATGAAGACTACAGCACAACTGCATATTTTGAATCCCCTTGGGAGGCCAGAGTGATGTTTTAACGCACACCTTGTTTTACCTAAGACAGCAGTACTGAGAAGGTTTTGTTTTACACTTAGTCCTCAGGTAATGGAGCCTGAGTGACAGATTTTAATTCTGTTGTCCAAATCTCCAGTACATTCCAGATATGTAAAAAAGATTGTCAGCTAAGGCACAGTTCACCAGCTATGGGGGTGCCTGCTCCTAGACAGCTGCTAGGCTAGATGAGATTTCCTATGCAGGCCCCAGGTGTTTTGGAAGCTGTGAAATGGAGCCGTGGCTGCTGTAAGCCTACGGTAGGAAGCTGGGAAGGGAATTATAGTGACTTGCTGCTGGCAGATTCCTGTTCATGTGTTTGCTCACATTCTTTAGGATCTTACAAGAATTACCAGTAAATTTAGATAAGTGACAGGATCTTAGTTATAATTAGTAGCAGCTTCCCTTCTGACATACAGGAAGGGCTAACAACATCTTTCTTAGAGCAGAGTTGTTATGCTATACTCCAGAGAGGTACTTTAAAAAATACATTTTCTGGCAAAAAGCCTCTCCCACTTGTTTAGGACAGATGGCAGAGGAAGGGATTCTGAAGTGATGCAGTTAGAGGGTAACCAAGTATTGCACAAGCTCGAGCAGATTGGAGGCTGTTATAGATCAAGAGCTATTTTTGATACTACTGACTTGCATCCATTATATCAGGGCCTCAAATAAAAATGACCAGCAGCAAAATAAGAGTATCAGAGCAGATGTGGATTCAATTTCTATTTTTTTCCTCTCTGTGCAAGCTGTGAAAAATCTCAGGGAAATTAAGAGAGTGTAATACATTTGGAATCTGGAAACTTGAGAGCTGAGTCCAAATTAATGTAATTATTTAGCCTGACTTGTGAAGTGTACCTGTCCACAGGATCTAATCACAAAGAGTGCTGATTTTCAAAGGTCCTTCTGTTCCATTTCAAAGGAATTTAAAAATGCAAATAGGCATTAGTGGGGCTTTCAAAAAGGCCTAAAATGCTAAATACCCATGAGGAGTTTAAGATTCACTGACTGAGGGTCTGATTTAAGGTTAACTCTCCTCACTCACATGACAAAAGAATAAAGCACCAGCTGGCATGGTTGGGACTGCTGAATTTCTTTACAGCTGCAAACAGTGCTGTGAGGTCTGTTTGATAAGTCTCCGTTTGGAGGGCCCTTCCCCATCTGTGCCTTACCAGAAAGTCCTGTAGCTTCATTCGCCAACAGATTCTCCTGGGAATTCATCCTGTCTCCCTTCTCTGCCTCAGGATGGACAATACAGATGAAAAATGAAGTGCATCAAGGGAAGAAGTCAGGAACAAAAACAGAGCGATGAACTCCCTTCTCGCCAAGCCTCGAGTCCTTAAGAGAACGAACTACAGCAGAGCGGTCAGGACTGGGAGCTGGTCTGGGGGAGCGAGAGGTCTGCTTAGCTAAACAGAGTTTAAGAGCCTGAGTTAAACGGAGCTTCCGGCTGTAGTCTCTATGGCTCCCAGAACTAAGGAGATGTTTGTGCAAGTAGGGCTCTGGTGTTTTGCAATACATTTCCATCATTTTTTTTTGCAGCTGTTTCATTTATTTATTTCTAAATGTAAAATGAACTCACCAAAGTGGGGAAATATGATAAAGAAGTAATAATAAGTAGTAATCAATCATCTAAATAATGATGCGTGCCACTCAAGCTATATTCACATCCATAAAAGGCTGGACGTTCTTTAGAGAATAAATTCAAGTCCAAAGAGTGATCAAGACTTTCTCACCTACAAAAGGCACCCTAGTTATACCTTTGTGGCTTTCCTGGTGAAGAGGTTTTGGAGCGTAGTCCATGCTCATCAAAACTAAGGGGAACTAACCCTTTAACAAGTGCAAGGCCTCTCAAGAGCTAGGCAAGACAGAGATTTGCTGCCTCAAATAAAACTCTAGAGCCAGACAAAAGTTAACTGCATCCTTCCAAGATGGCATCATGAGCTAAAACAGAGTCCTGGGAAGAGATTCTTACAGATCTTTGCAGATCTAGACCTGCTTTTGCTCCTGGTGTTAGGGAGATGAGGGCTCTGGAGCAACAGTATTTGTTATTTTTGGGACTTGCAGGTGTACAAGCCAGCACAAGCTGCAAGTTGCATTGAATATCTTTTTCACGGGTGTCTGGACCTGCTAAGGTAGCACAACACCAGTGACACATGGATATCCTGTCACCTCTGTGACACTGGATATTCTGTCAAGAGCCCTGGGGGTGTCCAAGTTTGAGAAGGATAGGCTTGAAGGAATTGGCATGAAAGAAGCAGTGCTAGTTTCCTGTATATTTCCTTTACTCAGCAAAATACAGGTCTATACACATGAGCTTGAAAAAGAAGTAACTTTTGGAGTGGGGGTCTCATATGACCAGAGATTTCTGGGAAACTGTATTTCAGGCTGTGAGATAATGAACAGGGAGACATTTGTGCACAAGAGAAACTCCAGGCTGAGATGCTTTTAGCATCTGTGTTATTGTATATATATTATCTGTAAGAGATATCCAGAAACACTAGATTTTATTAGTCTATCTTTTGAGATTGTACCTTATCTCTCTGATGATGAATTAGTTTGCTTAATGGAAAATTTTCCAAGTCTGAGAGCTTTGTGCAGCTGAGCAAGAAGCTAGAAGAACATGAAATACTTGGTTTGAGAACTGCATGTTACAAGTAACGTACAACATTTATTTAAAAAGGAAAAAAAATCATGTAGCAGATTCTCACTATCACATTGCCCAAATAGTTATGCAAATGTCTTTTAAATTCCTCCTTAATACTCATATTTTGCAGAAAATTTCCCATGGTGCTAATCCCCCTAGGGCGACATTCATTCACATAAAGTGAAACACCCAGAAGAGTGGGAATGACTGAAAGACTTAACTGGCACACATGTGGTGATGAGTAAGTTATGTAGGTCAGCACAAATGAGTATAGGTTTTTTTTTTTTTTTTTTTTTTTTACCAGAACAAAATTTTTCCAAT
>NW_010588221.1:293303-315418 GCF_000705375.1 Tinamus guttatus | reverse complement strand
TTTTTTTTTTTTTTTTTCTCAAAGCAAAGGATATATTTAGATATTTTAATTACAAAGAGTGAGATCCTCATGTCCCACCAAAATAAAAATATTGACCTTAATGGAGCTAGAATTTTATCAACTGCAGGAGACTCAGAGAATGGAAAAATAATAACTAGAACATTTTAGTAATTGATATTATTTTCAGAAGCTTTTTCAAGGATATTGCTTTATTATTACTGTATCATTTCTGAAACTCTCCCAGGTTCAAGAAGCAACATTTTTCATTCTATTCAGATGCTAGGCACATTTCCAATGGGAATCAATACAGCTTAAGTGAAGAGATGAATCACAGAATCACAGAATAGTTGGGTTTGGAAGGGACTTCTGGAGAACATCTTGTCCCATATCCCTGCTCAGGTAGGTTGCACAAGACTGTGTACGGTTTAAGGAGTGGTAAATTAAAAGGTGTTTCTTATGGTCAGACCAAATTTCCTGTGTTTCAGTTTGTGCCCATTGTCTCTTGTTCTGCCACTGGCCACCTCTGAGAAGAGTCCGGCTCTCTCCATCTATTATAAATCAGATCTGCTGATAGAACTAAGTATTTTATATCTAATGCTAAAGCCACTGTATTTAAGGGGATGAAATTTTCCAACTTGATACGAAGGAAACATTTTTTGGAGGTTGATGCAAAAATAATAATAAAAAATAAATAAAACAAGAATATTAGCAACTAACTTGTATTAGTGGAAACAATCCTAAGAGAAAGAAAAATAAACTAAACAATAGACAGAATAAAAATGGAAATATAGACACAAATGGTGCTGGGCATACACTATCTGGGTCTCCAAACTTTGCCTGGGTGTTACTGCCACTTACGAAGTGACCATGGGCTGCCTTTCTTGATCCCAAATAAGCAAGGAGCATGACAGCATTGCAGTTACTCGTTCAGGTCAGTGTGGGGCGCCCAGTATGGGTGCTGATCCCTCGCCCACATTCTCATGATTTCTGCTGGCATTCCCTTCTTGTTTCTTGCAGTTCTCTCACTCACCTTTGCACCACAAACTTTCTGACAGAAAACAGATCTTTACTGAGATTTCACACTCTTCTATCTTAATTGGTCTTTAAATGTCGCACTTTCATTTGCATTTCCCCCAAGTCTCTGATAGCTTCCAGTTTAATGCATAGGATAGAGTTTTCAAAATCCACCAGTCAAGGACCTCACATGGTGCAGACTGTTGTTGCTGCCATTGCCACTGGCATTTAAATCATTCATTTCTCCTGAGATGCTGTTCTTACTTCCTAAAAGAGGGATCAGATTTTGGCCAGTGCTGAAGATGCCTGAAAATCCTATATGCGCTTTATGTGTATATGCAACGAACACATAATACTTTTTAATAATTTTTGTTTTTGATTTAGAGATTCGGTATTCCTGATAGTTTAAAAGCCATCATAGAACTGTGTGAGAAAAGAAAGATAAATCAGGATATAAATAAAAATATCTCTCCAAGTGAGACACAGCATTTTCAAAGAGTATTTTCTTTAATTCTCAGTTTCATGTTTTTGTCCTTCACAGGCCTCTCTCCCACCAGCACCTGCCATTTTGTAATCTGTGATTATTATATTACAGATAATTTCCATATATTTACTTTGAAGTACATACACTGTGCTTATTTAAATAAATGAATTGTCAAACCTATGGAAAACAAAGTGAAACTGCTGACCTTCTTGAAAACATTTTTGTGTTTTCTTGGATTTGAACTATAAAATATAATGTCAAACTGAAGATGCAACAGATACTTTATTTAGTGGCAACAGAGTTCATAATGTTTTCCATATCAAGCCTTTGTCTGAAGTCTAAGCAGATATCTACATGTTTTGCTAGGCAAGACCTCTCTATTCTGTGGAGCAGATAATGAAAGCAAAGATTAAATGGAAAATATGTCTTCATACTAATTACAGCTGGTTAGCATTTTGCATCACCTGAGAAGAAATAAATTGAAATTTTCTGCTACTGGAAGCTCCCAGTATATTGCTTCAAATCATGAAATGTGGACAATTTACATTGTAACATGCCACATATTGGCATGAAAATATTTGTCAGAAATAGATGAATGAAATAGGAAGGATAATGAAGAAAAATGACAGTACATGTAGCCTCCAGAGATGAAAATAAACAATGTAACTATTTGGTAAATAAATCCCTGTAGAACTCTTAGAAATGATTTACTGATTAATTGAATCAATCCATCAACCTTTTGTGATGGCATCAATTTGCAGTCCTTTCAATATTGCTTTTTTTTTTTCCATAGGCACTGCTTTAAATGACATTAAAACGTAGGACATTATATATCTTTATGAAGTGAGCCTAAGTGAATTGCTTACTTTAATGCTTTAATGAGACACAACCGACTGATTTTTTTCTACTTAACTTTCATAGGCATGTGCTGAAGTTAGCTATGTCACTTTATAATTATACTCCACATTTTTTTTTTTGCCTAGCTCCTTCTTCCGATGTTGTTTGGCATCTACTTTTTGATTAACCAAATTTTAACAGCAAGGTGGAAATGTGACATCATTTTCCCCCTTTCTTTAGCAGGAGTGTCATTTACTTTCTTTAAAATAAAAGATCTTTTTAGAAAGGAGTGTTTGGTTAAGGTGGACAACATGGCACCATTTTTGTACATGCATCATAGATTTGCATTTATTGCTTTTGATGCAATAAACTTAAAAAATCATAGTTATTATAAAAATAATGTGTATCTGAAAAATGGCTTTAAATATCTTAAGAAAAGTAGGAAGAAACTACATTGAAGAGGGGAGAGATTGTGTGAATGATTTTGTATCTTCATTATGAAATGTATTCAGATAAAACCTATGTATGACTGAGAGAAATGAGGAGCCAACATTTAGCACAAATGTGTATAGATGCATGAATACTGAGAATGCTGTGCAAATTAACTCAACTGCACCTGCATATATGTTCTCCTATAAAATGCTCGCATGTGCTGAAACCATTCACCCAAATCCTTGCAAATGGAAAACAAAATCTGAGACAAATTTGGAGTGACTGAAAGAGTAGTCTGACTCAGTCAGCAAGTTCTCAAATATGTTTTATATGAATTTGCTTCTGTATCACCTGTGCCTTTTGTAACCTGAGATATTTATGACTCTTTTTGTACCCACTGAACTATAGATTTAGCAAATGTAATTGCACACTTGAAAATGATTCCTACTAGGGCTGGCCAAATCTCATGATCACAGTAACATTGTCAACCTTTAAATTCTATGAAGCATCTCACAATATCTGGGGGGTTTAGAGGATTTATGTAACCTTTATGCTTCGTGTTCTTCCAGCTTTGCACATACACACAATGAGACCAACCCCCATTAGCGTGAATACTGTCATTATATGAAAAGTGTGTATGAAACAGAGCATGTGAAAAATAGCAATCTATAAATTAAGCAGGGCTTATGGGGAACTACTGAGGCAGAGCAGGAAAGAGAAAATGGGAAAAAAAGATGGTGACATGGGAAAAGAAAGGAACTATATGAAATCAGTGACTCTGGAAAATGTCTGGGAATACAGAAGACTGTTGAAGAGCACAAGCTGAATACAAACATGCTCCTTCACATTTAGGCCCAGACAACTTATCTGCCTGAAGGACAAAGGAAAGGCTAAGAAAGAAGCTTGGTAACAGGTAGTAGTAAACATTCTCTTCTGCTGGTGAATGTAGAAGTCTCTTTTTCTGTTTAGGAAAATTAATTTTGAATCAGAGGTGAGCACATACTTTTTTTTTTCTTTTTTTTTTTTTTGAATGATCCTGTTAGGCACTGTTGATTTTACTAATCCCAAACAATAATTCCAAGGCATTTGAAAATCCTGAGAGCTACGTCTTTCTTACTCTCAACAGAAAACAGAAAAGATAATATTGACCAGATCTGATGAAAAACCCTCTTTTGTAACATCAACAGACTTTGGGTGAGAGTCATAAAACGCAGATTTTTCAGTTGGCTTCAGACAATCAATGAGATTTCTAAGAGAAGAGTGTGTTTTGAAGAGATTTCTCCTTTGTGCATGTGGAGAGAGATGTAATGAATAAGATGTATGATGCTCCTTAATACTAGGTACAATATCTTTCTTTCTATCCCACTTTGCTATGTCCAGGTCACAGCTCCCCATGGCTGCTATTGCCTCTCTTGGTAAAAATTTGCAGAGGGACATGAGACCAAACAGAGCTGATTCCTCCAGTCCATGACTGGGGATGAAGCTCGCTAGCGAATACAAGAAGAAAGAGTCTTTTGCCAACTCATTCTGTGTTGTGCCACTTCTATATGTGAATGAATAACTGCAGTCTTAAGAGCAGTTTCTGTCATGTGTGGTAATTACATTTAATATTGCACATAGCTTGGGGTGGGTTGATTAGCATAACATCATCTGATCTACATTTTTTTTTCTCAAGGAAATGCTGAACACAGTGATGCCTGCAGCATTTCTGTGTATTGGTACTTTAATACAATCTGGCTCATCTTTAGCGTCTGTCTCAATTCCACATACACTATATAGGACCTAGATTTACATCAGCTAGAATACCAACTCAAAGTTTATCAATTTCGTCTTGACTTAGCTGAAGAGACCCATCAGAAGAAGAAAGACACATACAGACAGCCCATACAAGGGGTTTCCAACCTTGTTAGAAAAATTCACATCCTCTGATTAACTGCATTTAAAAAGAAAGAACTGGAAATAAAAATGTTACCAGCCTGTAGATTCATGCTGGATGAAATTTTGTTTTGCCTTGAAAAGTCTGCAATATTGGACGGTGAGTTATTGTTAATGTCCTCAAAGATCATCAGAGTGCAAATGATTAACACCTTCAGGCCCTGAATTATTAGCTACTTCTATCTGGATACACACAGGAACCAACACGTGTTTTGCTGGCCTTTCCCAAAATACTGTACAACAACTGAATACTGCAATCAATAATTTAATTAAGCAAGTGGGGCACAAGCCTTATCTCCTTACCTGGCTGAAAAGTATAACTGGCACTACTGTTGTGACATAAAAACCCCAAAAGCAATAACTAATGAACACTCTTACTATGGACGAGCCTTGGGAGAGCACAACCAAATGTCTTCAAATGCAAACAGTTCTGCTCTGCCATTATTAAATGACCTCAGGCAAGCTATCAATACATATGAGCACTATAAAGAGAGCGTTTAAGATAGGATGTCATGATTTCACTGTTGGCACAATGAACAACTTATAAAGAAAATGAATGCAGTGGCAATATCTGTGTTATATAGCTCCCCCTTAACAAGGGTTACTTATGCAATACATAATACTGTATTGGCAACCGTAAACCTATCATAGACTTAAAATTCCTGATGCGTGGGCAAAAAAAGATGTTTTCTAAGTGAGGAGTCTATTGCAGTCAGCCTGGTAAAAGAAACCTTTTAGTGTCAGTGATAATGAAAATATGTGCTACCTATGACTGAATTAAAATGAAGTCGTGACCTGGCAATTTCTATTCAATGCTGTCACATCCATGCATTGCACACATCAGGATTGTCATCATGTAAATGTAATAGGATTATTTACCCTGCTTTGTTGCTCAGCTGGGAACAGTAATTTTAAGTTTCCTACAAGTTGTGAATAGCAGCAGGGGGCCATGAATAGCTTGGAAACCTATATTTTTCCATTTATTTTTTAAATGCAAATTACACTAGTCAAAAAAATCACTTTTGTTAAAAATACATTCAGAATTAACAAATGCAAAAAGAAAAGAAAAAAGACACATTTGGATTGTATCTCTTGCCTTCTGAATATTTAAGTTTATAACAAAAGCCAGCCTAGAAAAATAACATTCTTTACTGGATTTTGAGGAGGATACAGCTGTACAAACCAAAAATGGCATCCAGATATTCTCACACTACTGTGCTCTGAACTGCTTCCAGAAGAGATGTGTCCTCTAACCATTTATTTAGTAGTCAACAGTCCTAAGTTCTTTATAATGGTGGTGCTCTAACTGCAACTCAAGCAGGGTTATGAATACCAACTTCATATATGTGTGTATATATCAATATATATATATACAGTGTGTATGTGAATGTGTGTATATCTATTCTATATGTATTATATGAATTCACATTTATCATTGCATTACTTAATAGTTATATGTGCTTCCTATTTCCTAAGCACTGTACAAACATTGAGAATTCAAACCTCACAAAAAGCTGGTGAGGTGTATATTATCCCCATTTATAGGTGGGGAGACTAAGCAACAGAGAAATTAAGGCCAAACTTTTGTAAATTAGTTAGACCTAAAAGCTATGTATAGACACTTCAGTAAATTGTCTGACTTCTAATATTACTAAATACCAGTAGATGCCATTTTGAGAGAAAACACAAAAAGTATGAAAAACCCTTTGAAAACTGGATCACTGCTTCAGTAAGTGCCTAAGCTGTTTCCTTTTTATTCTCTAAAAGAATTTTATAGAAATAGGATTTGGATCAAAGTTTATACAGGGAAAGCTGAAATACCCTAGTATGACATTTTTGTTACACTTAAACATTACGTGATGTTTAATATTATACATCTGTTATATTTAATATAACATAAAAGTAGAAACTTTTTAGGTTATGGAAAATTTCAGCCTTGCATTTGGAGTTGCATGATTTTTCAGGAGTGATAAAGCAGCTCTGCCAAGAATCAACAGAGATATCTCATTTCAGGTTTGAAAATTTGAATTTTAGATCCAAATCAGCCAGGAATGCTTCACTGGATGAGGCTGAAGTGACTTGCCTGATTCATGCAGGAAATCATTAGCAGGATTTGGGACTGGAATTCCTGGCTGTATGCACAAGCCATTTCTTAGACTATGCAGCCTCTAACACTACTTTTTCCCTGTGTGTTATATATACACACATACACACACACATACACGTATATATATAGATAGATAGATAGATTAAATCTCGCTGAATAAATGTAACTATGGATCCTGACCATGTCCTGTATCTTATTTTCTATGGTGAATGCCTGTTCCTCTGTCGTTGTCCAGAGTTCCTGTCTGTGACACATTGCATCCATGCAAACACAGCAAGGGACATTGGTTTGTGTAAGGATGGGTACGTGGAGTTAGTGCACAGGTCATGGGAACTCAGAAGCTGCAGGGACATGAAGGCTGGGTGAGCAAGGAAAAGGGCTCAAGCCTTTCCAAGCACTAAACTTCCCTTTCGCCCTCAAATTTAATCACATAAGGTATGATAGCTGTGTGTGCCTGGGCTGCTTCTGAGCAAAGAAACAGTGATGATCCGAGTTCCTGAGAAGCCTGAGCAAAATCTTCTCTCCTCCTAATGAAAGCCACCTAAGTGCTTGAAAATACAGATCAAATTTAGAACAAAACATATGTTCCTAGGATTTCAGAGTATTTCATATACACATTGACCTACTAGCAAAATTCCCAAAGGCATCGTGTTGCCAACTACATAACAGCACAGTTTTTTTTTTTTTTTTCAGCCACAATAATACAGGAAGATAAAATACACATTCTAACACACAACAGATCCCCCAAATATACCACAAAAAGGTCTCCAATATTTCATCAACTCAACTAGTCCCTCCCTTCCCTACCCCAACCAAAATGAAAAATAAAATATGTAGTTCCCTTATGGTGCAATTAGAAAAAAAATGCTCACTTACAGAGAATTTTCAGTTGAAATTAGATATAAAAGAGTAAACATAGCTAGTACATATTCAGTTGGCCTTTGTCAATAGAAATCTGCAGATGTCTCTGTAGTTAGTAAAAGACATTTAGAGATAGCTATAAAAGCACCTACAGTGCGATAAATAAAAACAGCAGGATTAAGAAGCACTGTTTCTGCTGCTTATTTCCAGTAGGTTCAATTATTAGTTTATGTTACCCCTTTCCCCACCCCGGCCCCCAAAAGATCTAATTTCTTTTTCTTTTTCTCATTATAATCCGTTTGTATCTTGACCACTGTGGAGCCTCAAAAGTAAAGCACTTTTCTGACAGCTGGCAGTTTTCTACTCAGTCACTCCGGAGCCGAGGAGCAACAGAGCCTTATTCCCTGACATGAAAACAAAACAGAACAAAACAGATAAAACCACTGACTTAGAAATCGTTCGGAATTAACAGCAGCATGTTGAGCCTAAAGGACGTTGCTTCAGAAAGCTTGCACCGAGTTTCTCCGGGGTGCAACGCAGTGGGGTTAAGGCAAGTATGAGCTGTACAGCCTTCAGGGCAAACAACGTGCTGTCCAGTGACTTCCATCCAAGGTCATCCTGGCCATCCAGGTCATTACGTTGGCTAAGCAGACTCGATGTGGCCAGGAGGGCGAAAGGGCTCCAAGAGTTCCCAATGGGGTGGGTTCATGTCTTAATCCGGATGCGCAGGAGCGGTGGTGGCCAGGGCAAGGAAGAGCCAGGAGATGGCACCAGTGCCTCTGCTCTGACCCTCTGTCACCTGGTTGTGGAGGGCTGGGAGGCAGGAGGTCCAAGGTGCCAGTGCTGGGCATCTCCCTCTCTACCTGGGAGAAAGAGGGGCTTAATGGGCCCCTTGTCTTTTATCTCACTGTTCAATCAGCCTTTTTTATTTTTATTTTTTTTTATTAACACAAAAATTGGATTTTTTTGCTCCTTATAGAACCTAGGGGGCCATCCTGAAACAGTTTCTTAGTCAGGTCCTCCAGCCCCTGTTGAGCAGTCCCCATGTTTACTTTGACCTATGAGAGAGAGGAAAATAAAGATATTTTTAATCCACCAGAGACACACCAGATCACCGCCCTGCAGCTCCTGTGCCCCTCTGCAAGCAGGTGTAAGCAGCCAACTGGATCACATACAGGTGGGATGAGGCCAGCAGACAGGAAATGCTGTTTGCTCAGGTGATCTCACTCTCAAAGCAGTGCGCAGGTGTGAGTGCCACATTGCCTGTAGAACTAACAAGTGCTATTGTTAAACCTACATTTTTAAACTCTACTTTGACAGTCTGAAACACGCAAGTTTTTTGTTTGTTGTTAGATAGGATTTAACTGGTGTTTTATTCAAATGAGTGTTGCCCATGGTGTCTGAATTCCACAAACATGAGCCTGGGGAACTCCAACTCAAGGAAACATTATCACAGCAGATTTTTTTAAGGTATGGACATGCTGAGTGTTGTGGTAGATACACATTAGCTCCTGCTTATTTTGCATTTTTCTTCAAGTGAATTATAAAGTAGGTACTTTCAGTTTAGAGTATGTGAAGTCATCTGGACACATACCCACAACTTTAGATTAGGAACCAGTGTGCTGCAGATGAAAATGCAACAAAATACAACAGATGGATGGGAAATACTACTAAGGCAAATGCACACACACAAAAAAAGCCCAATTATTTCCTTCAACATTTGGAGGAAGTTAGGATCCCTATAGTCAGAAACTACTGCAAAGTAACTACCCTCTAATGAAAAAGTAATACCTACGAAGAGTTTTGTGTAGCATGGACATACATAAACAGGCATGTATATATATGAATATTTAAGTGTTTGAGCATGTAAGTGTGTATGTATGTGTATGACATATATATAATATGTATATATAATGCATGAATCCTCAGACTTCACAGTGTATAAGGCAAGCAAGCTTCACTTCAGGGCTCAGCTACTCTTGAACAATTTCTCTGGTGCATTAGACATGAGTATCAGACATGCAAACTTTTCTTTTTTTCCTCACTACTTTTTTTGAATAAACAAGTTTATTGTGAAAAAAGAGAAGAAAAATCTCTCTTCCCTCCCTCCTTCCTACTGTTTCTAGAACAGTGTTCATGCAGTGCAGTCTTGTTACACGACTATAACTATATATTTTTTTCATGTGCAGCAAGGTCAGTGCCATAGAAGAGCTCTTAGTGTTTAGTCACCTTCCTTGGTCACCTCCCAAGAGGTGTCTTGACAATTGACTTCCAACATCTTATTGTGTTCTTGTCCCACTGTCTGGAAATGAGCACTGGCATCTTCCGCGCAGGATGCCAACAAGCTGCTGTTCTGGACACCAGCCGTGGCTCGCTGCGAGGAGGTACACGAGCAGCAGTTCTGCCTAGAAAGCGTATTCGTTTTGAAGGGACTGTCTAGGCTTCTTGGCTTGCACAGCACAGAGCACGCTGTTGGCACTTCAATAACAAAAATAGCCATTTATGTCTCAGGTAGATAAAAGTCATGACAATCCCCCACTCTCCACCCCCAAACCAATGTTTTATTAATATCATCTTTTAAAATTGAATATATTTCACTCTTTAAAAATAAGGTGTTTTAAATGTGAAACTGGAACAGTTAATGAGAAGGAGAGCTGTTGCAGAAATTCAAAGCCTAAAACGTAGAGAAAAGAAACAAAGTAAGTCTGATTCTAATAAATCTATGTATTTAAGGAAATAGTAGTCAGAGAGTCACCTCAATCTATAGGCAATACTTCCTTCTTCATAAATCAGTTTAAGCATCAAGCATCTTTCAATAATTCCTTTTTCCTGAAATGTCCTGTTTATTTATGTTAGTTTTACATAATTAATCAAGCTCCATATTAATATCCTGTGAGCATTTACATTGAGTTCAAATATTCTTATGAGTGCTGCTTAACTGCTGTTGCAACTAAAAAGTCAAATTCTTAAATGAAAATAAACAAACCTGACACAACAGAAAAGGAAAAGTGAGGGATCTGAATAAATCAATATACTTATTTAATTGCACACCTAAGTTTGTGCAGGTTCACCATAGCTTTCAAATTAACAATAAGAAGTGCTAACTTTAGCACATAAATGAAAACTGGTTGCAACACGGTGCTGGCGGTTAGTAAGACCTAGCATTCCTTCAGGATAATAATTAAACTGTGCATGTATAATGCAGTTAAACTGATTTTTACTTCCCTGGATATAAATTAGTCTTGCTGGTTTGTGTTGATGAAATTCTTTCACTAGGAATTATCGAATATATCAATTCATCTCTGCAAACAGGATGTCAGTGCTGCCTGAGAGCTACCACAGACCTCTACACATTTTGTGCCATGGATTCAAAGAAGTATGATAACAGTTGGTAAAACTGTGGAAATAATTATTTGGATATAGTTATAGCCTGGATACCTGTGACAGTATGGCAATGGACCTAATAAAGCAGTAGGTTTTTTCTAATCTCTCCTCTACCTTTCTATGCTAAATGATTCCTATCATTTGCTCACCCTCCAGGGATGCTGAGCAGGTGACACTGGCCAGTGTGTAATGTAAAGTTTATTTATTTATTTATTTTTCTCCTTGAGTACCCTGAAGGCTAACACTGATGTTCTTTGGTAGACAAGATCTGTGGGGATCTAAACCCTTCCTCTCAATAAATAAAGCTTTAAAGCACTAAGTATAGGCTGCTATTACAGTATCAGTGTGTTTTGACTTCCAGTACATATTGCTGCAGTAAACACTGCTATAAGCAGATCAAACCATGGCTTGATTAATTTGACATTCAGCTTTGTTGCTCTGCTCTCTAACGGTCTGCCTAAATCTACAGAGCACCTGCAGTGTGAATACATATTCAAGCGTTCCTGATGTGCTTCGTCAGCAAACAATATATAGAAAGGCATTACTAAATGTTAAATAATTACTAAAAGCCTGTTAAGCACAGACTGTAGCCATTCTAGAAAACCTTGTCAAATACTGTACAGTCACAGGAAAACACGACGTATCTCTGACTGTTGCCTGGACATGATTATACTTTTGTGGTTGATTGGACATAATGTCAACTTACATACTGATTTTTGTCTCCAGGCAAGACAGCAAAATCACCTCTACTCTTGTGAGAAGGCAGCAGTGAAATAAGGCAGAATCAGTTTAGGTGGATTCATCGTGTATCTCTCCATCTCAGTTACAAGCTTAAAAATATTGCCTTGTCCTTTCCATAGCTCTAGTGTTCTTTCCAGTCAGTGTGGAGAGGCTCAGTAAATGCAATCTGCTGTTCTGGAAGAAACACTGAGAGCATAAAGAGAATGGGGTAATATCTCAGCTAGAGGGCTCCATATGTTGATGGCAAGGTATAGTATACTGGGAAAGAAATAGGATTAGAATTGTTCTAAGTACCTATGAGCCACACGTAATACAAGGAAGGAAATAACATTTTCTAAATGTGCCAAAAGTACAGGTGAAAAATCTTTACTTGAGCACAGACAGACAGGAAGCTAGAGTTAAAACAGCATTGGAAATATGCACTATTGTAATTGGAGATTATTAAAAAACTCCTAGCAGTGCTCCCAAAGGGCCTGATCTTAAGCATTACCACAGAATCGATCGTTCCACTGATAAATGAGTAAATGCCAGTTCTATGCAAAAATCCACTAATCTGTTAGCAGATTTTCTTCCAGTTACCAGAAGAAATGCAATTATATTCAAGGATAAATAGAGTATGTTGGATGGATGTTATTTGCCTGTATTTACTTCTTTTCCTCAAAATATATATTCAGAAGAGAAACAAAAGAAAAAAGTAAATATCATCCCCTTGTGAACTATCACATGCTGTACTTGTGTCATGTAGGCAAGCGATGCTCAGGAAAAAGCAATTCAAAAGACTGTAGAAGTGAGTAAGATTTATCTGGGAAGTCAGGACTGCTCTGAACTGCACCTGGCAGGCACACAAGAAATATTGGGAGATCATTATTTCTGGGCCCAGTCTGTGGCTGAGTGTAGGCTCCAGCTGTGGGCATGTACCGAGATCCAGTTTTCTCATTCGATTCCCAAATATATCAGGCTGCATTTCTAGAGAGTCGATGGAGTTGTCACTCTTAGGGGTAAAATACAATACAATCTTCTATTTGAGCAGTACCAAAAGTGATATGTTACTATAATTTTTTAAAAAGTGAAGAACTGCAAATGAAGCAGGTACCTCACTCAATACATTTGTTGGTGTGATGAATGCTAAATGCATCTACTAAATGTATCAGGTTGCTGAACTTTTGGTAAGTCTTAAAAAAATCACTTTTATATATCCATTTTAGTCAGATCTGACTAGTTTTTACTAAAGCATATTATCCTTGCCTTTGAGTAGAACCTGCATGAATGAAAACGGAGTAAAATCAGGTGAGATCTCAGTGTTATTTAAACAACTGTGACACATTGTATCCTGCCTTAAGAAATCATTATCATGCAACAGAAGGGTAATGTTGCTGCTTAAGCATAGCTTGAATTCAGTCTGTCAAAAAGGCTTCTGCCTATTCTGAATTTTTAAGTCACATCATCCTTCAGTTTAATGATCCTTTAATATTAGCCTGGCACTCTGCAGAATATCTCAGAAGTTAAGTACTTACATATACATGGGCTGTAGCTGTAAATGCGATGTCTTCTGTGGGCCTTGATAGCCGTAAGAGTCAAATCCACCTATAAAATCAACTGAAGAGGGGGAGAAATAGCTTTCATTAGCAACGTCTTTTCAGAGCCACCCAACACACAGACTATTTTTGATGGACCTCTTAATAATCTCTTAAAATTAGACCATCTAATTTTAAAATTAGACCATCTAATTTTAGAGGTGCAAAAAGGGTAGAAATGAAATAAAAAAGCAAAGCCTCCAGAGTAATGATTTTAAATTAATCACAGGAAGACAACAAGGGATTTATAAAAGCCATCTATCTGTCAGATAGAGCTACACATTGCTCTCTTTCAACTTGACCACGTCACACAAAGCAATGCTCTATTCAGATATTACAAATGCTACAAAGTATTTATTTATTGGCATGAATGCATTGCCTCTGACTGTGGTTACCGTGTCAGGCTTGCTGACATACTGTGGTGCAGAGATGTAGGGGAGAAAGCACATTGATCCTTCTCGGTTTGAGAGACAGAGGTTTCTCTGGTTCCCTGCTCTGACATTTGGGTTGAAATGCACAAGCAGAGGGCTGGAGCAATTTATCTGAGCTTCAGAGCTGAGACTTCACAGATCTAAGGAAAGCAGCATTTCTCTCAAGACACTGGAGGTCTGTAGGAAAGTTGGAGAGGGATGTTATTAATTCACACCACTGCCAGTTCCCAGTGGTCTTCTCATGTTTATTTTAAGCAATTTCCAGGGTGATTCAATCTCCTCTGAGCCTGAGACCCCTGCTTTTCTGTTGAAGCACATTCTTTGCACTGATAAAAGTCTGCCCTTTGCTTCCTTTGCACCAGCACCCAGGTACTGGCTTTGGGGGGTTATTTGTGGGCAACTCTCATCCCCGAAACACTGTCTCTTACATACCAGACGTGAATTAAACTTTACCGTGAGAGAAAAAAGACAAAGAGTTCAATACAGACGTGCCTTCTTCACAAGTCTGGGCACTTCTACTACCAGACCAGCTATGTGTACATCAGAAGTGAAAAAAAAGAATAAAAAATCTCTAGTATCAAATAATTTTTTATGGATCTAAAATAAAGTAAAATTCACACAAAAATTCATGAAACTTTAATTTACAGCCCTTGATTTAAGAACTTTCACAGTGGATGGAGTCCTTACTACTTGCATTTATGAGACTACTTTATCCTAAGCTAGCTCTCAATGTGCTCCACACTGAGCAGTGCATTCAGGGGTGGTCCAGGAGTGCCAAAAAACCCAAATTCTTGCGCCCCTGTGTCTATCTTTTTTTTTTTTTGCAAGCAAATAGCTACCAGAACACTAACCTGGACAGCTGGGATACATCCCCATTGCTAACACGCTCATGTTGAAACTGCCTTCTACCTTCTTCCCTGGCCACAGGGGAAGGAAATTTTCCCAAGGAAATTGCTTAGTCTGTCCTAGGCTCTGTGTCAGTATTAAAAATACCTGTGTCCCAGAATGATGTTTTACTAAATTAATCCCTGACATATCTAATGAAGGAGTTCCTATAGTCTATCTCTGTTGCCTCTCCCTGTTCCTAACTTACTAATGTCTAATTTAAATTTAATTTCCTGTAAATTAACTACTTCTCTACTTTTCGTCTTTTCTCCCAATAGACACAAAGACAAATGAGCCATCTTTTTTTTTTCTTTTATAACCAGTTTTAGCATTTTTTGAAAAGTATTTTCAGGTTATCTATCTTTTCTAGATTTAAGCCCAGTTACTTTTTTCAATTTTGTCTCATGACCCATATTTTCCAAACCTTTACATTTTCTGTTTTGATCCTTCCTCAGACCACTTATATTTCTTTTAAAATATGATGCACAAATCAGGAATAATTGGTACGAATTGCCACATAGTTCTTGGATACAATATGTTAAATAGCAATTTTTAACTTTTTTTTTCACAATAGCATCATACTACTCATGCTTAGTGACCATGCTGTGAGACCAATATGCCTCAGCTCTTTCTTTTTTATCTTTATACAGAGGTATACATATATATATATGTAAAAGAGGAATACATATGTATATGTATACATACATATATACATACATATATATATATATTTACTTTTTGCCACCAGTGGTAGCGTAGCCAGTTAATTCCTATTTTGTATGAATATATATATGTGATTTCTCCTTCTCCCCAGGAAGCTATTTGTATTCTTTATATGGTTTCATCTTCTTGATTTCAGGCCACTTCTAAAGATCATTTGAGTTCTAATCCTATCTTCACAAGTACTTGAATTCCTTCCAATCTGGCTTCATCTTAACTTTTTTTTTTTTTTTTTTAAATATGTATATATATAAGCATTCTTAATGTTAACCAAAATAATGAAGAGAATTTTTTCACTACTAGGATCGCACTGGGATCCCATTTGAAATGTCATCCCAGCTGATTGGTAATCGAATCTTATATACAATTCTGAATACAACTAATGATGATTTTATTTGGTTGTGCTACCCTGACTTGCTTACAAAAATTTCTTAGGATCAAAGTCCTGGTAAAATCAGGATAAATCCCATTTACGTCTTCCTACCTATGAAGTATCTATAATCATCAGAATAACTTTAGGACAACATAATCATGTCATTGGAAGCATATTAAGTTTATAAGCTGAAATGAAGAATTCCTTTTGGATTATTGCTGAATGAAATGCTAGGCTGGGAAAAAAAAGTCTTATTCAAATGCAAATATCACTGCAAAAAGAATGGAAAGGTTTTGCTTTAACTATGGTTTGTTGGATTTGGTCCAATTTTCCCATTTTTTTCCCTCTTCCTGACCTCTGCCAAGACAGGTCCGAAAGTATGTGTGTTGGACTGAGTGTTCGGCAGGTGTCAAGTTTTGCCACTGTCAAGTTAAGCCATAAGGAGCTTATTTGCCTTGCTTTGCATTTTTGTGAGCTTCCCAAGAGCCTTCAAGCAACCAGTAAATCATTATTACAAGTTTTTGGACATGCATCCTTGGTTTGGCAGACATAGAGTGTAATGTCTTAAGGGGGTTTTTGGGGTCATCTTAAAAAAAGCTAATCTAATATATTAATAAAAAGATTTCTGGAAGTGAAAGGAGTTTGTGGGCACATGAGAAGGATGGGTGCCTGTGTTTTCTGTAGGCACTGTGTCTTTGCTCTGTTGCACAAAGTGAACACAAAGTGTTAACAAGCCAGATTGTAAAGCGACAAACAGGACGGGCTTGTAGACACATTTCTGCTTTAAGCTGACAGTAGAAGATCCCACGTGCATAACCCGATGATGGCAGGGCAGAGGATATTATTGTGACCTTGTTAAAAACATATAGTGGCTTCTTATACACAACAACAAACTTTGCAAGGTTGGCAAAGGAAAAGGTAGATAATAGAGTGGGAAATCCAATGCAAAAGGATTTCAGTACTTTCTCTGCAGCAAGTTTTCCTTTTCTTCATGGTGGCAATTTCTCAGTTAGCACTGCAAAGCCTGTGGTGCCCAGACTGTGTTAAAAGCTCCCTGTGGACTCTGAGCCAGTTTCTTAAAGCATGCAAAATGCTGCCCTTTCTGAAGGCATTTTATCCTGACTGTGCCTGAAAGGTCACTAAAAGTGTCATAGAACTGATATGTTCCTGGCAGCAGTAACATGAGATGAATAAAATAAGGCTTATTAGCGGAAGTGCTACAGATGCTTCCATTCTCAACCTTATCCATCAAACACATTTTTTGACTACAATATTTTACGTTCATCTTACATGTCACTGTTATCAGAAGTGCCTCTTTTGTCATGTTTTGCCCTAGTAAAAGCACACGTACATATATAAACAAATACAGAATCTTGTTCATTTGAAATACTGGCTGCTGAGATGCTTATTTCTCTAGCTGGGTTGCCTTAAATATGATAATAGCTGTGCTGTTTATATGTAAAAACTGCAGTAAGAAATTCAGCCCGGGTGTTTTCCTTCTTTGCTGGTGTTAAGGGGATTATTACGCGTATGACTGTGGTTACCACTGTATCACAAACATTTTTTGAGACATATGGTTCAAAACAGGGCATATTTTCTATTGCTAAGTACCCACAGGGATGTGGTGTTTTAGCCTCTGTTCACAGTCACAGTTCCTGCTGTCTCCAGTGTATATCAAGACAGGATGAGAGGCATAAATGTGTTTTTCATTTCTGATTTCTGGAAGTTATGGTGTATAAAGGGACTGAGATACACTTGCACAAAAGAAGATCCCATTAGCATGGATGTGCATATGGGAGAAGGCACTCTACAAAGCTAACAGCAAGAAGCAGTAAAACTCAAACCAACAGATGGACAAAGAGAAAAGAAAGTGTGGAATGAAAGTAACAATATTCTCATGTAGAAAGCAAACGGAAAGATTTTGAAAAGAAATCAGAAGACTGGCTGCTATTCTCCTCATAGAAAATTTTCTCAGTAAAATACAAATATAGAAGAATAAAGATTCAAGTCCTCAGCTAGTATATAATTTTATAGCTTCAGTTACTTCATTGAAGCAGTGATAATTTATATTAGCTTAGGATCTGACCCAAAGAGTCATTTAGGGCATACGGGTATAGAAATATGACAGACATTATGGGTTTCCTTACATTTTAGCAGGCATGCAAAAATCGGTGTAGACTAGATATGAAATAATTTAGAATTCAGGAAACAGCAGGGGAAAAGTGGCTTTATCTGTAACGAAAATGAAAAGGAAAGGTTGGGAAATAGCCATGTACATGGCCAGCCTGTGAGCTCCAGCACGGATGACTTCTTGTCTGCTTTCAGATCCTCTCCTTTTTCAGTCTCTTTGCTGTTACTGTTTGTCTTCCCGACACCCCCTTTCCTGCCCTTGATGCACAAGGCCATACCTCTCACTGCAGTGAATATATATTGCCAACACTCAACCCTGGCTTCACCACAACATCCGCTTCCTGCCCACAGCTCCTTCTTTAAAAGCGAAAATGCCTCTGGTAGTAATTCAGTAACCTGTCTGACTTCTCCTATCACTGATTCCTCCTCTCTCCCTTCAATTCTTCCATCTCCTTGTTGCCTGGCCCCTCCAGCTCTGTTAGTTGCATCCAAGAATCTCCAATCGCCTCCTAGCGTGCTCCGCTCCTCCTGCATCCACTTCTTTCTTTGCATACAATTTCTCTCAACTTCTAAAGATCAAGCTCATAACCTTCTTTTCTCAGCCCGTCAGTCTGAGAACATCCCTCCCCCTTTTTTGCTTCTTTTTCCCTTCTCTCTTTTCATGGCCACAGTTTTCTCTTGTAAAACTTTCACTTCTTCCACTGACTCTGACCCCAGCCTTCATCTCACACAAACACAATCTCTCCTGATTCTTTTCGTGCATTCCCCTCCCAGTAAATCCTTCTTAAAAAACAAACAATCAAACAAAAAACAATCAAACAAAAAACCCTACAACCCAACCTTTATCCCTGCTTGTCCCATTTCCTTTTTCTCTCCTGATAGCTTCAAACACTTTTTGGAGCTACTTTCCTCCATTTTACTTCTCGTATGCTGACCCTCACACTTGGCCTGGACTGTAGTCTGATTACCTGCTCCTATCCAAATCTGAGTACTGGTAGTTCAGCGCTCACAAGTGCAAGCTCCAAGAAATGGTGCTTTCATGGTTTTACATTGCTTGACATCTTGGTAGGCCATAAGTACATTTATGAATCTGAAGCACTAAAATATTATTAAAGATTTATATTACACATAGTCAAGATTTAATAAGTGCTAGTTACCAGGGGAGCATGTGTGCATGTCCACATGGATGTTTTCTGCAGATGCATTTCACAGCCAAATATATTTCCCACGTGATATTCCAAACAGAGAATATCTGGTGTCCATGTGATACATTCAACACGTACAGAATTAAACTTACTGCACATTGGCTGAGGAAGCCAGAGATTTGTTCTTTCTGGACTTGGGCCTCAAAACTGCAGTGATTAAACTTCACTGCCACATCCAGGCACTCTATTGCACACATAGCTGGGAGAGAGGAGAAAAAGCAAACAAACCCGGCTAATGGCTAATAATTTCACTGAAGGGACTGTTGCTACAGAAGTGAATAGCTGAGGCAAGAGAGAGTTGTGCTCTGATGCTGAAAATTAGAAATAACCAGCCAAATTCGGGAAAAAAAGAAAGAGAAGTGAAATAAAATTAGGCTTGGTTTTATTAACTTTGGAAAAGACATACTTGGAAATATCAGTAAAATACAATTTGGAAGAAAAGTATACAAGAACACGTGGGGACATTCATGCTCCTGCAGCTTTGCCAGTTTCCCACCACTCGCTCACTCGCTGGTGAAGAAGTTCCAAACCCTTTAGTGCTCTGGCTTTCATACACTGTGAGCATGGCCTGGTAGCAATAAGACAATATAGCACACAAGAGGAGGGTTGTGTGAATACATCTCCGTAAAGCTTGTTTACAGTGATAATCAAATGTTATTGGTCTTTGGGTTGAGTATACAGCAATACAAAACTCCCAAAACAGGATAGAGCCGAGTATTGACAAAGCAGGGAAAAGGAGAATATCTGTCTATAAAAATGTGTCTGACCCTAATGATGGGACAAAGGAGGAGTCTGAAAGGGGTTAGACTTGGACACATGTTCCGGTTTTTGCAGAATAGTATGTGCTGCATTTCTGCCAAACAGATACTGACTGTCTCTTAGCTCACTCCTCCTGTGTGGCGAAACTAAAACCTCAGCTTGTAAATTGCAATTTCCTGACATTTCCGAGCCTTATAATGTCCTCAAGAATAGCAAGGGAACACAAATTTCTGTTTCTTCACTCAAGTTCTGTAGCACTGACATTATCACAGTGCCGTTTATTTACATAATAGCCAAAGGATTCTCTCATTTTTTCTATCACTGGGGCTTTTTTCTCCAGATTCTTCTCCTACCATGTCCTTGGATAAGGTATCCCTGTCCATGCCTCTGGATAAGGGCCTGCAAGGTGTTCTGCTTCTGTTGATCCCTGGCTCAAAGGGACGATCCCTTAAACAATCCCTTTAGAGACCAGATGTAGGATTTGAAATATATGCAGGCAGCTGATATCTGATAAGTGCCACTTGGTGGCACCACCTGTCTAGAGTTACAGTCAGGGGTTTTGACCTGCTTTGCCCATTGAATAGGGCCAAGTGGGGATGCATTACAGCAAATGCAAGAGGAGCTAAGATCACAGTTGTACTCAGTAGAAGATACCAGAGTGGAAGGTGGTGGAAGCTTGGAAACTAGAGAAGCCCCCAAATGTCTCAAATTCACAAACAGAAAAGGGAATGGGTCAAAAGCAGGGGCTTGGGGCAGGACATGAGGAAGACCATGCTGCAGAGCAATACATTAGCATGACAGGACTGTCCAAGGACAAGAACGGTGGGGCAGGAGCCAGGACCACGGCTGAGCAGAAAGGCACCAAGGTGAAAGCAATCAGGAATAAACAAACACGGGCTGAGGAGCAGGAGGCTGGAGGCTGAAACAAGGACTGGGATAGAGCAGGTAACAACAAGAGCCGTGAGCCAGGAGGAAATGACTGGAGCACCAGCACGGCAAAGAGAACTGCTGGACTGTAGCTGTCAAAGTTGCCACTTAGACCTGATAAACACAGCAAACCACCTGTCAAGCTTATAGACCAGGGAATAAGGCTGCGGCAAGGTAGGTTGCTGTTTGACTGCTGCAAGGCTTTGCAAAGCTTATGCAAACCTGCGGTGGGGCTAGTCCCAGGCTCCATAAAGAGTCGTGCAGCAGAGCCTGTTAAATACCTACACTCAGCTGCAAGAACATTAACAGTCTGCAGATATATCCTTCTTCTAACCCAGACAGACCTGGGCACTGCTGGTTAATAGCCATTTACTTCCACATTTTTATGCTTGAGTGCATAGCAAAGAATATAGCCCTTAAGTAGTTTTTGATTGACAAACTATCCTAAGAATTAAAGAAAATATAGGTTAGGCTGAATTATCATAGAGCTGATAAAAGGAATTGTTAGGAAAAGATTGTTCTGAGCTAGTTTATTGCTAGGGGCAAGTGATAAAGAGATGGAAAAAAATAAAAGAGAGAGGAAAAGAAAATGTCTGGGTCAGTGGTCTCCAAGTGTGACCAGCACACTAATAAATTATAATAAAAGTCATTAATAGGTGCAACAAAGTGGAGAATTAAGGCCCAAATCTATGAAACTAACAACCCAAGGTTAAAGAATACCCATCTAGATATTTAAAAGGAAAACTAAGAAGAAAAAGACGTGCAGGCAAAAAGAATTTAGTACAAAGTCATTTTCCAGACATCTAGGAAACTGCTAGCAGCTCACGTTGGTCCTCTCAGTGGAGGAGGCAAAAAGACAGTGGGCAAGGGTAATTTTCAGGGATGTTGAAAAGGGTTAAAGGGTCGACCGGTAGCATCTTCCATGGTAGACTGGACCAGACAGACACGCAGAGCTCTTATGCACATTGCTCTTACTCGTTTTGCCTGGATATGGGGAGGCAGAGAAAAACAGAACTGAGGCATCCTGGGCAGGCGAGGGGGCTCAGAGTCCGCTGGGGCTAGTGGCCCTCTCTGTCTGTGCTCACTGTAGGTTGGAGTTGGAGGCAGCCAGTGCACAGGGAGGAAGGTCCCTCCAGAGGTCAATTCGGTAGGACTTGCTTCCAAATCTAGTTTTGAGTTTACCTCAAAGTATTATCATGTGATGTCAATCTATACGAGGTCTTTCCACAGAATTAAACCAAACAGATAGAATCATAGAATCATAGAATGCTTAGGGTTGGAAGGGACCTCTAGAGATCATCTAGTCCAACCCCTGC
>NW_010588221.1:264951-291157 GCF_000705375.1 Tinamus guttatus | reverse complement strand
CCACCACCTGCGTCAAAAAGTTATCGTCGACGCTCTGCAGGAACCTCCAGGACTGCTTATGCCTGGCTGTGTTGTCCTCCCAGTTGATGTCGGGGTAGTTGAAGTCCCCCATGAGAACCAGGGCCTGTGACCATGAGGCAATATCCAGCTGCCTATAGAAGGCCTCATCAACCTCCTCGTCTTGGTCAGGTGGCCTGTAGCAGACACCCACCACAGTGTCTCCCACATTAGCCTGCCCTCTAATCCTTACCCACAAGCTCTCAACTCGCTCATCCTCCACTCCCAGATCGAGCTCCATGCATTCCAGTTGCTCTCTCACATAAAGAGCAACTCCACCACCTCGCCTTCCCAGCCTGTCCTTCCTAAAGAGCACATAGCCTTCCATGGCAGTGCTCCAGTCGTGCGATAGCCTGAGCCCCCTTTTCCATTCAATATTCACTTTGCAAAGATTCTCAAATTTTAACACTTCCACTTCTCTTAAATGTGATTTTTTTTTAATTTTTTTTTAATTTTTTTATTTTTAAGCCTTCAAACCTTTTGCTGGATGGGAAAGACTGCTTCCTATTCATCTGTGGCAACATCCTGGGAATTTCTTCAATTCATTTGTGGCTTTAGTTGTCAGAACTGTCTCTAGTTTCTACTTCATTTCTACTACCAATTTGAAAAAAAAAAAAGCAAAGTCAGATTTTGTTATATGCATTGGACTTCATTTTGCTCCCTTCCTCAAGCAATTAATTCATGAGATAACAAGTAATAATTTTAATGTGCTCTGGTATGAAATGCATCTTTTTTCTTTTTTTTTTTTTTTGGTAAAAAGTTTGTTAACCGTTCACTCCCTTTTAAAATGCACAGATCTTTTCCAATGCTTCTTTGATATGTCCTTCTTAAAAAGACCAAACATGGGTGAGGAATAGTTAAAAAAACAATGTAAGGTGGGTGGATCCCCATAGCTGTTACAATGCATTGATTTTATTAAGCAGTATCCCATTGTGATGAGCTGCTGGAATGGAAATGCTGCTTCCTTCAAGCTCTCTGTTATGTTATTTAGACATCTTTTAAACTCAAGCTTGACAATCCCCATGGGAGGTGGTGATGGATGCAAGGGGAGTGGCAAGGAAGGCAGCGAGGGAGAAGGGGAATTAACATAGATGGAGCCAGCAATGGCACCTTTTTCCCCTGTGCAATTTTATTTATATATTTTGCCTCATACCACATTCTTCTCTCCTAGGGATTCCTTGAGTATCAACTTCATTAGTTACGAAGGCAGCAATCCATAACCAATTTTCTTTTCATGTCAAGCTTGTTCGTGTATATACCCAACCCTTTTGTTGGCAACATTTGCAATTAATCCCACAAACAAAGAAAATGCAAATCGTACAGTCTACCCCAAGCAGCCTTTCTGACTCAAGGCCCTGACCACTATCTATTATACACTAAAATGAATTGAAATTCCCACTTTGAGTCTAACCTAATTTTCTAGTGATAATAGGCATGGATTCCCAGAAGTACTCTGTGCATCTTGATAGTAACATCCTAATTTCCTTTCCTGGTAAATGTTTTAAATAAGATTTTAGCACCAAAGGAAATTAACCTTTAAATTAATTGTAATTATAAAATGCCATCACTGATTTTGTCTTCAGACTAATTACTTGCTATTATTTAAACAAACTGCACCTCCTCAGAGCTTTAAGTTTGTTTCCCTCTCTGCACCGTGGAGCCAAATGATCGTGGATAAGGCTGCATGTTTCTGCCAGGCCCTGTGACACCGGGACTGCTCAGTTCTATTTGCATGTCAAGTGTAGCCTGTTTTAGTTGTCATATCTCCCTGTCACAGCCTTTCCCCCCTGTGCTTCAGCCCAGTGCTCGGCTGCTCAGACATTTTTGGCATGTGCTTTCTAGCTAGTGGCTGAGCCTTCTGGGATGCAGAGGGACTATGTTCTGCGTCAGTGAGAATGAGATGCTAAACACCAGCTTCTGTTTTTGTAAAAGGCTCCTTCCAAGACACGACATGACTGGAAATAATGACGCGGGAGCCAGCTATTGCTAAGAGACATCTTAGGACGTTTTCTCAATGTTCTTGGTGGCACTGCAATTCTGCAAGCCTGCTCTTTCTAGGATGACATATATGAGGCAGTGGCATCGATTTCAAAGGTCTTGTTCTGCAGCATCCTGACAGGTGAAGGCATCCTATCTCCTTCCCTTTGGCTTTCTTATTTCGCGTAGCAGTCACCCCACTAAATGAAACAAGCAAACAAAAAAGCTTCTAATTTAGCTGTGGACTGTAAATTGGAGAGTAAAAATGATTTGATAAATTTCAAATGTAGCTACAGCTTTCGTAGTCTCTTCATTGAATGACTTGGGAATGACCGGTTCAACAGCTGGAGAAAAACTGTGTTTCAAATATTGGCTTTTATTTCTTCCTAGGCTTGTTTTTCAATGCTTCCTTAGACTGTCTAGGCTTGTTTTAGCATTAACCAGACAAATTAGACTAGTGATTCATCCCACTGGGAGAGAGGTGTCTAACACAGGGCAAATTGTTCTTTGGATTACCTTCCTGTTTCTATTGACTGCCACAGCAAACTCGATCATTAGTTTAAACTACAGTCCTAATTATATATGACTTTAGTCAGGTGAGATGAATCCCATCCTTGACAATTCTGTGTCATCATGGAGGGGCCAAAAAATGCAGATGTGCTTCTTCTGCTGACACTGCTATTCTTTTATGATAGATTGTGTTTCTGTTATTTTGAGGACATAAAGATGCAGAAACTCCCTCCTGAGCACAAGATTTGTAGTATTTCCATATACGGTAAGGAGGGCAGGTGGTAAAATCTTTCCTAGCATGGACATCGTGATCCTGAAGACAGGATGATCATTCAATGTTTTGCAATACAAAAATAAATGGTTGGTTCCCCAAAAAAGGAACAAAATGTATAGCTAAGGAAATCCTCCCCACAGAATGATGCTTTTGATAAAAATGTTATTAGTTTGTAGGCAGGGGCATATGTTCAGGAAGAAAAGCCCAGTTAAAGACAATGAGATAACTTCTGTCTGAGGAAGTCCGTGAACCTCAAGGTACTAATAGATGTTTTTTTGTGTGGGAAATATCTGTACACACTCACTTTGTTCTTAGATGCTTATATGGCAAATATATATCTAAGTAAGCATTAGCTGCTCCTTCTGTTGGACATAGCATACTGGGCTAAAAGTACCTCCCTCCTTAGGTTTTGTTAGGCAACTGCAGCAGATAACTGTGCATTTGTAAACTGCAGCTTACACAGAGCACAGCTGAGGCATCACCATCCTGCCAGGTGATATCTGCATATTTAATAATGTTTTGAAAAATACTTTGAATTTGCTTTACTAGGGCACTAAGTCTCCAGAGCCGCATTTAAGCCCAGCCTGACTAAAGAGGAGTGGTTTCAGTCAGCTTCACCCTCCCCCTCAGCCCTAGTTTCTGGTTCGTTCCTGCTTTATCATCCTCATGTCAGAATTTACAGCCATATTCGCAGAATAAGGGAAGGGAAAGAAAGAAGCAGAATTAATAGTTGAACATTTGCTTAGCAGTTTCTCTGCCTTTGTTTTAGAGGTTTGAGAGCAGAGATGGAAGCAGAGGTATTATTTCTCTGTAATGTCTTGCTAAGCAGATTGTGAAGAGCATTTGGCACAGAAATAAAGTGATACCTGAGCACATTCTGCACTTCAATAGTACCTTTCATCCCAGAAGCTCAAAGTTATGAAGCAACATGCCTGTGAGTTTGTACCCATCATTATTTCCCATTTTAAATATGGAAAACAGAAATATAGAGAGGCTAAATAACCTGCCCATAAGTGAAAGGAAGTCTGTAACAGAGGTAAAAATGAAATATTTTTCTACCTATCCCATATGCTTGTCAAAATTCATATCTTCAAAATTAATGAACTTAATGTCTTTTAAAAGAAAATCTCTGCCACTACCTTGATACATCCCAGGTCAGGCACAGGACCCCAGGATGGATTATTGCTTGGCACTGAGTATATTGCCAATTGCTATGCTGCATTGCTCACTGGTAGATATCCACTGTCCAGTATCCTTAAATGTTTTTCATTTTTGAGGGAAAAAGAATGAACCTTGAATGCATGCTTTCACAGAGGGGAGTAAAATCATTTTAAAGGGTTGTCTAGAGATTAGTACTATGTCAGATGCCCCCAAACAAAAGCTGAGCTCTAGAGGATATGCAGAAAAACATCTATTTAACCTGTCTGTAATTTCTTTTGCTTTGCAGTTTACCTGGAAACAATGACAAGAGAAAGGGAGAAAGGGTACCTGCAAGCTGGATCCCTGCAAGCACCCTGGCAGTGCCTTGCGGTGCTCTAGGAGCAGTCAGACAAATCATATTTCTCTGATTATCTTGATGTTGTGTTATGGTTAGTGAATAAAGATTTTTTTTTCTCCTATCTGGGACTGCAAAATAGCCTTCTGAACTAGGGTCTCACTTTGAGACATGTACTAAACTGGTAATTTTTGATAGTAATTTGGGCTGGGGTGCCTCCCTAGTTTGGGCAGTCCTTCTAATAACAACCCAATCCTTTATCTATCAACTGGATCTATACGGAGAGGGCTGAATTGCCACTTGGGTAACCAAGGTTCCTTTTTTAATTGCCTACAGACAAAAAGCCCTAGGAAGATGTTGCTTTATTGCTTATATTCCAGAGTTTTCCACCAATATCTGCATATTTAATAATGTTTTGAAAAATACTTTGAATTTGCTTTACTAGGGCAGTAACAGCTTATAGCAGGGAGCCAAATTGCTAGCGAGGAAATGCACATTAAATGAACATTTCAATGTTATTAAAAATAATGTGCAGCCTTTGAAAAACGGAGGCCTAATACAATTTTGGAAAACAAATGAGGAGCTCTGATAAGTTTACAGCTGCCGAATGCCTCCAAGTAATGATAGCTGTCGACATTTTCATGCTTTATTTTTAATTGCTGCAGCTAATAATGTTAATGAGGTAAGGATGACAATAGCTTTGTCACTGCAGCAGCCCGAGCGGGAAGGAGAGTGTTAAGCAGGCGGGCGCCCTGCCGGGACCCGTCCTCGCTCATCCTTCCCCGAGCTGCAGGCTGCTGTGTCCCTGTGCAGCCGCAGGGAACACGATGCAGAACAGACCTTTGGGAGGGACAAACTGCCAACAGCAGAAGGAAATGGGGAAAAAAACACCCCTGTGTGATCCCTGGGGGTGAGTGATGCTCTGGCCTGGCCTGTGCAGAGCATTGCTCGGGACTGTAACTGAAAGGAAAATCGCTTCCTCTTTAATCCTCAGTGCAGAATTAACCAAAAGCTTTTTTTTTTTTTTTTTTTTTTTTCCCCTCAGGAAAGTTAGCGCTTGACTTATACTTTGATTTAGGGCCTGCTGCCGGATTCATTTGGTTTGTGAGTAATTTAAACCCCTGCATTTGCTGACTCAGTCTTAGTTATGACCCTGATTTGATCACTGTATTGTTCCCTTCGTAATCCTTTAGTGGGGTTACAGCAGGTTAATCTCAGTGAAATGTTTGCTTAATTCTATCCTTGCTCATTTGTTCTTTTAATAAAATCTTATAAAGAACGGAGAAATGGTTATTCGTTCAGCTTGTACCAATTACTTGGGAACAAAGCTCATTCAGCTCAAGTAGCTTAACAGCAACTTGGTTTTGTTTCTTGCAGGCGAGGCTTTACCCTGGTGGAGGCTGAGGCACTTTCTCAGCTCTCGAGCAATGCTCGTGTGTTGCTCTGGTTAAAATCTGCAGCGTGCCCCTGTCTGGCACCTGCAGCTTGCTCGGCTTCTTTTCTAGTCTCACCCGTTACTGCTCATCTCTGCTAGGCTGCGTGTTCCTGCCCTACCCCTTCTTCCCCATCTCTTTGAGGCTGTTGCTCCCATAACCCGTTAACAAAAAAGAAGAAATGAGTTTTCCTTGTTTCCTTCTTTATTTTTTTTTCTCCCAAAGAGCTGTTGACAGTGATAGCATGTCAGGGTAGAGAAGTGAAAAAGGAGACTGGGAGTAGAAAACACAGTTAGCAGATCTGAACTGACCTCAGACGAAAGGCTGGCACTAGCAAGAAGCTCTCGCAGTGGCTCTGCTGAGGGCTCTGGGGCACCTCTCACTGCCCCTGAAAGCGGCTCTCTTTTACTCTTGCTTGTTCTGCACGGGACAAGCCCATCTGTGAGCATGCTGAGGATGCTATGCTTCGGAGTCTTCCCTTGCAATATAAATACTAAATAACACAGAATCTGTAAGGGATACATTATTTCCCAGAAAGGAGCAAGAGAAGTCGTGTGTTGCCAAAAGGGAGGGAAAAGGCAAGAAAACATTTTTCTTTTCCTTTGGAAAAAGAAAGAATCCAAAATGCTGCCAGAGCAGGGTGTCTTTATGGGCTCTCAGCCCATAGCAGGGTGGATGGCTGAGCCCAGAGCACTCAGCCCATAGCAGGGTGGATGGCTGAGCAAAGAAAGAGCTAGAAACATTGGATTCTCTGCTAAATGCAGCCTCTCATTACAAATTAAAACTACTTTAATTTTATAAGACCTTGAGGGTCCAAAGTGAGATTGGAGAGTTATTATATTGTTGGAATGACTTGGTCACAGAGTTCACTCTTTTTCCTTTTTTTTTTTTTAATTTTATTTTATTTTTTACCTTTTCCAGCCAGGCTTCCAAAACCCACGAGAGGTGAAATCTCTGAGTGGCTGCTCATGCTGAGACGGCTCTTGCCCAAGCCCTTTGCGGAGGCTCTTGCAAACAGAGGATGTGGCTCTTTGGCGAGAGAGAAGAGGGGGGTCTGTCTGAGGTGTGCTAACAAAGTAATAAAAGCCTCAAAATCGGCAAGGCAGCCACAAGAGAAGGTTCAGGGAAGCATGACAAGTTGTGGCTTCAGAACAACAGAGAGCTCCCACAGCAGCGAGCAGAAAACAATACCATATTGGCCACAGAGCTCTGCTGCCAGCAACGCCGTTTTACCGACCACAGGAGAAATCTTTCAAATGTGCTCCGAGCCCTGTGCTTGTTCACTGAGCCAAATCGCAAGTCCCTTCCTCGCTTTTTACTTATATTGTGCCCTAAAGCATTACACAAGACACAAACAACAACAACAAAAAACCAACAATTATAAAAAAACAAACAAACAAACAACAGATTTAAGTCCTGAGAAGAGGAGGCAGAATTGCATTAAACCAGGTTTCATTTTGGGGGCAAAAATTGTTGTCCTCCAATCTGGTTGATAGGTGAATTCACCTAACTGCAGAGCAGAACCAGGGCCATATGGCTGGATCACTCTCTAAAAATACAGACATATTTATGACATATCCCCGCTCACAAACTTGTCTCAACCTCCTTTTCACTACCACGTTTCACCTCCACAGAAACACGGATACAATGGAAAGGAGCATAGTTCGGAAGACCTCCAAAATGTGGTTTGATTTCTGCACTAAATCTCCCCTTGATGGCTCACCGTGGCACTGTATTGCCAATAGATTATAGGGTTTCAGCTATTTTCTCCACAGCAGAACATAGAGAGGAACCCCCACCAGGCTTATCAGTGCTCTCCATCAAATAAAAGCCCTTTAGCTTCCTCTTGCAAACCTCTCTCTAGGATTCATGTATATTTTATCAAAGTTGCATGCAGTTTTGATACTTGTTTCTAAAGTGCTTCAGTATAAATCCCAAGATGTCCTGAAATGCTGCAGTGGCCCCTTTTTCAAAAAAAATCAAGGTTAAAGCAGAGAAAAAATGAAATGACTTGGCTCCATAGCATGTATTTAGAGTAAATTCTGCTCAACAGGCTTCTATTCATAATAAATAAGCAGAAGAAACACAAACATGTCTCTATACAAGATCACTTCACTCTTGTAATTGTACCCTGGGAGCAGCAGGAACAAAGATGAACTCCACAGTTTCACCTCTCATAAATGAAGGTCCTTCATGATCTAAAGCTATTTTTTTTCCAGAAGTGCTTTTACATGCCAAAGTAGAAGTCAACACAGGAGAGCTATACCTTCAGTGATAACCAATTAGATAGAAGCTTACAATAAGGAAAACAAAAAAGTTGGATTTGCCAATAGCTATTTTTGCCCCCCCTCTTTTTTTTTCTTAAGGTAAACTGCATGGAAAAAATATTACAACAATCTTTTCAGAAGAAAGGAGTGTGTATTTTTCTAGATTGTGTTTCATGACTCCTTTGTATTCTAATCATTTGCGAATTGTAGATCAAGGATGGTCAGCAAGCATGTTCTGGCTACAGTGAAATAAGGCATTTAGGTATAAGAGTCAGCATAGTAGAGGGGTGACTTGAAAAGAAAAAGAAGTCTTTTTTTATGTAATAGAGCTTTAGTACTTACAGCTGTCCTCTTCTTCAGTAATACATTTCACAACATAACAGGCATAGATGAAGCCCGCCAGCTGAAACAGAATGTAATAGCATTAGATATAAAGCAAATATGACAGAAAAAGAGAAGTTGGTTTAAAATAAACAGAAACCGCAGAAACTATAAACTTCGCCATACGGTGTTTGATGGGGCAACGATAATTCTTTACAACAGTTCTTTGCTTCTAATAATGACTGAATTTCCTTATTTTTTTGTGATTCTTTTGGAAGTAGTCAGGAGTTGTTATTTCTTTAAATAAAAAAAAATAAAATTACAATTTAATTAATTAAAATACATTTTGCTTTTTCTTAATTGTTGAAAACCCAATCCCAAGTAGGTCAGTGAATGGAAGGGAGTTTAGCAAATTAAAAGGTATATATTTATGTCAAAATCATATTTACTTGCTAGCAAACCACCCTCTAGCAGAACTCTGTCTCTCTTTTTTTTTTTTAATTTTAGCAGTACATTGCCAACTAAATCTAGCATTGATTCAGTGCCATCATAAACTTGTAGAGGCTTATGCCTCTGCTAGTCCTGCCAAATTCTGTTTGTTGTGCCTAAGAAGTTGCACTCACATTGGAAGCAATAAAACAAATACTGCAGCAGCAGTATTTACTGCTCATGTGCTTTACATGGCTTCCCTGCATATAGATTTGAAGACTTTTGAGTCTGCAAACCAACTATTTTCCATCCTTTAGCTTATCATTGAAGTCTGCATAAAGATGGTAGGATGTCAAAAGGATTTGGGTTGTTTTGCCTCCTTGGAGTGAAAAGTGAACAGTATTGTAAAACTGGGTTGTTCTGCATAGGTCACCTCCCCAAGCTCTTTTCAGATTCCAAATTCCAAACACAAATAACGCCTTCCCTTATTTAGATAACAAAAACACCTAAAATCTCTCAGTGTTCATGGTGCAAAAAACCTTAATTTCTGGTTGAAGGAGATTATGGCCTTAATTTCAGATTAACTAACCAGAAGGTCAGAGAGTAAAGTGGGGAAATATGAGAAAAGACCACGTAATCTTGTGAATGCTGGTTAGCGCAATTATAAATTTACATGAACCAAGGCACATCTGCAAAACACTATAGTGTTCTGTGTTCTTAAATTCGTTAATGCAAACTGTATATTTGAAATATAAACAAAACTGTTTTGTTTCTTCCTATCCCCATCTTGGAGGAAGTGACTGTGTTGAAAACCATCCATATGTACAGACTCTGGTTTCTAACATCTGTAAGTGTGAGCAAGGGCTAAAGAAGAAGAGGTTAGCCTAAGAGGCCTTCTGAAGAGGTCAACACTTGATTTGGAGCACACGATGTGGCCAATATATACGTTGTATACTAGCTACTTCAGTTCCTGTTGGGAGTCCGGAATCTGCATTACAACAGAACGAAATCATTAATTTTGTCATTTATTATAAATCTGCCTTATAGCACTGCTGGGAAGATTTTACACCTGGGAAGAATGAAATATTCACTGCCGGACACAAAGAACGCACTGTACCAAGAACAGCGGCATTCAGCTAATATCAGCATTTCATCTCTGTTTTATTGGATCACTCTTTCCTTTGGTTTCTTGGCTTCAAGACAGAGGGCTAATTTACTTCACTGAGTTATGCCCTGCATAACCCTATTGACTTCAGTGACATTACATGTGGTTTAATTCAGCAAAGAATTAGGCCCAGAAAAGTTATTCATAAACGATTCCATTCTTGGATGTGAACCTTAGCTTAATAGTTTCTCTGTTCTCTTTTTACAGACCCTCAGATCCAAGTTATCTGAATAGTTACATCTCTGGCAGGCGACCACAATGGTAAAGCCTTTCTTTATAATACAGTTCAGTATTTCGTTTTCTTTCAAAACACCACAAGTTTGTCTGTCTTTAACTAAATTCTTCTCACAAAGCACAGTAAACAAGCTCTATCGCAAACTGTGCTTACTACTGATCTTTTAATTGTATTCAGTTGCATCCCTTAAATATCTAGGGAACTCCTTTGATATATAAGTAAATCCTACAGCATTTCATCAGATGAGCTTGCCGATTAAAAGAGTGCCTTAAAGCTAGAAATTGTTCTGTTCTAAATACAAATGGAAGTTTTTTTTTCCCCATGAGAAAACCAGAATTCATAAAGTAAATCTTCCCTTCTCCCACACTTATCCAATCCTTTGCTTGATACACATAATAATTATGGTTTATTTTTAACATCCCATTAGCTTTTTTTTTAATCCAAGTAACAACTCTGATCCAGTGACAGACATTCAAGTGATAGACATTCAAGCTTTCCTTTCCAATTACGTTAGCAATAAGGGGCATTCACTGACACCTAAGGCTCACAGCTGAATGTGTTGGTTTTTACTTTGAACGCGCTGAATGCCCTGAGCTCATGGTGGCTATAGGCACCAATGGGATGGAGACTAGACCATGCTTCCTGCCTGCTGTACTCAGGGCAAGCTCATCTATGCACACAGCTGAGCTTTCCTGGGGGCACTGGCAGCTAAGACAATAGTTAATTAATACATTTCCACAAGGACGAATTTGCTTTGTTGATTACAAGTACAAAGTGCATTACTTTGACCTTGCTTCTCTTCACTCTGCAATGTACACACACACATATGTATGTATGTTTGTATATATATATATAAAATAAATTCCAAGCTAAACACTCCACTGAACACACTTCTCCCCCTGGAGAGGAGATAAGAAAACAAACAAATGATAGAGGTTAGTCACATTGCTTAATATATTTCTGAAGAGTCCTCAAAAACAGTGCTGAGTTCAATACAGGAACTGCAAGAACAGAATCTTCACAGTTCGGGAGGATTTTGTTTTTGTTCTGTGAGGAGGAAGGGAATGAGTCCTTAGAGGCAATGAAGAGAATGTGCTGATTGTCTCAGAGAATGAGTTGGAAACTAGGAAGGCTGGCATGGAAACTTGTTGCTTTGTGTCCTTTTTTCTCATTAGCTTAGCTTTCTTTTATAAACCACATAGGGATAAAAAGAAATAGGTGCGATGAACAGAGAATCTGCTCTGGATCACAGAATCATCCAAATTAGATGCCTACATCTGTCTTCAGAATTAAAACAATTCTGTACTATGGGTCTGCAGGAGAGAAGGAAGTGCTAACACTCCCACTCATTTATATATAGAGCGATTACTGAATGTATGTTTTCACGTTCTACTTTTTCTACAGCTTGAGAAAAACAGGTCTTTACTGCTCTCCAGTATATTCACAGGAGTGTAAATAATCACTGCTCTTTCTAAAAGTTACACATTGCCCATCACTGCAATAGCTCTCATGGTGTTAATTTCATGGCATCTGATGTTCATTTTCATACAAGGGAGTAATTATACAGTGATCACAAACACTTTTGTTAAAAAAACACCTTGATAAAACAAATGTTTCTTCAGCAAATGGAAAAAAAAGCAAAATCCTAAAATAAATCAGTATTAAAACAGCATAACTAAAGAGATGGCAATTAGATTAATTATGGAATTGTGTTAATGCATCTTATTCTGTTATTGTGGCTGTATCAGATAAAAGAAAAAAGCTGACAGAATGTTCCCTACCTTAGAAAGTACTAACCTGTTACACTGACAGTAAGTTTTATCTGATCCTGAGTTTTCTGTGAGTGTAATTCCAGAGCGGCCCAAAATGTCAAGTATTGGAATCAAACTTAATCAGAATCAATATTGATCAAAATCCTGTCTTGATATTTTTTATCACCCTTTTTATGAAGATAAATGTTTTCATAGACTGCAAATGGCATCAGATCTGGGAAAAAGCTATTATATGAAAACCCATCATTCCTGGTCAAAGTCCTCCCATCTTTTCCCCTTTTAAAGCAATATCTAGATAAATAACTATTAGGGGTTATCTTCATTAAGCTGGACAGCTGCAATAGAAGAATGGCAACAAGGAAGAAACAAAAATTAAAAGTAGGTAAGACCTGAGTGAGGAAAGGTGATGAGGAGAAGGCTCTAAAGATGAAGATGAATGATTTAAGGGTTATAGAAATAGCATAGGATCTTGGCTTCGCTGAACACAAGTATTTTATTCTTAACTCGTTTTTGTCAGGAGAAGGGGACATCAAACTTGAGAAAACACAAACCCACAGCATTTTCCTATGGAAAGATGTTAGTGTCCACTGAAACAGCTAATGCTGAAGCATATTAATTTATTTTTCATGATTAAGTTTTCCATATTCCAAAGCCTTTTCAGGTTCCTATAAACACTGTGCTTGAAGATCTTGACAAGTACTGGGACAATTCAGGTAGTAATAATGGACAATTACATGTTAAGTTAATTAGGTCAGGTTAATTTTGGTTATGGGAACTTTATGCAGCCAGGCTGAGATGTTACATTTCTACACGCATACAATTTAACTATATTTTTCAAAGCGAAATATAGGAGACTGCACATTTAGAGCCTTGGTAATGTTCTGCATTTATGGGATGGTATTTTTTTTAAAATGGAGTTTTGGGGACTGGTAATATATATACATACGTAAATACACACGTTATGGAGCAAGCGAAGAGCTGGAGAATTGCTATGTAGAAAACAGTATATTGATTCTCAGAAAAATCATGCTTATTATTTAGCAGAATAGATGAGACAGAGACCTTTCTATCAATATCTGTAGAATTAAATCAGTGTCATGAGGGTTCTAAAGCTGCCCCCTGCAAAAACCCTTTCAAGCATAATTTCACTGCCTGCAGCAGTACAGCCTCAGTGAGAGAACATCATTGCTAGAGTTTAATAAAAAACTCAAGCTATGTGCCATGGAAACTACTCCATTGAGGTACATTTTTATTTACACTTACATTTACCATTCCACCAAGTTTAACTACCTTTTATCACAACAGGAGCATTCAAAAATTATGGGTACCAGATTAGAATCCTGATGGGCAGTGGGGACTGTGTGGCTTTAGTGCCATTTATATATATATATAATTAAGTATGTATGTGTTATCTGAAAAGAATTATTCATTAGTGTAGCCAAGTAGCTTTTCTCTGTGAAATAAAATAATTATTAAAAGAACACCATGTTAAATTACCATGTCCACAATAATACCTAGTAGACAAGCATAGAATTTTAAACAAAATGACAGAATCTGATTTTTTAACTTATACAAGGTTCTTCTATGAGGTTCTTCTCCTTTCCTTCTTTAAGCTGCAAGCTGCCCCAAAGGCCCTTGATCTGTTATTTTTTTCCAGTGAGCACAATAAAATAAGAATCGTAAATACAGATAAATCTAGACACATTGGAAAACAGAAGTGTGATAAAAATTGCACTATTTTAACTCATACACTGTAATCTTTTTTATATCAGCTACCTAGAAGGTGCTTAGCATAAAGTCTCCCTTTATTTCTCAGTGGACCATTCAATTTTCCTGAGATTTCATTTTTATATAAGCATGTGAAGATCATCATGAAGACTTGCTAGAATGTTTTTGTTTGAAATGCTGCTGGGAGCTTGAAAATGGTTCTGTTTTGTTCTGGGCAACCATTCCCTTTGCATCTTTCCCGGCAAGCTTTTTCTCTTGATGAATTGAAGAGACCATGGGGGCACTGAAAATCACAGCTCTACAGCTTGTCAGATAAGAGCTGTGCAAACCTCTAACAGCAGCAGAAAGCAAGCGATACTTACCTGTTTTGAAGCTGTACCACAGACACTCAGGTTGACCCAAATTTCCTGAAAGTTTAGGAAGACTTTTCTGCCGATTTGACCTAAAACTTTCTATAAATCTTCCCTCTTCCTAGGCATTTCAGTGTGATTTATGCTTTTGATAACCACATGATAGCTGGCGCTTTCCCATGATTTCATCTCACAGCTAAAGAGAAGGATGTACTTTGTGCTGTTTCAAACACAAGGCAAAATGCAGGGGTTACCAGCTTGTGCCCAATAAAAGTAGGGATCATTTACTGCTGACCTCTGTGTTAACTGAGCTGCAGAGCGTCTTGCAGATCCAGGCGCACTTGGGCCTTTGCTGGATGCCCTCGGGAAGCAAAAGCAGGCATGTGTGGGGAGGCACAGCGTGCAGACCTGGGCCAATGCCCAGGTGCCAGCCTAGAGCAAGGGTAGTGCCCAAAGCCAGGAGCAAAGCAGGAGTAAATAGCAGGCACTATCGGCTGCTATTGGGTGCAGCTCAAACACACACTGCTCAGTGCAAGCTGAAGGCATCAATATTAAAAAAAAAATCACATTATACAAAACAAGATTTTTTTTTCTTTTCTGCTTCTGTGGAACTATCTCCACTTTACCTTTTATCACTTCATTAGGGTTAAAGGATATGTTTGACTCCCTACTTTTGTTAATTCCTTCCAAAGTGAGGATATGAAAACTGAAAAGCCTATTGCTCCATTTCCTCTTGTCGTATCACTCTGAAACCCAACCTGCCACTGTGAGAACATAGCTGTGATTGTGCAGGGGTCAACAGTGTGCAGTGACTGCTGTGTGCATCAAAGGGATTTAGCCATTAGGGCTTTGTAGATTGGGAAAAATCATCCCATTTATTTTTAAAACAAGGTTAGATGCCTCTATTCACCCAGCAACAGCAACAGCAAAACAACAAAACAGAGAGGGAAACTCAAGCAAAACAACAACAACAAAAAAAACACCTCAGGTAAAAGGCTTTATAATGCTTATCACCCTGGCCAGCCTGTTATTAACAGGAATGGATTATTAAAGGCAGAGTCCATATGTGTCTATATATGGGTTCTGCTGTGAAGCTTTTATAGCAAGGCAACTTTCATGGAAAAAAAAAAAACCTTTGACCCTTTCCCTCCTCTCTTCTGGGAATGCTTTGGGATGGTTTAATCACCTGGCTTTGGTATCTGCCTGTCTTTGGCAGCTGTAGCTTTTCTTATCATTATGTCTCAGTGTGTGTCACCTTTTCCAGACAGCCATAGGATTAGGATAAGAAAAATTGGTTCTTTATGCTGCAGATCTAACAAAGACACAGACTGCTCGCAGCCCACCAAATGAATGCCTAGCATTTTAAATTGAACAGCATTAGATGAAACAGTTGATTATCAATGCTACTCACTCTTTGGAGGGGCAGTAGAAAAAAAGATCTGCATATCTAATGTTTGTGCAGATTGCATTGGGAGAAATATTTTGATGGTACAAGAGAACTCAGAATTCCTGATAAACAAACACATACAAGGGCTTCTGTTCTGTGAAAAACCCTCCATGTTGAGGCACCCATATGGTAAGTGAACCTCGATGACGTGACCGTGATAATGGCCCTCAGATCCTGGAAACAGAAGCATCTGGAGGAAAGTGAGTAGAGCATGAGAAAGGGAGTTTTGTCCTGGCCCTGCCATTTTCTCAGGATTGTAGACCAGCATGAAACTCGTGTAAAGGTTTGGTAAGGAAGCAAAGGCAATGCACTCTTCTTTGTCATTATGTTAGAATAAGCTTGAATACTCCACATAGATAGCAAGTGACTAGACATTTTATCAAAGGTGAGAGAAACTTTCCAAGAAAGATTCTGAGTCTTTTCCTGTGATGCTATCCATTTTTACTGTGATGAATTGTTGCATATTTGCATCAGCTTGAAGGTGGTGGTCATGGTGCAACAGCCTAATATTGCTCTGATCAAAGAATTTCCTTGATGGGTTGGTGATGGCTTGGTATTGATGTACTGTATTCAAAGTGCACAGCTAAAACAGCTCTCCAGCAACCAGAGCAGCCAAGTTCATTAACTTGGAAGAAAACCAAATAAGGCATATATTGCCATCCATAGGAAAAGCTGTAGGGGTGTGATTCAGATGAAGAGGGACGTAATTGCTAAAAGCTGGCTATTGACTGGTTATTAAAATACAAGAACATTCTTGAGCCAAGTGAGAATGTTAGAGTTGTTACTCTACAGGGAACTGCAGAGAGAACCACAGGGAACAACTACAGCTGTTACAGGGAAGCAGACCAACCCCTCTGACAGGGCCTCCAGCAACAGAGCTGCCAGGGAGATGACTAAGGCAGGGGGAGGACCTGCAGGTTGCCTGACAAGATATCCTCTGGCTGGCAATGCACATGGTGCAGATCAGGGAAGAGTGAACTGATCTTAACCAAATAGCTCCTTCAAGCCTTGCATAAGACAAGAGAAATACCAAACTGAAAATTCAAAGCAATCTACACAGTGGCTGGAGGGGGGCACTCCGCAGCATGCGCTCTCCCTGGGATTCATACATCTACCCAGTGCCCTGCCTTTTGCTCCAGATGCACAATATAACAGCATTAAGTGTCAGTGGGGGTTCAAGGTCAATAAAACTACTTCCTGTGGCATCTAATGTTTAAAGTAACTGAACTCAGCTGATGCTTCTATGCTACTTTTCCTCACAGCATTAGCCTACTGCAGGCTTTTTCCACCTTTGTAATCTATAATAAAAGATATGTTTCAGTGCTACCTTTCCATTCAGTGAAATCAGCTAAGCAGGCTTCAAAAAGCAAATGCCAAAGCACTTTATGCAACCTGCCTTGCAAAAGGAGAACTACTGGAGAGTTTAAAGAAAAATCACACCATGCAGCCTAGCCTGGTATGAAAAGAGATTACCCTCTAGAGTCTCTGAAGGAAAGGATGATTTGAAATCCATGCCCAAAGTCACCTTTCCCTTTACATTCCTTCTGGCGGAGGGCAGGAGATCACTTCCTTATTTATTTGGCATTTCAAATAGAGATCTCATTAGCCTGAAATGGAAATAGTTTAATGATTAGTATCCCAGTTGCATACTGGGAGTGAAAGAAGACATATGAATAAATTCTCCAGTATATGTAATGAAAAAAACGTGATCCCTTTAGCTTAAGACTCCAGTAACATCCTATCACATTAAGTATTTGGGGGGAATGACAAATAATAAAGCGAGACCATTCTCGGAAAGGCCATGTCCTTAGAATCTGTGCCTCGTTTCAGAGAGTTAAGTGGATGAGTTATATCTGACAGTTTATGAACCTTGTTAATATAATGCAATACCTGGGAGTGTGCCAGCCACAGTGATCAAGGGAGGCTAAATTAGACCTCGGCCATCAGCAGACATCAGATACCTACTTAAAACTAAATGTTTCAACTGAACCAGCCTCTTCCCTTGTTATCCACTAGCTCAGTGATCTCCAGCTTGAAGCTCTGAAGCTCCATACAGCTCTCAGTAGTCAGCACACATCTCTTTCTTAGCCTCAGTAAGAGGCTATTTAACATGCTGATGCAGAATTTGCTTTGGTAGGAGGAGTACAAGTGGCAGCAGTATTTTGACATGTTAGTCTCTCAAGAAAAATGTGGATTTTCTTTTCTTTGAGCTCACAAGTGGTGAAGGCCACAGCTCTGTCATCTCTTCCATGCAGAGCACACTCGGGGCCTGGGCAACCTCTGGCAATCCAGTCAGCGCCAGATTGTCATGTCTCGGCCCCTTCAGGAGAGCATAAGGAAAGGTGAGGGGAAGCTTCTGTACCAGCAGAGAAAGACAATTTCTATTTGGCCTCCACACTGATATTAGACTGCATGAAGAGAGAGGAAAGGCCATAGCATTTTCCTTCTGCTCTGGCATCAGCACACACCATAGCAACCATGCTGGTCTGGCAGCTGTGTTCCTTCATTGTCCCTGAAAATGTTATGTCTTTATCCTTGCCTCCAGAAGCTCCCACCTATGTGATTCAGAGGTATGATGCCCTCTAACACAGACTTCAAAACAGTGCAATCAAGATTATCTTTTCTTTATCTTTTCTTTCTTTCTGAGCTCCATTTACAACACGTGTACAATGGCGATAATAATGCCAGTTTCACCAGGGCAGTATGAAGTTTTGTTCATCACTGTGACATTTGCTTTGAGATTCTGGATGGAAGGTATTAGAATGATACAGCTAGGTATTCCGTTCTACTTTTTTATTAATCAATTACATTATTCTATGAAGAATAATAGCAACGTTAATGCTTTTTATCTAATATTGTTTATATTTAATTTTGTCTGTATTTGTATTGCAAATGTTAACATTGTCAATCCTTTGTAATTCTCAGACTCAGCTCTGGCAGAGAACAGATAGCGATTTGGTGTTGTTAACACGAACAGATGCACCAGCTCTTTGAAAAATGGGATGCAATATTAAATGTTATTGAGGGTCAGAGAAGAAATGGTTCTTAGATGTTTGGTGGTCCTACATCACCAATTCAGTGCCAAAATTAAGAAATATGACCTTATTTTTTTCTGGTTCTATTGCTTTGGCAGAATGAAGAGGAGAGAGGACAACTTAACTGGTGAGACATGAGAGAATGCAAAGCGACAGTGTGCAGTAAGTTCCAAGTCACACAGCCATCTCTGAAGACAGCTGAGCTGTACAGCTGCATTGCAACACCAAACACAGCAAAGCCAAGACACAGTATGCTCCATGAGATTTCCTCCCTGGTTTATTAGGTATCCACAGAAAGTGGGCAAAGTTCTATTAATAATTTTAGAAGTTAGATCGAAATGAAAAGAAATTTTAGGGAAACTGTGCCTGGTGACTGAATTAGACCCCTCAGAAGAAACAGCAAAAATTTCTATTGCCACAATGCAGTCTAATCACATTTCCAAGACAAGATATTATCTTTGAGAATTTGATTGAAATCTAGCTCCTTTTCAAATATTCTCATTCCTGATGCTAGGCAGGAGCAAGCGAAGTCGTGTCTGTTAGGAAGCATCAGGAGGATGTTCCAAAGGAAGATGAAACACTTTAATTGCTGTATAATGCACCAGAGAGCTACTTGGATTAAAATGAAACAGCACCTGAAGGCATAAAAGGAGTTGTCTTAGATGCAGGAAGGTTGTTGACAACACAGAAGGGAAAAGAGACCAGGTGCTTGGGTGAACACATGCACACAAACCTGTCTTTCATTTTCCATGGGTGCCCTAATGCATATCATCTACTCTGAATAAGAGATTCCTGAGGTTTTAGCAACTGTTTGTTACATCTCCTTCAATCCTGGTCACATTAAAATGTCTAATGTCCTGCAAGAGACATTGTAACTTGGCCTGTCTTTAGCTTTTTAGTTTGGTAGAGCATGAAGGCATGCTGCTTCATCAGATTTCATGGGCTAGGATGTGGAGTTAGTTAATTTGATTACATGATTATCAGGTCAACAGCTAGGGAGTTACAACATTAATGAACTAGCACGCTTATTGCTCAAACCATCCTCCATTAAAGAATGAAGAGAACTGTGTGCTGTGATCACTTAAGATTCAGAATTCTTGTCTTTCTGTGCGCCATTCTCTATGTCAAGTATCGATCATGCCTGTTTGCATATTTTGTGCTACCAAATAGCAAATAATGATGAAAAAACTGTTCATCTGAAAAAAATACTATATCCAACAAAGTATAATTCTTAAATACTTTGGCAATATCAAATAAACATGGAAAGAACTCTCAGATAGGAGGAGTGAAGGCAACCTGACAAACACTTAGGAATTCTGTGCAGAAAAAGCTTTAGTTTTTATGACTTTCAGCTAGCAAACAGCCCTTACCAGCTACTTTGGACTGCTGCCTTTCACAGGGACAAGGTGCCAGAGATGATAATTGAAGCAAATATATGTATACCCTGCTGTTACAAATCACTGTGAAAAGTCAGTATTCCTATAGTCCATGCATTTGCAGGAAACTAGAGATCCGTTTTATCAAATTCTGCTCTGTTATTTAAATGGAAAGCTGAAGTAGTTCTTTGACATTTGTACCTAAATAAAAGGTGAATGTTAGGCAGAATGGGCAAAATATTTTTATAAAGCAAGCCTAACTTAGATGGCCCATTTTGTAAATTGGCTAAGGGACTTAGGAGCTTTTTGCTGACATAGATGAACTACACTTTCATAAAGTTGTGTTTTCACTCATGTTTACTGTAGTAAAGCACTAATACTATCTTGTGAATGCTTAAGAAGGTACATAGTTTTCTCAAATGTATTATATGGCATTAGTAGGCAATAAATCACCTACCTGAAATAATGCAAGTCTATAGCATGAACATTGAAATCCTCAAGGTATAAAACATCAGATATCCAATTTCAGTGTAAGGCCAGAGATACTGAAGAATATATGTATAGTTACATAAAGCAGAGATTTTTTTTTTCAAACACAGAGTTTGAAAATACTTTTTGCCAAGATACATAAAAGATCATAGAAACATTTAGTTAACAGGGACTGGATGGACAGTAAGTCTTATTAAAGATAAAAAGTGCAGTTCGCAGGTTTGAAAGACGACTGTGCTACCCAAATAAAATAGATCATTTGCCTGAATGTTTACAAACCACAGTTGACCCAAGTCCAATAAGCAGGGTTACATTTACCTAAAAAAAAAAAAAGAAGCAAAACGGATATATCAATACTACTGAATAAAGAGGTTAAATTAAAGTTGAAAATGACCACAGACTGCAGCTCAGGAATTATTTAGGACAGAAACATCCTATTTGCAGAAGGGGCACACATGATGGCTAAATGGTCAGATAGGCCAAGCTGTTCTAGGTCTTGTGGTCTTCATTCCTTCTCCTGGATGACTGGAGACCTGGTTAGAGCTAAACATGGATTAGCTTGTGTGGCTGGATTACTTTTCTCTGGAAACTAGGACATCAGGGCAAAGGAAGTTAACGTATGCTTAGGTTTGTCCTCAGTTTGTTTTTGGGGTGCAGAAGCATTCCAACTTGGAAGGGCTCCCTGGTCTTGACAGATTGGAAGCCTGTGGCATGGCTGTGGTCTCACGGGAGTGAAGAGTTTTATATCCCCACTGGTAATTCACATGTCATAGAAAGCAGCCCCTGGAACTAGGACAGCAATATTATGTGAACAGAGTGGAACAGAGTTTGATACAATAAGACCCCTTTTCTGCCAGCTGTGAATGCATGATTGTGTGGTTTTTCAGACTTCCTTCTGATTTCATGTTGATTTATAGTGACCTTCGTGGTGCCAATCTCTGATCATTTATTGGCATGTAGTCACTTACTTCCAAGTTCAGTAAGTGATAAAAGTTGGGGAAAACAAGTGTTGGCAGTGTTTTGACAAGCCAAACTCAACAAAGGCATATCCTTTTTGTGTATGTTTGTGTGTTACATATAATTTTTAGTAAAACTTGAAAATTTCTCTGTGATTAAATGAGGACCTGTCTGTAGATCAGCTACAATGATGTACTTGCAAGTGGGAAAGATATAGACTTAAAATAGTAAGTGCTAATCAAAATAACTCTTTCATTTTCGAAAGAATAACCATTCTCCACCTCCTTTCAGGCATTTTATTCTTCCTTACCCAAACTAAAATGATTTGGCAGCTGTAATATTTAAATTCATTGAATTGATACGACAAGATATTGTACGGCAATTTACCCATGTACACCTGGGCATATGTGAGTGGAGATCTTTCTTTCACATTTTCAGAGGCTTTTCAGAAGCTTGCTCTTCCTCTGCTGTGAAAGTAGCACAGTTTCAAAGGCAGCTGGCTGTTTCTGTGCCTGAAAAGGCTGGGTGTCTCATTAAAAGTTTGTGTAATTGCTGCCGAAGACATAATCCCACACAAAGGTGTTAGACTTTGTGCTTAATTTGTGCCTGATTAGCAGGTGCTTGTCTCTGAATTTGATCCTGAATTTCTTGTAAAATGCAGCAACCTTGGCATGGTGGAAGATGTGAAACAATTGGGCAGAAAACAGATGAGAAGCCCACATTTTACTCCAGGAGATGTTATTAGGATGATTAGTGAACATATCTATTTTATCTGGAGAACTGTGTTAAGAGCTCACTTTGGAAACCTTGCATTGCTCATCTTGTTCACACAGTCAGGTTATTTCATTCAGTTTCAACAAAGAAGTTTTGTTAATGAGTCCACATCAATTTATCTGATTTGAATTTGACAGTCATCCTGACAGTTTTTTGTCTTCTTTTGGAATCATCCTTCCAAAGCCCCTTTTTAGCCTTCTCTTCTTTTTCAGTCTTTATGTACCAGATATGAAGGACCTGATTATGGCATATTTTTGTCTTCATTCTTTTACTGATTTTTTTTGTTCTCGTGGTCTTACTGAGCTCAGTAAACAGTATGGTCATTTTCACTGTCCTTGCTGCTGCCCCAGCGAAGCACAGTCTTTCATTATTGACATTCTTCTCTGATAAGAGTGTTTTTCCAGCCTGTGTAGGGTTCGTATTTGCAGTTTTTACACTGAAGCTTTCTGCATGCCTTCATCATTTATGACTTCTTCATAATGATTCTAATAGATGCTATTCTGGGGAGCATTTATATTCTAATATAATGTTCTTGTCTTCCATAGGTCACCTACTCTGTTTTCTGCTATCAAGCAACAAAAAATCAGATCCTATAATTTATATTAGCAATCTATCCATTAAATTCCTGTGCTATTGTTTCCATCAGTTGCATATATTTATCCCATCAGCTACTCTGCCAGAAAACACATGTGGCAAGATGTGACCTGGTCACAATTGTATTGTAATGTATTTGCTGCTAACTTAAACACAACATGCTATTTTGATATAATGACTTGGATTATTCTACATGCTAATTTGGAAATACTCTCAAGTTTGTGACAAATAATACACCTCTCGAATATCAGCAAGCCAATATGAAGAAAAGCCCTGTGCTTAATCAAGGATTAACGGAATAGCAATGAACAGATGTCTTTTCTAAAAGTCAAATATTCTTCTTGGCACTTCATTCTCTCTTACCTGGGGGAATGGCTCTGAGAGAAAAGTCTGATCTTGGTTTTGCCCTCAAATTGCCTTTGCTTAACATTTTTTCCTAGTAGCTTCTGATTTTTTTGCCTCTGGAATCATGAGGATAATTGATGACAGTTATGATTCTGTTCCTTTTTGAAATAAATATCTAGTCATTGCTGAGACATTGCTGAGAGACAGGCACCTATGAGAGAAGAAGTCATTCCACATATTTTAGGTATATAAATTAGGATAGTGCCTGCCTAGAAGCACCTGCCGTTCTCCATGATTAGAGAAAAAGTCCAATTGTCTAGCTTAAATTTGATGCATATTTTTAAATGACTGAATTCAGGTGAGTGAAGGTAAATCCCATACTAAGAGAATAAAGTAGGAAGTTCAGAGTTTGATTGTGTTAACAATCAAAGATCACCTGAATTTGGAATAGGCAAAGACTTAAAGGACTAACACTCCTTCAGAGCAATCTGAATGTCTTGTTATATTGAGTACAAGCAAATAAAATGTGTTTGAATATAGGCAGGCAGGAAAGCCCATGTTACTCTCTATGATCTCTATGAAGTGCCTTCATAGCACATAACTAGGTCAGTGCTGAGGTTAAACAGATCGTGTGCTCTTTGGTTGTTTAAATAGGAACTGAGTTTAATTGTGGATGTTATATTTTTTATTTGCAATGTAACTACTATTAAATTTCAGAATATATTAAGTATTCACACTCCAAGAATAATTTTGAAGAGAAGGAGAAGGTTCATAGAAGAGTCATGAGACTGATCAGAAGACTGGGGAACATGAGTAGCTCATTAAGTAAGAAGGAGATTAAGCAGGCTAGTTAAAAATAATAATAATAAAATAAAGATTAACTTCACAAAATATAGAAACAGGGAACAAACTTTTGCTCATGGCAGTGTACTGCAGTTTATCAGATAAATGTCTTGTATATCTCTAGATCCAATGCTTAAATTCAGAAAAGAAAGTTGAAGTTAAATTTATCAAGAATTGTGGTGAACTTTCCATCATGGGACATTTTCAGTTCAAGATTAAATATATTTTTAACTTTAATTCAGACAAAGAATCAGTCCAGGGAATCTCTGCAGCTTGTGTTATGTAGAAGGTCAAACTAGGTTTGACAGCATTTTGTTCTGGCTTCATGATTTGTGACTCTAGTATGGTGCATGCAATGGTGATATATAAAAATTTCATCACATGGCAATACCTGTGGAAGAAAAGAATTCTACAAATGGGGAAAAATGAGCATTTTGTTTCAGTGGAAGAATAAGAGAGAAACTTGAAGCGAGAGTGAAATATTTGAAGTTAGCATCTAACTCAGATACAGCATAGTATACAACTACCTTCAACTGTACTGTGATATCTTGTGCTATTTTCTGCATGAGTAAATTACCTTTAGTGAGCATACTCAGTAGTTAGTAGCATCGCACATATTACACCATCATTACTACACTTAATCACTCTGTGTAATTTGCATCGCTATTTATATCAGTGTTGAATTAAATCCAGAGGATCCAAGGAGAGGTGTAAGCAGCTTACTCCAGATCTCAGTTTGATATTTATTTCAGAAGTATGAGGAAGGAGGATTCATTTCATAAGTTTCAATCCTTACAACCAGAGGCTCCAGACAGGACAAGAAAAAAAAAAGAAAAGAAAAGAAATAACCTTCTGAAACACACAGAGGATCCCAAATGCATAGGGTGTAAGGAAAGTGAAGGAGAATTGGGAGAAAGGCAAACGCATTCTAGAGAATGAGGGAACCTGTCACCTTGACATTTTTTTTCCACTTCTTTCATTTTTTTAAGGAGCATAACATTCTTGATTTCTGTATTCTGTAGTGCTGGCAGGAGGTTGCCTAAGGCAAACACAGTTCCCCTCTGCAGCTCACCATATAACCACCAGAGCACATATTTCCATCTATGAAGTGATCAGGTACAGATGCTGAAGAGTAAGAGCACACCAAGGCTGTGCAGCCCTGGAAGAGAGCTCTCCTATCAGCAAGTAGGTTTCATCAAACATATTAGAAATGAGCTATAGGGATAGCAATGACAGGAATTTGTACAATGACATAAATCAAGCATTTTATGGAATAGAACCACATTAATGAGGCAGAGGAATTACAATGCCTAAAGAACTAGAAACAGTATACCTTCATAAAATAGAGTACATTTGTGGAACCTGGATATTTAATGATGCAGAAAAAGATACTCTGGCTATGTCTATATTGCTAAACAGAAAAGGGCCGAAGGCCAATGTCTGGCTCCAAGGCCAAATAGAGTGGACTGGCTGTTGCCTGTGCTGCTTTGGCATAGCTCTGTCTAGAATACAGGAGGCTATGAGCAGACTGGGCAACACTGAACTTGCTCTCCTACAAGTCCTATGCGGTGCTCGCACAGCTCTAAGGCAATATTAGCTTCTGCTACTTTTTTTTTTTTTTCAGTTCAAAGTCTCTGAAACAGGGGCTGTGTCACAGCCCAACAGAGTGAGCTTCTCCTTTCTAGTACTCTGTTGCTGTACTGTAGAATGTTTATGTCATATCAAACCTATCTGGGCTTTTCTCATAGCAAAGGTAGCAAGGCAGAGGAGAGAGAATAGAAAACATTTTTGTTTTGATACTGATGTCTGCATTGAGGTCTTTCCTTGTCTTTGTCATCTGAACTATGAACTACTGAGTCCATTACATTTAAGCTATGTAAACTGTTCTTGGATGTAAAATTGAGAATGTGCATTGTGTTTCTTGGGTACAATGAGAAAGTGTAAGGGGATGCTTGACTATTAAAACAAATGTGGAGATAACACAGGAAAACTGTGTAAGCTAGGAGGATCTAAATATGGAGAGATCATCCATACAGATTTTTGGGGAGAGATCATTGGAAGGAACTAACTCTTGAAATGTGACATGTGCATGTACTGTCATAGAAAATCACTGTGGGACCACTCCAAAGCAGAACCATGGCATAAGCTAAAAATTGAGTAATGCAGTTTATCCGGACTCCAGTGTTTGATGCATGTGTCAGATGCCTCTCTGGCACATGCATCCTTTGAGGACACTTGTTTTTAGACATTTCATTATGATCCAAAGGGTTGCTGACATACTCAAAACATATATTGTTAGAATGCATAATTCAGCAAATCTCTACACTTGCCAT
>NW_010588221.1:182040-264898 GCF_000705375.1 Tinamus guttatus | reverse complement strand
AGGTAATTGCTGCACAATTGGGACCCGTCTGATAGATCAAGAGCCTAGTTTCTTTTTCATTTTTCTACTGACCGCATTTAAGATCTTCCTTACATCTGTCTGGGGACGTACCCTTTTTCTTGGTTAAAACATAGCTCTCCAGCATTTGCATTCTCCTTACTCTGTGAGCTCTTCACTCATTTGTATGATATAATAGAAGGTGCTCCCTTACATACAGAAGAATGTATTTTTCATCTTCAGAACAACCATGGTAGAAGTGGCATTAGAGCAACCACTGTCTGGCAGCTTCTAGGCACCAATCTTTAAAGTCTCTGAAAATATGGCACACCAACACTGAACAATAATGTCATCTAGACCTTATGTGGTTTAGTAACTAGTTATGTAAATATTAAAACATACAGAAACATACTGTCTCAGGAGCAACTTGTGTAGACACTAGTATCAGGATTTTTTTTTTGTTACATCTTCTTAACCTTACTGCTTTCACTACGTGAAAAACTTTCTTCTGTGGGTGTGACCCAGGCACTTCATGGGACCAAAACAGTGGACTAGCAAAAATCAAAGCACACAACACCATATAAGCAATAAGTACATTTTTTAAATCTAGATTAAAAAAAAAAAAAAAAGCCTGCCTAGTGGAAACTCATGTGCACGTAAGCCTCACTTTTCTAGCTCTTTGTCAGAAGTGATGAACCTGAATAGTTTTTCTCACATATACATTCAAGCCAACAAAAAGAAATAGTTCCACTTTCACATCAGCCAGGAAATTTAAGTAACTTATTACCTCCACTTTTACATAGAGATATGGCATAGCTCTATTTAAAGAGATAGGAAGATATACCAAGGTTGAAATGGTTTACCAGGGGATCACTGTATCCTCATAGTCTGAATAGCCACTATAACCACAGGTTACGATTCTGTCTCAGAAACAGAAATTCTCTGTAATCTTAAGTACAAATAAACCTTTTCTATCAGCAAAATTAAAAGGTGTTATTACCTGTCTCCCAGCCAACACCTAATTCACCAGACCTGAAGGAGAGGGAGGTCATTAAAGTAAATTTGTAGCTTTTCAGAAGTATTTCAGAAAAGAAAAGAGTTCATTATTTGTCTATAAAGTATTGCTAAGAAAGTTACAAGATGTTTTCACAGCACACATACGCACTCAAACTTGGGACAATTCTTACTCCTTCAGGTTTTTAACTTTATTTGCTGATAAACCTGCAGGTTTACTAGTTTATACACAGTCTCCCAAATAGCACCATATAGTTAAGGCCCCGTAATCATAAATCCCATGAATTCTATGTTTTCTTGAATTTGTAATAGGTGCTTCAAAGACAAAAGGGAATCCAAAAAGCAAGCCACTTTTCTTTCCTATTAACGACTGCCTTCTTCTCATTCCCATTCTTCCTACGTTCTGGTATTATTTCCTGATGAGTCTTTTATATCACAGGCATCTCTTCCCCATTTCAACCCATAGTTTTAAAGGCTTTACATAACCCATCTACACTAAAATGAAAGCATTTAGAGAACACCCGACTTATTTTTAAAACACCTACCCAGCAGCCTACATACACAAATTTTTCTTTCACCTTGTCTCAAGGCATCACTAGATTTTTTTTTTCTGGTAGTCTTGCATGTTTTGGGTTCTCCCTCATTTTGCGCTAAGCTGTTCTTTGATAAGGTTCATTTGGGGAAATCCATTCCTCCCAGGACGCAATCAGGTTTTTACATCAATTAGGCTAATTGACAGAAGGCTCAACACATTTCTTAATTATGACTGCAAATATGTTCTTGGAAGAAATCCCAAAGCACAGGAGGAAAAAAAAAAGAAAGGAAAAGAAAAGCAACAAACTTCTTTTTCTAGTAAAATTATTAAAGATGCATCTTTAAGGTAAGCCACTGTGAAGGGAATGTAGTAATGTGCAAGTATCTCATTATGGCTGAAACTGGTGTCTGCCAGACTATACAGAAAAAGATCATCCTATGTTTCATTGGGAAAAGAGAGTAAGAGAGACAGTAAAGACATACATGAAGACAAAAACAACAAAAAAAGCAATTATAAAGAACCAGAAAACTACAAAAAGATATCCTTCATTCTGCAAATTCTTGCTTTTATATAAAGTATTGGATGAATATATTTTTTGATATTTTCTGGAGCAATAATGTAAACATCTATTACTTAGTGCTGTTAAAAATTAATTGTCAGAACTAAAACCTACGTTTTTTTTTTTCCTTTATTTTATATGATAGCATCTGAAATCATTTGTTCATATTAGCTATCTTATTTTTTGTATCCTTTTCTTAGAGTGAACATCGTAACTAAGTTAAGCACTAAGGTATACCAGAAACAGTTTTCGTTATAGTATGATTTTGTGTGTTAAACTGTAATTCCTTCTTTTTTGTTTCAGGTTTTCTAGTCTTTTCTAGGCTATAGTTTTTCTAGTCTTTTATCTTTAAAGATTCTAGTCTTCTGTATTAATAGAAAAGATATTTCTAAAATGTAAAGAACCCTTTCTTGATCTTTCAGTTTCTCTGTCATTCTGCTTCTGTTTCCTGTATGACGCTGTGGGAAAGCAACAGAGAAAGATGATTCAATATCTTCAAAATAACCCACAGTCAAAAAAAATTTTCTGGAGAGGAATTCCTGAAGGAGATATTTGACCTGAGTCTTGGCTAGTAAGTCTGAACATCTGGCCACTCGACTTGATAGACATACTAGTAGTCTTTATGTTTCTTTTTTTTTTTTTTTTGGATATATGTGCTGCACAAAGAACAAATAACAGTTTATTGAATAAGAGCACATAGGGAGGAAATGCTTAGAGCAGTGCAGATAAGTTATATACATAAATCCCTTGGACATATTTTGCATGTATTACATTTAAAACCAACATCCTATTACTTACTGTGGCTCCACTGGAGTTGGAATCAGTGTTAAACTGCAGTAGTGCTTTAAAATAAATGGACCATGTTGCAATTTTTCTGTTTGTGTGCAAATAGTAGGGAAGAAGGCCATGATGGCTTTAAGTAAATGCATATGGCACACACTGAATATCATTGTTAAAATGGAATTTTTTTCTTTATCTACATTACAGTTCTTTTTTGCATGATCTTTTCTCTTTAGCGTGATCTGACACATGCACCTTAGCTGCACTTTTAGTGGCTTTAAAAGTCACAGGAGGCATTTCCTACTTTTGAGGTCCTCATTCTGAATGCTGAAGAAGATGTAAGTTACGCCTTGATAAATTAACAGCAACATTGTGATGATTGGATTAGGCCAGAGTACAGCCTTACAGTCTGGCGGGAGTAACTCAGGCGGGAGTTTTCTGCTTAATGAGAAAGGAATGGGCAGAATGATGTTTCCGTGATCTCCATCTACTTCATGGTACTATCTATCTGGTGGTGCTTTGGGGCTTGTCAGGACCAGACCTGGTTGCTCCGGTATGCATCAAGAGCTTGGCTCTATGAGCTTTGCACCACAGGCACTAGTTGGTGCATTTGCTCTAGCTTATTCAGTGCAATTTTAGTTGTGGGGAAGCTACAACTCCCCTCTTAATATCCAAAAGCGCTCACCGAGTTGAAGGGCACATTCCACTGCGCAGAATCTGGTGAATATCAGCCTATTCCTGTGAAAAATGAGGACTCCTCTTCCCAAGGTACACTTGTCTGGTTTTTCCCTTAGCAGCTCTAAAATTTTCCACTCATTGCTCAACATCATCTTCAACAGAGAGGCAGTATTTTATCTTCTGGACTTCTGTTTCGTCAGGTCACATAGCATCATGTTCAAGGATTGAGGGCAGCCATGGTGTACCTGTCTGGCAAGTGGTCTCTCCCAATACCTGCCCTATGGATCCCTTTGTTAGTTGTCCTCCTTGGCTTGGGACGCAGAGTAAACTAGAGACAGACTGATGGTAGATGCTCCATGGATTTTCTCCACCCATTGTTCAGGTCCCAGTGCTGAGAGGTGATGCACTGTGTCCAAAAGCAATGTAGGAGGCAAAGTACGTAGTGGGAGTCAGGAGAAATCTCCTGGTGAAGCTACAGTATGAACCTAAGAAAAAGGCTGCTAACCACTGTACTAAACCCTGCTCCTTCACCTTCCATGAGCTGATGCAATTTATTTAGTCACATAAGTTTACTTCTTTTCTTTTGCATGGGAGTATATATGCTGAATTACTTCTTGGATCAGTTCTACCTCTCAGGCTTTTAATCCATTTCTAAAAGCTCTTTGGATCCTATAAAAATAGAATGGAAAATACACATACCACTTCTTCCAGCCTCAAGGTAGAGTCAGCTCTGCCTATACGCTCACAATGTTTTGCTGAAGGAGGGAGACAGTGTCTTAAAAATCTCTCCTGATAGTGATTCCCTGGTTGCCCTAAGTGATCAATTACAGAGCTTCACTACTCCTACATTTAGCAGAACTTCTAACCTCTATCTTCCGAGATGCAATTTAAGCCCAAGATTTGTTGCCCTAACAGCCGTGCTGTTCAATGGCAGTAAGCATGGTACTTCTGAGTAAAAATAAAATATTAGACACAGTTGGAAGTTTACTGGTGAAAGCTCAGACAAATGTAGGCTCCAGGCACTCATGGGTTAAGGTATCACCTGAGCAAAGGCAGCAAATGGTTAATCATGCTGTCTAAATGGAGATCTGGCTTAGGTGTTAGCCTTCTCTGCAGTGTGCATGGGGATTTTACATTTTTAAATTGAGATAGTCTGAATCTCAAAGTGAAACATTGTGAATAGCCCTATTGCACCAAAGCTCCCATTTAAATGTTCAGTCTTTTTGTAGATTTAACTGCTAGAGCTGGTCCTACAAAAATAGCAGTAATAGTGAAAGCAGCAGTAACTGAAATTCATAATGCTTTTTTTGTGGAGTAGAGAAATCATATCTGTGCTTCAAAATAATTCCATAGAATAAATTGCTTAATAATTCAATGATCCACTGATTGTTTTGGTTTACTAGATTAGATGATGGCATCTGCAAATCTATTAGGTAAAAAACAAAACAAAACAATTATTTTGTGGTTTTTGTAGACTAAATGAAATACTCCATCTCTAACTTACGCTGTTCCCTAGCACAGCAAAGTATATATAGCATTACCTTTACAGCACTGTACTGTCCAGAATTTGTCTGGATAGAATATCAGTGTTTGACTCTGCTTAATGATAGACAATATTTTACAATATATATCTTGAAACAAATGCAATTCTTCCCCTTTTGCTTGTCACCAGTGCTAAAAAACTGATGACAATTAAATCATAGACAAGTGAGGCTGCAATCCTCCTGATATGCTTCAGCACTTGTAAGTTGGTTAGGGTTCAAATAAAAGTTCTGATCTTCAACATTTCTTGAAAGTGTTGAAAGTCTAGTTTAATTGTGAGACACTTGTCCTTTACGAAGAAGTAAGTAAAGACTTCTCGTAGCCTTCAATGGTACTGGACCTAATTGAACTTGGCTATCCATTGCTTAATGGAAAACACTTCAACTTTATTCTTTTAAATGGATCACATTTAGAGGCAGCTCTAAGACTAAAAGCACAGTGTGAGACTGCCTGTCAGTCTGAAAGCTCTTCTATCCCTGCAAACCTAGTAAAGATATCAGTGATGCTTCAGCTTTACATTAGGCTTATTTCTGTGAAATTATTTCAGGTAGTTCTGCACTAAAATGATCCTATGTTCTTGCATCAGGGGCTGATGTCATTCAAGTCACACTGACAAAAAATTGTTAGCTATGTAGGGATAAGCAGTAGAGTTCAGCAATATTTTCTTTCTTGTGTTTTATTTTCAGAATGATTCAGATCAGGCAGGCTGAAACTGTTAATTTTTATGAAACTCTCTGAAAATTTTCAGCTAATTATTTTCTAAAAATGTTTCATATTAGTATTTTCTTAAGACAGGATTTTTGTTTTGATAATAAATAAAATTATGAATGAAACAAAATCCTTTCCTTTTCATAACTTTTGCAAGGGGCCAAAAATCAAACATCTATGCAGCTCTGAGTGTGCTGTGTGCTGTTGCAAACATCATCTTGATCTATCCTCTTAAAATTGTGTTTTTGTAGACTGTGAAAATCACAGGGCAAGACCATTCTTCTTTTTTTTTTTTAAATTTCTTGCATCACATTGGTTAATTTCCAAAATGAATATAAGTAATGACGGCAAATGAATAGAAATGTACTTGGAAATAAAGCAATATTTGTGTATTTAAGTGGATTTGGCAAAATTATTCTTGCAGATCTGATAAAATGTTTTAGACAAAGCAGTCTTTTTAACAGTACAGCAATTGGAATTTTTGGCTGATATTTCTTATTCAGGTAGAGATAATTAGCTGCAGACAACACTCTTTTCCTCCAGTATATTTCTGTATCAGAGAGAAATCCAAATGATATTGGTCTTGAAAAAACAAACAAAAAACCTTCTGATTTCCGCTCTTACTGCTTTATCTAATTTTATAACATTTTTGAAAATAATCCTTCCATCTTTTTAAATTACATCACTAGTTATACAGTTACAATGTCATTTTACTGATTTTATTTTTTTTTCATCTATACCTGGTGAACAGATAAAAATGAAAAAGTTGAACAACTGAATATGAAGTAACTGGATAAGTTCATAGGGAACTGATCAATAAGTCCCTACAATAGAGGAAGGCTCAGAGGACACGGGCAACAGCAAGGTACCCATGAAGCTCAGGAATAATGTAGGATGTGACTCATTAACTATAGCTGTAACACGGAGAACTGATTTTATCTAAACAAAAATGAAATCAAAGGGTGACCTTTGCTTTCGATAAGCAGCTGTATCTGTTGAATGAATCAGCTGGTGTAGATCTTTCTTCATGAGTTTGTCAAAAAGAGTGTGAATGTCTCCCTGAATTAGCCAGACCAGCATGGGCAAAGTGGTGGCTCAGCCCAGCATAGACACAAAACGTGAACGACTAGTAAATAATTTCAAAGAGAGCAATGGGCTTGAACTGGCTTCAACACATGTGCTCATTCCTGGTGACTGGGGATACCCAGCGTCATGAAGGTGTGTATATTATAGAGAATGTAATGGCAATCACATCGGTATTGTGATTGAATTGTATGTTGTAATTAATTGCTGTATTTTGCTAAGTATACACACTTGTGTTGCGATTTCACTATATTGCTCTATAACTCCTAAATCAAAAGTTCCATGTAACATCACATAGCCTCAAAGTAAACTTTTTTATTAAACATTGCACTTTCCATGTGTATGAAATATCTAAAGGAACTTGGTCAGAAAGTACTGACAGGAAGAAACTGAAATTGTAGAAAAGCATGCAGCATGTATTGATACCATCCTACAATATTGCCTAAGATGATGAATTATTTTTAAGTACCCTTATGAACACAAGACATCATGAAAGCAGTTTATGTCTATCAGTTCTTAGTATTGGGAATGTCTTGTCCTACTTTCCTCTATTATAAACCAGCCAACACTTGTTTAAGTGTTGATGTAATCTCATGATTTGCTTCCTTGTTCAACAGCTGCTCACATTTTTTTTTTTTTTTTTTAAGTCTAATCCCAAAGTAAAGCTAGAGCAGCCTAACAAATGGGGTTTGGTTACTTGGGAGATATGTTGTTGGGGTATTGGACAGCTGCTTAGGTTCATGTCCCTTCAAATGTGTACATTTCCAGGCTCTGTTTAGGTTATGTAAAGGCAAAGTCACTCTGAGTTGTTGGGTAAATAAGCAGCAATTGAAATTGCAAGAGAGGTTCCAGGAGAAAGAAGCTAAACTGGAAGTGAGGTGGTGGTACAGAAACATAATGTGTTGGGAATTTGAATGAGCAATGCCTTTATAGGAATTAAAGTGCAGTGAGGCAGCATAGTTGGTCTGCTTGATACCTAAGTATTACTGTCTGAGGTTGAAAATAATGAGAAGACCTTATTAGATATGTCACTTTTTTTTTTTTTTTTGGTGGCAGGAGAGGGTTTGGTTGGGGGAGAGGGTATGTACTTCTATATAAATCTATTATTATATCAGAAGGAAGATTTCCGATTTTACTTAATAAGCTAAGACTAAATATAAGTTTGTATGTTTGGTTGTTTGGGGATATGAGGAAGAATCATATGACTTCCAATTAAAAGCTCTTAAAGAATGTCCAGATGATTTAGTAGCTCATTGACTTGGAAGGTGAAGAGCTCTCTGATGGGACTTAGAAATTTCTCTCTATTATTTTTTACATTGTGAGTGAAGTGGGAGCTACTCACTGTTTTATTAGCTGGAAAGTGGATATAACTCTATTTGTCTATAATATCAGTGAAAACTGGCATATTTACAGAGCTCGTTAGCCACAATTTGTTTCATTGAAATGAGGACAGCATTGGCAATGGGGGAATTTCTTAAACAGATATATTAATATATATATCTATGCTCCAAATGACAGTGCTGCTGAAAGAGTATAATTTTCTGAGACTGAATTTCTCAGAGTGAGAAAGGCATTTCTGTCTGGTGAATAAAAAGCACAAATGGCAATTTCTCCACTCTGCTGTGCCAATGGCTCTTTAACTGGCTTATTGGCACATCAAAAAAAGTCTCTTATAGCTTCTTTGATGATTTGGATATAAACACACTATCAGCTAGCTCCCAGTCGTGTTACTGAATACGAAGGGAACAAGTACCTACATCAGCTGTCAGGTGATATATATCTATAGGCTGGACTGAATTGTTAAAGAATGAGTAACTTTGATTTGAAAAAAATGAATAGTAATTTACCACAGATTGCGTAAACTAAACTGAATTTATCTTAGAAATTGTTCCTCTCAGCATCTGAAGTCCTTTGAATTCATAGGGGTTCCATTATAAATGTTAGGATTCTATTATTTTTCCTTGCTTACTCAGACTAAGTTACAACTTGCAAGAATGACAAGAATGGTTTTCTGGTCTTGCATTAACTGCAAGGGCCTTTTAGAACAGACATGTCTAGGAAAAACCTTCTGTACTGCTGAATGTGGCAAGCCTTAATATATAATATATCAGTCATCTCCCATGGAGAATTAACGAACAGTGGCAAGATTAAAACAAAGGAGGCAAATCAGATTTTTTCTTCTTTTTTGTAAGCTGAACAAAACCAAAATAATGCCAGCTCACAGTTTACCACTATGTGGTACGTCTCATTTAATAGAGAACAGAGATAAGATGCAATAAAATTCCTCTGTTAAATTGAAAATAAGCGTCATACAGAAATCACAGTAGTGTGGATTTTTAAAGAACCAAGCAAATCAGCTCATTGGAAACTTGTAATTTCTTGTATCTCATCGTCACAAAAAAGACAACAAAAAACCCAACAACAACAAAAAAAGAGAGCGAGCAAGAGAGAACCGTGAACAATAACTGGAGTATCAGTTGATGCTGTGATACTATTGGAGCTTTGCTCTTAGAGTTTATTATAAGACTCCCAGAATCCCTTCTTGTAATTCACATTATTTACCTATCATTTAAGACTCTCCATAATTTGTGCTGTCATGTATTGTTGCCTATTATGTCACTATGCTACCACAGGGATTTGATCAGTGACTGAGCTGCTTTAACTCAATTAAGTATACTTGACAAACTGTGTGATGCTCTAAGTTTCACAGAATTATTTTTAACTGTGACAAGATGACACATCATTGTCTCTTGACTGCTAACCTAGATTGGATGATATCGACTGATAGAGGAGGCTATCTTGGCTGATAGGTGTACGTAGCAGTAACTGAGAATGCATCATGCTATTAAGCTCCAACAATTGCTTTACTGCTGTTATAAATGTCAGCTCTAACCTATGATAAAAAAATTTTCACAGCAGAGCTCCAACTCACACTTCTTTGGACTTTAAGTCTCATCTTTCTAGCAGACTGGATATTCTGAAATATGTACAGAACTGAGGGAGTCTGACTTTCTCCTCAGTAAATCTTACCAAGCCTGTTTTGCTTACTGTTTAGGCAGGAGTTGAGGTCTATCTCACAGCCCTGAGAACTGCGCAATGACTGCAGATCTACATTGCTTTTATAGAGGCTGCATTTAACTATTAGCTGTACAACTCGATGAACATAAATTCTGGGAGATGACTATGTCCTTTGCAACTCACATTTTAGTTCCAGCTCTTCAGTGGAAAAGACCAGTTTTCTAGCTCTTCTCCTCACACTTATAAATGTGATGGTATGCTGACATTTTTTGAATATACAGATGTTTCCTTAATATATTATAATACTCTTAATGTGTTGGGACTGGCAGTGCAGAGCGACTGTCAAACCATCTCAGCCCATGCCGGAAGGATGCTTCCTTTGGCTGTTGGATGAACAGTTGTCCTTGTCCTCACCTGCTGCTGCAGCCCTGAGAGTTGTTGCTAGAGGACACTGAGGGCCAACTAGGAGTTTTATATACATAGGGTATACGCAGGGTGTCTGTGCTGTCAACTGCATTTGGGCAATTGTCATTTCAAGGTCCAATGCAAATTTTTCTTTTTGACCAGAAATTTTGAGAAGGAGATATTTTTGAAATGCTCCTTTATAAGAATTACAAGTGCTAACTCAAATCTAATGCTTGCATCTCCTCCAACCATAGTTTGGGCCCTACCATCAGAATTAGACATCAACTATTTCCAAGAGGACTTGCAGCAGTAGTGCCTGCTGTTGAGACTGGTGCTATAGTTTGGCCTGATAGTTATACAGTTCTGGTTTGCATGCACTTGCTGGTCTGTAATTTAGGGTGTGACCAAAAGGAGTGCGGGAACAACCTGAGATGTGAAATATAGCAGAGTTTTTACAAGAATACTAATTCTGTGCAATTAAAAATAAATGAAGCTTTCATCTCTGAAGTGGAGGGGAATCTTCTTAGCCATGGGTCTTTCTCCACTTCTATCCTAACCGACATAAAACTATACATGTCATTTGTCAGATGATTAAGAGGCCCATTTTCAATCCAGTAATAATATTTATCTATCTAACTTTCTGCCATGACAGAGCATATCTAGACTAAAACAAAGGGGATGCAGTCTTTAAAACTGACTCCAGTGGTCTGAGTCTACTGCTCTGTTAACTAGTACCAGTGCATTATGAAAGTCTATCACAAAGAGGCTTGTGCCATTTCAGAGCTACAAATGAAAAGAAATTGAGTTCACATGCTGCAGCGATGCAAATCAAAAGCCATAACATTTGTATTAATTGCTGAAAGCAGATAGTGCCTGGGAAGTAGAATAGAGGGTGGAAGTGCAATATATCTTCAAGTCTAAGTTTGGAAATGAGCCCAGTCTAGGGGGAGTTCAGAGTCTGGTAGGACTTACTTTTTAAAGTGTAATTGTATCGGGAAAAAATCAGTCTGAGAAGTATATTCTAGACCCTTGTTAATTTTTCTTTGGCCATTAGCCAAATGTTGTTAATTGAAGCTCTAAGTACTGGTTCACTTACTTTGGTGCCCACAGAGAATTAAATCTTTTTTTTTCTATTTTAATAACAACCAATGCTCTTAGACTTTTTCGTCCTGTCATTTAAAGATTAGTACTCTATTTTTAGGATCTTTACTGAAAATCCTAGATGAAGCCTGAAAATAAACTTGAGAAATATAACCCAATTTACTAGTCTGACTCTTTCTGCTGTAGGCTACCCAACTGCAATAGTGCCAGGAACACTACTTATTCTGATTTTAAAACAACCACTAAATAAAAAGTGCTAATCTTTTTCTCCCCTTTAATAACTTGATGAAAAAAAATAGAGGAGTATAGAAAAATTACTTATTATTTATTACATACTAGGTTTAGGATAAAAATATATACATGCACATAAATAAACAGTACAGTGATTTTCAACTACTCCAGGGCTTCTCCAAACTGCTGAAATGCAGTGATGCTATACTAATTTTCTTAGCTGCTGAAGGTGCTTAGCTTAGGAGCAGCACCATTCCTGGGCAGTGGCTGAAGCAGTTTCATAGCAATGCTGGCATAAATAAGATAGCCAGTGAAAGTAATTGCCTATGCAGAGGAATGAGACTTGACCACTAATTTGCTAATTACTATTGTTGCAGCCAAAGAGCAAAGATCTGAAAGAAGTTCATGCTCTGAAAGGTCTTACAGCTCTTATTGCTGATGAAAGCTAGCATTATTTCTCATGTGAATAGGGTGAAGATTTGACTGCACTTGTGTTAGGCAGCTGTTTTATTCTCTTAAACAGGCAATATAAGGAAAGTGGAAAAGCAAATGGCATGCAAAGTTGGGAGATACTAACAGCAAGAGCAAAAGTCCAGGAAAGAAAAGTGAGAAAGAAAAGTAAATGCAGGGGAAAGAAACCTCCTTAGTTTCAGTGCCAAGACTTTTGCACCTAGGGTTCACTGGCTTGTGTTCTCTAGCGAAGTCACACTGCCAATGCATTACTAGCTGGAGTGGTCTTGTGGGTTTCATAGAAAAGCTGAGTGTTCAGCTGAGTTCAGGGAATTAACAATAATTATCTAAAGTATACCCACAACGTGTCATTTGCAAGACTTCCTGATGATGCTTAAAGTTGAATATTTTGCTCTCTAAAATCAATGTTTCTTCTGAGGAGAGGGCAAAGGATGATGTACTAAATTTTCTCAAAATTTTCACCCTCATGACAGCAAAATAAACAGAGGTACGATAATAAAATGGAGGCATATATCTGCACAGAGAACTGATATAGCTGAACAAACAAAGAATTCTAATGGAGATATAGCATACACAGGCAAAATCAGTTTTCTGCTGGTATAGTTTATGCTGGTTTCAAAAACAGCTTTGAGAGTTTTTAAAATAAAACTACATGAACACTTACAGTTTTATTGGGAAAGTTATACTGCCAGGGCTAGGAAAACAACTGATTAAACAGAGACATTCATTACTGCATTGCAGGAATTTTCAAATCCTTACCTTGCATTTATATTTTCATGAAAAAGCCAGCCTTTTCTTTTTTCTATTCCAGACACACACATATACTCACAAACAAGTTACATATATATAAATATGTATGTATATATTTATGCATTACTTGCTTACCAGACTTTTGAAATCCTGTCTAACACAAAGCCATGGAAGCAACAATTCATACAAATCAGGGCTTAAAACAAGCCAACTGTCTGATATATTGACTCATTCTAATAGAAGATGCATGTTACTCCAGCCTAATTTACTTGAGTTACTCTCTGGTAGCTTAATTTGAATGGCTTTTTTAGTCTTAGTGAGAGAGAGAGAGAGACAGAGCGAGCAAAGAAAGATTGACTGGGTGACAGACCACACTAACAGAGATGCTTAAGTTGTCAAATGCTAGATCAGGCTAGATCTCCCTGGTGAATCTGCAGCATCGGGGTGAGAAAGAGAAGCTCTTGCTCTGGTGTTTTCACAGAACTACTGTTGAGATTTTCCCTTTTCTCTCTTTTTTATGAAAGCATTTGACATATGGTTCTGGTGCTGCTCAATTACACATATCTCTTCCACCTCACTTAGCATTTTTCATTTATTTGTCATTTCCCATTTTTAACTAGAATTATACTTTATTCATCCTAGCCTTATGTTATTAATTTTTATCAGGGAATGGAAAACGTCTCTAGTCTATTATTTGTGAGGAGAGAAATTTTAATCAGTACAGAACCTGCCTGAGAATGAGATATAAGAGTTTTCCATTTTAAATGGGCTGATTGGTCACCAACATAGTTTTTCGCAAGCACTGAAAATGTATTTAAGACTATGCCATTTGATTAACTTGTAAAGTCTGAGAGTAGCTAGCAAATTCAATTATGGATTCAAATTATGTTACTAAATTGGTCTAATTTTTAAAAGTGATGAATGAAGTGCATTAAAAGAAATGGATAATAAAGGTCTAAAGAGGAATTGGCAAGGACTCTATTAATTAAAACTCAAGGAACACATGCATATCTTTGTTATGTGAATGGGTGCACAGTTACGGATACATTGCTGTGCATCAAAAACTGAACTTTACATAACATTTATATTAAACTATGTTTAATTTCTTATATACTTGAAATTCATTTAAATACATATTTATGGTGGCAGAAGACACTAGTAATGTTTTCCTGCAATGAACAATAACCATGCTAGGGTGCAGTGCTTTTCCTGGAAAATTTAAAAAGAGTTCTTGAAAGATATAACAATGTTCCTTAAACATAGTAAGCTCAGAAAGAGTTAGAGGATTAAGCCCAAATTCCAGCAAATTAATGAAAGAATCAAGAAGAAGGATGATGGGTCAGATCCTCTGATGAGTGCCTCATATATCTCATTACTTCTTGATCTGGGCCAAGGGGTGACATGAGGAAGGGGTCCCCAGAAATGTCTCTGCAAGATGCAGTAATAAAATTGATTTCCAAAGACCCTTTGATTATAAGTGAAAGCCTGGGGCTCAGAGTTGCCAGCCTTACACCCACAGGCACCGCCAAGACACACTCATAACCTCATCTCTGATTTGCTGCACGTGAGACCTTGGTGCAGCCCGGTCTGGAAGGCAGGAGGTGGCCTAATGCCGCAGAGTCACTATACAGGATCACAACTGTTACTCCTGTGCTGTACCTCTCACCATGTTTGTTCAGATCATATTTCAATTCTTCTGTTGATGTGGGGTTTTGTGCCATCTCCCTCTTCTGGGGTGTGAGGCACCTGCTCTCAATCTCCTCTTGCATTCAAGATCTTTTCTCAGTCTCCATTTTTAGATCATTTCTTGCACAAAGCCTTGTGATTGTATACATCAAAGATGACTGTATACATTATCTTGTGCACAAACAATAGCCCAAACCTATATTTGTTTTTCTTGCACAACTCTGTATGTAAGTAGAATGAGTGTACAAAGACTGAATAGCACTCTGGACATATCTACATATGTATCTTGCTCCAGCAACTACAACCTAACACCTTTGGTAAAGTAGATCGGAGCATACATATCAACTAATTTTATCCTGCTTTTTTCCTTTCCTTTCCTTTCCTTTCCTTTCCTTTCCTTTCCTTTCCTTTCCTTTCCTTTCCTTTCCTTTCCTTTCCTTTTTCTTTCCTTTCCTTTCCTTTCCTTTTCCTTTCCTTTCCTTTCCTTTCCTTTCCTTTCCTTTCCTTTCCTTTCCTTTCCTTTCCTTTCCTTTCCTTTCCTTTCCTTTCCTTTCCTTTCCTTTCCTTTCCTTTCCTTTCCTTCCCCTTCCCCTTCCCCTTCCCCTTCCCTTTCCCCTTCTCATAATTTGTTAGAAAGACAGCATACTTTTCTGCAGCTGGTGAATTGCAGTAGCTATTTGCAACCCTGAGAAGCACACAGCTAACTCCTTAGGGATGGCTCCTTTCCGACAGACACAGCGTGCAGCTTCTGCAACCTATTACATGTTCAAGATGAGACACTAGAATTTCAGAGGTTGTCATGAGCAGACCGCTAACTACTTAAATTTCAGGTATTTTCAGAACATCATTTCCACTTTAGTTTTAAAGGATTCGTAAGAAATAGGAAAAAATGGGTTGCTTCCAGACCCCAATAGGTGAAATATAAATGATATCACGGGGGAAGGAGGCATGATATGAGCTTGGGGCTCATGGCAAGGAAGTCTTTTATATGTTGGGGACTGCAGATTAAGAGAGGTGCACAGATTAACAAAATGAAACAAATAAACAAATAGTTCTTGTCAAAATTAAGTAGAGACAGCTTGTATTGTACAGGTTAAATGTTACTGTAGTCAAATTTTTGCAACTCATAAGACAATCTTTGGCTGATCAAACTGTCAAAAAACAAGCAAGACAGTTGGTAGCATGTGAAAGGATGCTGCCTCCTGTCATGGGAGTCCTCAATTCACCCAGTTAGGCACAGGAGCTTTTCCGATAGATATTTTTTTTTGCTGCTTCTGAGACTCCATCTCCTGGAAACAGCTTGTCAGGTCCCATCTGTTTTTTTGTGAAGCTGCCAGCCTCTTGAGAGAGGGCCCTCCATTGCCATCTCCTTCCTGATGCTGGAAAACCACAGGGGAATAACCCCTGCAATCTGCCAGAAATTGGTTTTCTGAAAGCAAGAACTCTGCTTCAGGGAGCTGCACTCTACCACACTTAGAGGCAAATTAGTTCTCTAAGTACGGGGCTTTCTTCTGCTGGCTGCCTCAGTTCTGCATGTTTGTCTGGGCGCCTGCTATTCACAGTGCGCCTTGATGCAGTTTGAGCTTAAATAACTCACTAACAAGTAAAATCCAGAACATACAATTTCATATTGTGGCAGTTATTGTGGAGGTAGAGAAAAGATGGCAAACTTTCAGACACTCCTTGTCATGTCAATGATAGTAAAACTTTGAGCACAAGGCAGGCTATGGGCTAGTATAATTAACAAATGTTAAATTTGTCAGTACCCAGGAAACAATTAACGAGTGTCCTATTTGATCTGGTAGTATCATTAATCATCAGAAGCATCCCTTCAAATTGATTTATCAGTCAAATAACTGTGACCTCGCTAGGGCTTTAATAGGACAATAATTTTACACTGTGTTTTACAAACATATATAAAGTGACATTCTCTCCCCCAAAGGACTAACTGTCTAAATAAGGGAGGACAAACATACACAGTAGAGACAACATTGGATAACAGCTGAGGAGAGGGGGTATTTATCATGAGAACAAGGCAACAGAGATTTTCAGGGAAGATTTTGGACCAGAGAAAAGGTGTTTTATTGGGTAAGAGCTGGGAAAATAGCTGTAAGGCATGGGACTGGGAAGAGCTCATCTGTATAAAAAAAAAATAGTAGTCATAGGCAAAATCATTTTCAGTAATTCAAGTGTATGAAAAACTTTAAAGCAGAACAGGAGGCTTCAGGAAGACTCAGCAAACCTCTAAAAAGAGGGACCAAAGAAAACAGCACCATTTGGATGAGAGGTAGACAAGAGAAAGGCTACAGAAATAAAGGTGTTGTATAATCCAGTTTTAGTGATGGTGAACTGGGCTCTTGGGAGATGATAAAAAGAGAGTGAGGCCACACAACTTAATGAACAGTGAGAAAAGGGGAAAAGGAAACCAACCTGGGGTGCTGTATGTAAAAGTCTCAGAGGGATGTTGAGGGTATCAAGTTGTACAGAATGAAGGGGTATTTTCTTTTTAAGTAACATAAAATTTGCCCGTAAGATTAAGCTAGTTGGAACTCTCTTTGGATTAAGCTAGTTCTGCTGTTTAAAGCAGCAGATATTTTCTTGCACAAAGAAGAGCAACATCTGTAATTACATCAAGTGAGCTGAAGCAAGAACTGCCAATCTTCAACCATAAGCTATTTCTCCTATAACACCACACAGACCACAGGACAATATTACCCAGTTATTTCTCCGTGGGACCCGGGTTACTTTATGGCTTCTGCTGAAACATGGTTTACTGGCAGTGTAAAAGGCAGGATTTTGCTGGGGTGGCCACTGGATGATTCTGATCTACTAATGTCTCTCTGTCTATAAAGTTTTGGTGCATTTCTACAACTTACAGCTTATATGGACAGCACTGACCAGTGGAAACCGCCATGCATCCAATAAACAACCTTCAGTTTTCAATTTTTTTCTCACAAATTGTTGCTTCTTCTCACAAATGCTAGCTTCTTTTTAAATCTATGTTTATCTGCAATCTGTCTATAAACGTGCCCTTCTACAACGAAGGGTCATTTTGATGTATACTAAATACTAGATCATAATCAGAAGCAGAGAACAAAATCAAGAATCATTGTTGACCTCAAACTATTTCCTAGCAGAGATGGTGTTGTCATATCCTCCTTCTGTCCATAGGGCAGTGATTCAAGATTTTAGAGTTCACTGAAAGAAATTGTTACTATATTTTAGAACAAAAGTCCTGAAGGACAGCTTCTGTCCACAATCCCTAATGCTAAATATTTTTAAATCTTTTAAAGATTTTAAAGTACTTTTGAATCTTCAGTAGTCTTGTACTGCTGAAATTCTCCAGTGTCTCCATGGAAACATAATAATTCCCCAGAGACAAGGGAAAGGTGTCACTATTGTTGCCAATATCTTTACTCAAGTTGCCCACAAAAAAAAGGTTTTTTTTTTCTATCCTGAAACTTAATAATGCCTTCTGAAAGTATCTCTTATATCAAAACACTGTAAAATTTTATCAAAAATTATACACTCAAGACAGTCAATGTTGTTAAAAAACAAAACACACTCTTAAACTTGAGGATAATTAGTACACAGTTATTCAAAGACATCCATAAGAAGGCCCCTTTTGTATGGGAAAGAAATTATTAGAGGAAAAAATATGAGTCTGTAAATGTAATACATATTCCTTTCCTATGCTTTTTATGTAATCAGTATCATTATGTTACCTAATGACACCAATTATTTAAAAATTAAGCACACAGTACTGCATATTTCATATTTATAATATTCAGATGGAGTTGCTATCTGCAGCACTTCAGGGGCTGGCATCCTTTAATAAATTCTACATGTGCCTTTGGTATTTTCTCTAGGGTTGTATTTTTTTAATGCTTACTCTTTTAGTAGGGAATCTTAAACATAAAAAATTAAAAAGGTCAATTTTATGATGAAACACATGAGCCTGGATATTCTAAATGGCACCCTAGACTACAGAAGCTAATTGCTTTTCGACAGAAGAACTCTCTTAAGTGCTCACGGTGGAAACAGGTTCATGTGAAAAGCAGGATGCATCTCTCCTCAGCTTCCAGGCCTGCTGGGACTTGTCGAGATGAATGACGTTCTAAAAAATAGCAGTCACCTGGAGCCTGTTAATATTATAATCAAGTGAAAGTACAATTATGACTGTCTTAATCCATCTGTCTGTATGTATCTGCTCCACTTCCAATCACCTGCTTCGGTCACAGGTGTACTGTTATGGAGCTGGAGTTGAAAAAACCCAACCACATGGATGTTCCAAATTGCTGTATAATCTTCCATGGCAGTTTGCTTCTCTCTGTGGCTTGAGTGGGGTTATTTGACAGTAGAGAGAGCAAACAAAGGCCACATTGCATGCAGGATAGCCAAAGTTCCTTTGCATGTGGCGTTTGGCTGAATGATGCCCAACTTTATGTCTGCATCCTGTAATTTTAACAATTGCCATTTATGTAAAATGAGAGTAAAAAGCATAACAAATACACTATATTTTGCTAAAATGTGTAAAGTTTAGTAGTGTTTACAGCTATTGGATACTATAGCTAAAATTAAACAAACATAGTATAACTATGGTAAACAAACAAAAATTTATAGTATGTGATGGTAGGTAGGACAAAGACCATCTGGATTTATATGATATTTAGATAGTTCTTTTTTAATTTCAACCTGGATGACATTTGATTCTGTAAGTGGTCAAGCTAAGGACCTGACATTATACCTGACACAATCAAATTACAACAGCATCTACAATCAGCGAACAACAACTATAACAAACACCACTTTTCATTTTAAATAATAAAACTGTAACTGAACTCAGGTGATGTTTTCAAATTTTAGTTGGCTAGCCATTAAGAAGAACGTTTAATAGTTTTACCATTTAAACATTTACTATTTCTAGCTGACAGCTGTAGGTTCTCACTAGTTCTTTGCTACGCATGTCAAACTTAAGTTACTCACATGATGAATTTCATGATGAATTTTCGGTATGAATTTCATAATGAAATGAGCTATTTCATTCATTATGAATTCATAATGAATTTCAGCATAAACTTCACCATCTAAGTTCTTGATTTGACGGCTGTTCTGCGTGAAGAATACTAAATTCTAGGGTTGGTATAAAAAGAAGATGAAAAGCTCCTCATACATAATCATACTGAATCTTAAAATCCATTTCAAAAATTAACCCGAAAAAGAGTTTTCTGAAGACAACTACAGTTAATGGTAAGCAGTAGTAAGTTCTTGGGCACCTTCCCAAAGTATTTTTTTTCCAACTTCATAAATGAAACTTTGAACTCATGTGCATGAATCTGATGTTAGAACCTCGTTAATGTACAGCTGTTTAAGTTTTGACCCAATGTTCAGAAGAAGCAAAATATTAAGTTAGTGTGCATTAAACCCTAAAGAGTCTTGAATGGTAACTGTCTCCTTACAGGTAACATAACATTTTTTAGAAGCTTCAATAAAATGCTTGTAACTTTCTGGTTGACAATCTGTTTGGGATACAAAGATCTTCCAGGCATGTTCATCAAACTATTATGTTTTAATTTCCATAAATTGTTTAAGTATATGAAACTAGAGAAAGAATTTAAAACCTTGTGAATGATCTATACAACTGCATAATCTAAATTAAAAATGCCACTGAGTCACTCTCTATGACATGGTTAATGGTGTAATCACATTTCATTCTTCAAAATTCCTTCTGAGATTTACTCAAAGCTGAATGCATGCTCTCAAAGGAGTGGTGAATAAATAGAGCCTTTTGCTCTTACGTGTGTTAGAGTTGAAGACTGGGCTTTTAGCAAAGTTCAGGAAAAAAGTTCAAAGGTTGTCTTATAGCAAATTTCCTGAGTTCATCAATGTTCAAATATCAGATATTAGTGAAGCAGCCTACTGTCAAATGTGTATGTCCCTTAGCTAAAATTAAGTGGAATTCATTTAGTTAATCAGGAAGTACCTTAATTCTTCTGAGTCTGCAGCCTGAGATTGACATTTCCCACCACTCAAGGTGACTCCCAGTAAGTGCACAAAAGGACAATACCTTCAATTTGTAAACAAATCTGTTAACTTTTTTGGACTATGGACAATTACTCAGAGCAGGAACAAAAACATGACTCCTATCATTCTCATTCTAGATTGTTTTAGTTAAAATGAATCAACACATCTAAGGAAACTGAACAGTTACTCAGAAGAAGCACTTTAGAACAGAGAATTTGTTCATCCCTGGTATTTAAAAATGGTTGAAATAAATTAAGTCTCTTTCAGGTAATCCTTAGGCTCACACACTCATGAACTTTGTGGCGGCAGTACTATTTCCAAGAAGATCTGAGAGACTGAAAAAGCAATGTATATTGCTTACCTATGCTTTACATATAACCACTATTATAATATTTAATGACATAAGACTCTTTTAGGCAGTCAGAGCTTCACAAATCATAGAGGTCTAAATGTGTAGATGGCATATGGAACAGATCTGATAATGATAATATGTTTAGTTCATGCAGATCATGTTCCTGTAAAATTTGCTGCATCATTATAATTTTTATCATTGCAGCAGGAAGCAATACCCATGGCAAGAAAGAGCTAACAGCCAGTGAAAAAAATCCTTTTCTTGTGACACACAATGATTTTAGAAACGTCTTTACAAAACACAAAGCCACAGAAACTTAAAATGCCAGTTCAAACAGAGCACAAAACAATGATTTAGGAGATTAATGCTTTTGAAGACTAAATCAATTCATGCAGTTAGCAACAGAAAATGTTTGCAAGAGTCCAATGCAATCTTTGAAGTGTATCTGGGTTATCTATTTCGTGCAGTTGGTATCCAGCTACAGCAACATTTCTGCAGACATCTCTGAAGGAGAATCAGGAGGCTGTCATCTGAAAATAAGGCAGGCACCACCAGCTGATACAGCAAATGCCAAGTGGCTATTTAGCAGTGCCAGTTCACACAAGACTTGTGCAGAAAAATAGCCCCCTCTCCTCTGTTTGTATCTGAATCTTCAGGAAACTAAATCACTTCCTAAAAGCAAGGATGGAGAGAGCAGTCTATTATTCCCTGACAGACTACGAAGTATTGTCCATATTGACAATCTGTTTTGTATAGGCAGGCTGCAGAAGCAGTAAATCCTATTCACCTCTTCAAAGTCAAATGAAGACATTTAGAAAACAGAACAGCTATTACATGCAGTGGTGAAAGAAGACCGTATCAAAGGGAGGTTAAATGGATGCACCAGCTATTAGATTATGCACAGTTACAACTGGAAAATCCCCCAAACCCTTCTATCACCTGCTAACGCCCTTCAGGATATTAATTATATCTCCTAGTCTATCCAGCTGACCATTCAAATATTATCCTCTGTCCTGTCAGTGCTAATTTTCTGGATAAAAAAATCAATTTCATGCTAACAGGGCTGCTATGGAAAATGCTTATATTATACTATGGCCTCACTAATGCACACTTTCTCTACCCAAAACATATGGCATTCAGCGTGTACAGACCACTCTGGAGATTTACTGTAATTATGTCATGATGCGCTTATTGTTATGGATTCGGCAGCCTTTCTGCATCTCTACCTGCTTTGTTCAAGACCAGCTGCTGGCTTCAAGCTGTTGCCTGCTTCCAGCAGCAGAAGCTGAATGAAGGAATGCTTTCTAGGGAAGACATGTTTTGAAGCAGACATACTGACAATAAACCAAATTCACTTGGGAAGCATAACATTGACTGGATAAAAGTCGAGTAATCATTCTATGATAATTTACTGAAACTGGGTGCAATTTGCTTTAAAATGAAAATTCCCCCTGCTGCTGATGTTGGACTTGGAGGCCTTTAACTGATAAAAGTGTGGCATTTGCTTTTATGAAGCAGCTGATCTTTGGAGATTCATTAAACCTCATTATTTCTTCTTATGCGTAAGTGACTATTAATACTAACTCACTGAATGCGAGGAATGGGAAGAAAAGGACTGCCTGAAACAAGACGTGACAGTCCTTCTATAGCACATGCATTCTGTGCTCATCAGGACTGTACACGCTGAACATATGTACTAACAAAGCCTAGATCTCTTGATAAAATGGGGAGTGCTAAAGAAGAGACTGACAAATCTTGATTTCTGGCACAGATTCTGTTATGAAGCAGCACTATGTATTCTAGATGCACCTCTGTCAGCACTGGTGAGAGCTCCTGTGCAGAGCCCGAAGGGTCTGACCCCCTGCCCCTGGTCGCCTGTGTGCCACTTCTAAACAGAGCAAGCCTACCCATAAAATGGAGCTGCTTGAATAAACTGAGGCCAGGGAACTGTATCTCGCGCTCAGTTTTATTGTTTGTATCTTTAGGAGGAGAGTATGTGGAAGGAGAAATGGTTGATCGGTTGGATAGAACAATAGACGCAAAGAGTGTTGGAGATTTCTCTGTTGTGCTATTGTTATGCTGCCCTTCCTGGAAATGGCATCTATTAATATTTTATTGACTTGAACCTCTGGGGTGGATTCCAGATGTTACTACTCAATCATTCGCTTCAGTTAAAGATAAATATATTCTGCCATGTCAATATTTAATTCCCACCTATATCAGCAGCCAAATGTCCCTTTGAAATTTCAAATGCCTTTTTGCCTCTGGTTATGACACTGTGCACGAGTGATACATTCCAGATTCAAGGAAAGCTTGGACATCAAAAAAAAAAAAAAAAAAAGGCAGATGAAAAGTCTCACCGCTACATTGTTTATCTATATAGTTTTTGCTAACCTATATACATTAGAAGATAACTGTTTCCTTTTCTGTGTCCAAAACAGAGTAGAAATAAAGTTATCAGAGCTCAAGGGTAGAGGTAAAAGAATCTTGTCTTCTAGAAAAGATTTATGTTCAGTTGGTTTTGGAAACATAAGTTGCTCTATATCAATCACTTTCAAGCAGGTGAGTACTGAAAAACTGGTATCTAAGTAGATCTGAAGTTTACCTGGGTGGTGCTGCTAAGAAGCACATCTTGAAAGGTCCTCCAAAACAACAGCAAAGCATAAATATGCTGTTGACTGTCCAGCTAGTGATGAAAATATCATCCGTTAAAGAAATTCTGGTGTCTACTCAGAAAACATGCAAAGAATAGGTTACCTATACTTTTAAGGGAGAATCTTTTCCTTCATTTGGACGGGACAATGACATTTGTCACTAATAAATATCCCCCATCATTTGAAATCTTGCCTTCAGGTTGAAGTTCCAGCCCATTCATAACAAAAAATCATCTCAGACTCCTCTCTCATTAGAATTGCCACATTGGAGAAGGCTGAGAGGTTGTTTTGCATGCTACGTAAACATTAGAAAATATTTTTTTGTCCTATAACTAAAGGTTTTTTTTTTTCCCTCTAGGTTACTAGATTACAGCTCATGTTCCTCTCCTGCATTCCGTGCTGTGTGGCCACATGTTGAAAGCTAGAGATTGGGTATTGCTATGGCTCTGGCGATCCCAGATTCTCAGCGTGTGATTGTCATGGCATTGTAGATGTGTGTCAGTGTAAAGAGATATACTGGCAAATGAAATAATCCAGAGGCTATCTCCTGGCCTAAAGGCTAACTGGTATGACACAGCTTGTGTGTGTCAGCTAAGCTCTTTTTATCCCCAGCAACAAGGTGACTGTATCCAAGCTTCCCTGCAGGAATGGTCTCTAGTTTGTATGGCCCATAAAACCATGTCCAAACATTGTCTAGCACAGTGGTAATGGGTCTAGGTGAACATTAAAGAGTGTGTCAGTTCTTGCACTTGTGTCCTGGCCATGTACAGGTGTACTGTGGAGTCCAGAATCCAAGTAAACAGCCAGCCAAATTACCATGAAACAAGGTACTATTTGATTATCTCTTCTCTGCACTTTAAAAGATGTACATTGACATTAAGATAAAAGATTTCAGTGCTGATGCAGTTTCCGTGGGAATCCTGATTCTTCAGAAAATTCCCAGCTGTATTTGCTACTTAGATTGCACAAGGAAGCTCAAACAGCAAAAATAATATGAGCATTTTTATGACCCAGTTTCTTGGCCTGCCTCAGATATTTATTCCAAGGATCCTAAGGTACACAGTTACCATAAAAACTTAGATACTTTGGTCTGGTAGGCAAAAGTCTTGTCCCTGCTGTAAAATAGAGAAATATATTACAGAATTCGTAACACAATGTTATGATTTCTATTCACACACTCATAAAAATAAGGGAAATTTAAATGCTTAGATTTCCATTTTCTGTAGCTATAGTTAATTTTTTTATGTTGCTTTTGTTTTTTGTTTTCTTTGTTTTTTGAGGAGTAGTTGGCTCTGTCAAAAGCAATTAACTTTGTTTAATAGAGTTTTAACTATTTTAATAGAATTTTAGGAATTTTCCATTAATTTACAAATACCTTCCATATAGATCCAGTTGCATTGGATATGAGTTGTGCAGTTTACAGTTTTTTATTTGGTGAATTTAACAAACCAGATTTTTCAACTGCAGATTTGTGAGTACAATTACCATGACTAAAGCTAAACAATGTATAATTCTACATTTTTATAGATAATGCTATGCTTTCATGAGCTCGGTTTATCTTTTGCACAAAAAGCTGTGCTGACAGCACACAAAAGTGAAACATAAAATGTGTTATACAAATTTCAACACAAATTTCTCTAGAAAATAGCTGTAAAACTGGCCTTTTCTGCATTTTTAGGAAAATATCATATTCTCATGTTGCAGTTGGCAATATAGTTTATCAATTCCTCTCTTATATTCAGAAAGGGCCCTTTAATTTGTGAATTGAGGTGTCTTGCTTTCAGTTCTGGGGGTCCTCGTGGCATGTGGGGCAAAATGGCAAAATGATGCCTGCCATACTTGCTCACAGCAGCACAAGGCAGTACGTAATGTCAGCAAGAATACTGATACTGATAACAGTGATACTGAGATATACCTGTGCATATTTCTATATTTTAAACAGCAGCATTCTTGTGTTTATTATAGCAGCCACATCATCTCGAGGAAGAGGTTGGTAAACTGAGCACTTGACTACAACTTTTCAGCATGAAGAGGGATTCCTTTCTTTTTAATTATACAGTGTAATCGAATACTTGAGATTACCAGAAGCTTATTGTATTTACTTTTGTTGCTCTTCCTAATATTCTCATATATGTGCGCCTAAAGCAGCTACAGTTAGAGTATTTGGTTTCTCTACCATGCAAATTCACTTATAGAGATTATCCAAAGGAAAAAATTAGAATGGACAAGATACTGAATCTCTTCAAAATATGAAAAACTTGTAGGAGCTTATCAAATCCTAGGTAGAAGGACATCAGTCTGTGGCTTTGAGCTGCATATAGCTGGAAGGAGGACACAAGCAATTCTTATGTCATGCAAACAGAGGCAGGACTGTGCTACTTCAGCAACGGAGGAATAATTTATTATTTTCCCACTCAGCTGTGGGAGGAAGGAAGCCAGCAAGCCAGCAGCACATGGTAGCGCAGCATCTCCAGCATCACATAGCCCCAGGATAGCCACGAGGCACTGAAGCCGTGGAACCATAATCTCACTGCTGTACCATCCCTATAGGGTCAGACAAGCTGGTCACTCTGACAGCAGATTCAGAGTCCTCTATATGAAGGAATATATATGAGATAGTCGGACCAAATTGTTTGGAAACTTCCCTCCGGCCTCAAAGTAATGAGTCTGATGTTCACCTCTTGGTTATCGCAATTCTGATCCCCAAAGAAATCACATCTTGGCTAGTGCAAGAAGAGGCTATGTGAGAGGCTGAGTTGCTTCTTCTCGACTCATGCTGGTGCTGTTGCTTCTCATTCAGTCAAGGAAATAAACTTCTTAGAGAAAATTCTGTATGCACCGATCAGGTAAGTCTATTTAAAGCTGACTTCTCTCCACTGAGTTGGAGCAAACTTGTTTTCACACAAATTACCATATAACTTAGCTTTATATGAGCCCAGTTCATTAAGAAGGGAAGCTTTTAGGTAAATGAATGAGTGCAATTCTACTTACAAAGCTCCCTGCTCATTAAAAAACAGTTTATGCTTTGATGTGTGCAATTCAGTTTTCTGCAAGGATTGGCGAAGAAAAGCAGGTAGAATTTGATAGAAGCAACAACAGATAACGTGTAGGCATAAAGAAATCTCTCCTTGCAGTAATCCTTCAAAACACTAATGACATATGCCTTAACATTATTGTCAAACAGAGGAACAGCAATACACTGTGCTCTGAGGCAATGTCAAAGAAGCCTGAACCTGATGTTGCTCCTCTTCTAACACGGCACGACAGTGTTATTAAATTAGCACTTTACAATGATTCATACCCTCTTCCCATTGTGCTCATTCTGCCCGGTCCTGTTGTGAAAAACTAGCCTGTCTAAAGTACCAATCTATGTCGTTTAGAATCAATTTTCTTTCAATCACTGCATTGCCCTAGAAAGGAACTCCACCTTAATTAAATAATGTTATTTTCCCCCATTAGGTTCAAAGAGTCGTAAGTTGATTACATGAGCTCTCGTCTCTATTTTCACATCCAAATATTCTCACCACTAGACAAGCACAACAGGAGGCAGCCAGTATGCAAGGTAGGATCTTGGGTGCATGTGTGGGTGTAGATGTAGGCTGCTATTAAAAAGGAAGTGGGAAAACAATATTAAGACGGGAAAATCCAAGGGCTTTTATGTTCAAGGCCTACTTATGTGCCGGCCTGATGAACTCTAGAAGAGAAAATGGCATCAAGCTTAGTTATTACTGCAGATAGATCTAGGGAAGTGGTGGAGTCACCCTGGCAGTGTTCAGTAAATGTGTAGAAGAGGCACTTGGGGACATAGTTTAGCAGGCATGGTGATGATAGGTTTACAGTTGGACTTGATGATCCTGAAGGTCATTTTCAACCATAATGATTCTATGATTCTATAGGCCATGTGCAATCAGCAAAACTGAAACCTGGAAAATGAGAATGCAGTTTTGGTTATGGCTATAGCTGATCAGATGTTTTTCAAAAGCTTTGTATTTTTGCTTTAGCAGAGAGAAAATCTGATATTTATTTGCATTTGCTTTTTTTTAGCATATCCATCTATACATATTTTGAACATTTGAACAAGATATGCTGGATTATTAATAGGTCCCAAAGCTCATGTCAAGCAATGAAACTTCCTAAGAGATCATAATCAGCCATCTGAACTTAGTTTCAAAATTTCACTCTGTCCTCTTTTGCTGCCTTATAGGAGAACATTCCCATGAATAGTGCGAAGTTAACTCATTATACTAGTTCACAACCCGTTTCAGGACTTTTCTGTACAAAGCTGACAATAGCTGAATAGGAAATATACTGAAGCTGCAAGCTACTATCCCCTCTCTGTTTTCCTGTCTTTCTCCATTCTGTTTGTCTGGCTGGTTTTGTATGTAGAACATCATAAGTTCTGTGGGACAGGAACTGTTGCTTTGCTTTGTGATCATACTATGCCCAGCACAGTTGGCAGCTTTTAGGTGATATATTATTAGTAGCATTTTTGAGACAAACACATCAAGGTCCAAAGCACGAGAAGATCGTCCAGTCAAGAAAATTTCTCTAAAGTTACGTCTGCCCCCACTGCTCGGCACTCTCACTTCTTTGACATTTTGTGCTGAAAGAACTATAGATAGTAGTAGTGAGTGCAAACCATTTCTTCTGATTTATTTCTAATATGGATTTCAGAGACTAATAAGGAGTTTATCCATACTTCCACTCTCAAGCACAAAGCAAACTAAAAAAGAAATGCTAACTAGATGGCAAGTGATGAATTCGCCCTCTTTGTATTCCCATCTCTCCACAAGGGCATAAGAATATTTAATGTCACCTGTAGTATGTTAACATTAAGGATTTCTAGACTACCTTATTCTAATTATGACTAAGCCATGAGAGAATCTGGGAGCATTAATACAGTACAACTAGTCTTCTGTCCTAAGTGTCTAAATACATACACAGACTACCTTGCTGTACTGTTTGATTAGCTTGCAACATTTAATGGAATTATCCTTGCAGTGCTTCTGAGATACGTGAAAACTATTGTTTGCACAGTACTGACAGAAAGTGGCACAGGAGTTCAGCACCCTACCAAAGGCTATACTTCAAGTCTGCCGCTGAGCAGAGATTTGGAAACTAGCTTCCTAAGCATCCCGTTTTACTAGCACACATTAATAACATAGTTATGTTTCATGATGTTTTAAATCAGCCTGAGAGCATCACAGCTGGAAAGGTATTATGCATGATGCAGACTATGCAGAATCTGAAGTAGTGTACATTTACTGTAACTAGTATGGAAGGATAATTACCTACTACAATTATTTAAAGCATGAAATAATACATTTAATGACTGCATGATGCATATATTCAATTACTAATACAGGAAGGAACAAAAAGGAATTAAGACTAATGTACAGCACATAAAAAGTCACTGGACAAGATCACTTTTAAAATGGTCAATACTTTATATGTAATAGTTTACTTAAGGTTTTATTTATTTGGTATGTAAGTTACCATCAATAATGTAGATATAGAACATAAGAAATGTCTTTTTCCCACTCACTTGTTTTACTGGAATAATGTTACACAGTTCATCTTTTTGAGGGCTATATAACTAAAAACCAAACTGGTTAACGTGATGCCTTCACATTAGTCTTATTCCCATAACTCAGGCACTTAGTTCCACTAAAATCAATAGAGCCTTGAGTGTGTAAGTGAGAAGTAAAAGACAAGCATAATAAATACTCTAAATCCTACGTTGGCAAATAGATATGTAATTCTGTCACATTAGCTCCATGGCTGATCTTTTATTTGCATATTTTCAGAGTTTTGATCTACAAATGGATTTTAATTTGTCGACTCTTGCAAGAAAAGCCTTGTGGGAGTGGGGGCAGGTCATGCATAATCAAAGAGTAAAACACAGGCAGAAGGAAGATGTAGAGAATCTGAGCTCCATTTCTGTATAAAATGCAATTACCATTTTTTATAATTTTCCTGTATCACATAAAGGTCTTATTGCAGTAGGTGTCATCCACATTTAGTGTTTTTTCAAGAGGTCCCTGTCTATGCAAATGGCACAGTTTCTTGCAAAATTAATGTAAAAATGTGGAATTCTTTCTTTTCTTATTATATCACTCAAGAAGACGCACAGAGGGGTGAAATGTTTTTCTCAAGGATGTAGTGGTAGATCTGGAAGGTGAAGCCAGTGATCCAAACCAAATTTCAAGACCTTAAGTGCAAAAACTTTCCATTTGCTGCTCTACAACAAGAGTTCAGTAAATGCACATATGAAGAAAATGATGCATAGGATCTGTAGCTAGTCAGGCACTAACTGGATGCAGGTGCCTGTGAAACTGTGAGCTTGTGGCCTTTTTTGGCCATATGGGCTCACTGGGGTCCCTACGCTATTTATATACAGAGCCAATGACCTGTTTTGCTTATGTCAAGGTTTGGAGTGCACACTCCTAACTGTAACCCTCACACCCTGACCACTGTCTTCACCAGGCTGAAATGGCAGCTCTTTCTCCTATCTTTTGGGGTGGGTGGGATCTTTCATTTCGCATCCACTCCATGAAAGGTATGCAGAACGCAACTCAGATTTCACAAACGCGTATCAAATCACATGTCCATTACTATGAGTGACCTCATTCTTTACCTGGAACAATCATCTCCAGAGAACAGTAATTTAAGGATATTCATCCTTGATAACCCAGGAGTTTGGAAAATGAAATAGCTTTTCTGATGTAAGTAGCAAGAATCAATAACCATTAAGCACATAAAGACACTGTAATATATGGAGCATATGAGTGTCTGAGTCACTTCATCACCAGAACGGTTAATTTTGGCAGTATGTAGGCATCAGGCACAGTCAGAAATTTGGTTTACCCACAACACATGGATGGTCCAGGTGTTCAGATGTCATAGCTGCATAAATGGGGGTTGCCTAGGAGAGAATGAGCAAAGTGGAGAATTTGCCCAATACGTGAGGACAGACTGCAGTGAGGATTAGTCTTGTGCAAAAAAAAAGAAGCAAATTAGCTGTGGCTGAAACTATACATTTTTTTCCTCATCAACCACCACAGCATTAAAGAAAAAAAAATTTTTTGACAAGTGGTAAAGCTAAGATTTCACCTTCTCAGATTTAGTGATGCTGTTCACTGAGAAATGAGGAAGGGAGGGGAGGAAAGAGGGGAGTCATTCTCTAGAAATGTCTTCCCCACATCTTTTCTCAAGGTTTTTCCTCAGGGTTTCACGCAAAACAGAACAAATCACGACCTTAGCAGTTCTGCTCGGTTTAATACAGCTGCATGCTGCAGGTGGTGCCCTAAAAATATGTTTGTTTATTTTGCAGCACTGCGGGCTACAAAGCTGCACTTAAGAATGAAACAGATTCCTCTCCCTCACATTTTCCCTTCCTCACTTTGAACTTCCCCTCTCGCTTTTTAACTTGATGGAAGGAGGTTATAAGAAACACAGAGATAAAATGACAGCAATGAGTCTCAGCTCAGTCTGAAAATAACCAAATAGGAGGTATTGGTATGGAGGACAAAATTTAAAAAAGACAAGCATAGTGTGTGACACTGAGATTTTGGTACCATACCAGTTCAGAAAAGCATGCTAAGAATGGGAATCTCCCATGAAATTATCACAGGAACTGATTGAAAAAATAGAAGTTTTTTCAAAATAGAGATCCGTAAACATGAAATCAAATCAGTCAACAGCTGAGAAAGAAGTAATGTGCTGAAATGGAAATGGCTACAAGACAAGTGCTTGATATACTGATCAGATCTACAGGTGCTGTGGTCTCTCATCAGTGCCAGTCAAAACACTGTGTGCTCCGTCATTTGACAAAGAAGCAGTTGCAGCCCCATTACCACTGGTTATTCCAGCTTTGTGTACCAGTACTTCTTCTAACTACTAACTGCTAAATAACCAAATCAGAATAATCCTCATTTTATCAGTGCATTTCCTTGCACGCAGTAGCCCTCAAATATTTTCTCCCATTTTGAAGATTTTATGAACCATGAACTTCAACTGGTTAAAGTATAGAGAATATCAACTAGAATCTTCTGTTACTTCTTCAATGTGACTCGCTATACTTCAGCAATTTGGCCAACTTGTTTGTTTATTCTGAGCAAAATCCATTCCTCGGTAGAAGGTAGCAAAATATTGGTGCAACATCATGTCTGGCTCTCTTTAGTCTTAAAGGTAGATGTTGCCCAATGATTTGGCCACCACTCTGCACAAGGACTCTCCTGACCTTTGGGATCATGTCATAGTTCAGTTGACTTAGCTGCTGTTCTTTTTTAAGAGAAGAAATGACTGTTCTCAAAAATGGCCTTCTTACAGAAACAAAATCTGTATTGACTTCCACAGAATTATCAACAAGATTTGTATGGTTCATGAGCTGGTGCTGTTTTCTTCTCGGACACATTCCCAGATAAGGTGGGGCGATAAGGTCTCTTGGAGACACTGAATAGTCTGTACTCCCTCAGCAAAGCACCATTTCTGCAGTCCTTGAATTATGCAACAACCAACCTGGAGACTTCCTTTTTAGAAGTATACAATGGTGGAGCTTTTATAGCTTTTATCTTACCTTTCATATTCTTTCAACTAGCTGTTTCATAGCAAATGTCACCTCTATACAGAGTCTAACCTTCTGTAACTGGATTCCTTGTGAGCTTACTAACAAGCTGTACAAAATAAACTCAGTATAACATTTTCAAAGACTGATATAAGTGGACATCAGTGAAGCTGAATTTCTTTTATCTGTAGGCAATAGAAAACATCCTTACAAATGCACTACCAGTCTATGAAAAAGCTAAGATCAACATTTAGCTTGATCATTGTCATGAACATACAGAAATACAAATAGAAAGCATGCAACCAATTTGTAGGTACCAATTTATAGTTTTACACTTAAGTGCAAGATCCACTGAAGTCTCTCTAAAAGAAAAATGAAGAGAAAGATTAATTTCTTTCTACTAACTGGAGATAAATCTGATCCAAGACTTGGGCTTGCTTAAAGCTAGTTTTCTGAAAACCAAGCAATATCTACTCTTCTAACTTTGTGCTATATGTCACTGAGCAGTACCAGGTAATTCCTCTCTTTCTCACCACATGTATCACGACTGTGACTTTATGCTAGCATTTCTATTAGAACCCCATTCATAAAAGTGAAAATGATGTAAATGCAAGCATTAAGTACCAGATTTGGAAAACTGTCCTACACTTTTAACGTATAGCTCTTTACCTATAATAATCACATTAACGGTAAACATGAATAGAAATGTAAAAAATCTTTAGTTGGCTACAGCTAGCAGATTACTGACAGATTTTTATTCTGAACCTTTCCCCTGGCTTTCAAAGAATGGCCTTATCCAGCACAACTCTGTTTAGGCACAGATACATAAAAATCCTTGTTGCATGGTGCCTGTGTTGAACCATGTCTTTGAATGAATGAATTTCCAGTTCATCATTCATTACACACAAAAAAATAAGACAGAAAAATAAGCCTGGATATCTCCTTTGAGGGTAAGCTTGAGTCACAAAAAAATGGTTGTAAATAAAGTTGTAAAGCTATTTTGATAGTACTTATTTAGTCAATGTGGTTTCTTTGCACTGTCTCTCTTTTCCATCAGTTGTAGCTTGTCAAAATTGCAGTTCTGAACTGTCCGGAGCAGGGACTGTTTTTATCTTATTGAACTGTCCAGTGCCTGCCTCGCTAACAACTTGATCAGGGTCATTTCTTTCTGCTACAGCTTGGCCACCTGGAGAGCCCAGAGGAGGTCTAGCTTGGCTCCAATGAAGGGAAGTAGTGGCGCTTTCAGGTGAATCAGCTACTAACTGCTTACATGTGGAGCTGTCACAGAGATGTATTGACAGAGATGTATTTTCCTGACCTCACCTGGTACTTGGCCTTTTACAGCAAGACTAGGGAATAGATAGATGAACCTGTTCACCTCTGGGGTAGCTGAGGGCCATGTTTTTCTCTGTTATGGGCTACCCAGCTGCCTTACATTAATTCCTGCATCTGGCAAACTAAATTTCCTCTCTCTTGCTAGTATTGTCATTCTCTGAACAAAGCTCTAGAATCCTCTGCACAAAAATGTACATAGTGGCAATCGTGTCCAGGCACTGAACCAAATAAAAGTGGGCATAAAAGTGTATGCATCACTAGGCCCTATATAAAAAAACAGCTTGCCATCCAATGTAATTAAGTCAGTGTTTATGTCATCCTTTTGCCTGAGTCAGAGTCATTAGAAGGAAAAATGATTAATGCAGGTAAATATTACTTAAAACCTATCAAGTTCCCCAACCATTACAAGCTGTTTTTTACTGCTCATAAATTTTCCTCAGTGTAACAGTGGATTCTTGCCCTCATAAAAAGATCAAGATTTCTGCTTTTGCCTTTCATGCATGTGCATTTTTTTCTTTTGAGAAGAACCTTTCCCATTTTCCTGAAGGGCATATTGAATAATGGTCAGTTTTGCTGATTTAAGAAAACATCAGACTTTGACTGGTTAGATATGAGATCTGTAGAATGATCAATGCATCTGTTTTTACTACGAAAAAATATCTGTCATTTTTTCACATTAATTTTGGCTTTCACAGCAATAGCAATAGCTGTAACTGTTTATTTTCTCCTAAGTTATATATTCCAGTGTAATTTGAATGGAACTTCCTGTAAGTATATTGTGAGAAGATCACTGCAGAGGCCAGGAAGGGAGAGCAGGCAATGGCAACAAATTTTACAGCATTAAATGTGTACATCTGAGGTTTTCAGATAGAGATTGTTTGCAGTAGCTGCAAGCCAAGAGAGTTTCACTGCAGGGCTTCTAAGACCTAGTTCCAGGGTTTCTAAATCAATGCCACAATATTCTGCTATTCTGGAAATAAAGTGCTGCAGGAAGAAATCTAGAAGAAAAAATATGCTGGGAGTGAGGCTGTTTATAGGCACTTACTGCAAGGAAGATCTGAAGAGAACTGTGAGCCACTTCTATGTACTGGTATTCAAGAAAACACCCCGAGACAGTGATATAACGATGGTCCTCTGGTGCCCAGTCTGGGGCTGGGGTTACTGAGGTCACGGTGCAGCCTGGCCCATTCTCCATCCACCAAGAACGATGCATTGAGATATTAAAGGTCAGAATGAGATCTGTTTCCTGCAAAAGAACAAGTGAAGAATTAACATGCTGGGATGGTACTCTATTACTAGTTGCCTCAGCTAGAGATTTCTCAGCATGTATACAGAAGCAAAGAGCAGCAATAAAACTGCACTGTCACAAGATTAGTGGAGCTTGCCTGTTGCAAGCTCATGTAGCTGTACCTTGACAGGCAGATTTTTTTTTGAAGCATAAGGAAAACAATCCTGCAAGCCAGGACCTTCTCCCAGACATTATAGCAGCCTGGACCACATCAGTCCTGTGGAAATCCTAAGGACTGATGGATGTGCCCATTTCTCCCTAGCCTTCCTCTGATCACTTCCTAGAAGAATAACTCCTATTTGGGTGATTTGATCCACCAAAATAGACAAGAATCCCAGGCATCTGGGGCTTTGTAAACTTCTGCATGTGTGGGTCTTTTGTAAGGAGTTTAGGTCATGGAATCTGGGAAGTAAAACCGGTAGCTCTACCAAAATATTGGAGGAGGTGCAACAAAATAATTTAGCCTTATTGCTTGAAGCTAGCTCTTCTGAATTCTTAGTAATACCCAATCTTCTACCTTCATAGCTGTTTGTAAGGAAACAGCTACTGAGTGTTGTCTTTTCTAAAGATGTTCAGCTTGTTAAATAAAGGGCAAAGAGAAAAGTAACCTTTAAATCCCACACAGCTGGTTCTTTCAAGCTAGGGCAAGGGAGTAACAAGTCAGCCATGCTTTCCATTAAGGTTGTCCTTATAAATAGTTCATAAAGGATTAATAAATGATTAATATACATCATAAACAATACTACAGATACGACTCTCATAAATTATACTTGGTTGCACAATACTTGAGGGTGTTATACATGGTTATAAGCAAACTATGGATCTTGTGGATTCTGTAATAGCCTACACTGCTTACCAACTCTTTATAAACTATTTATAAATGTAACCTCATTGTAAAGCGTGAGTATCTAGTCTGTGTGCACATGTGCTCAGTCATGTAAAAAAGACTGCTTTTAAGCAGTCTGTTTTTGCAGAGACAAACTCTCCACATACCTAACCTACATTTTTTCAGCCTGTTGATGATATCAATAATTAAGATTCTCATAAAGTTTTCAAAATGTTACAATTTAATTAGATTTACCATGCCAAAATGAATATAATGCCCATTCTGAAGCAGATATATTGTGCCCCTATTTCTCTCCCTTCAAAAATAATCATTTTTCAATACCACATATTTTTCCCTTTTTGCATTAATTCAGGTAAAGGTAACTCCATCCAGTGAAGTGTTTAATAATGTCATGACTAATATGCAGGAAGGATCATAAATATTACTGCAATGAATAATTATCCTATGTTGTTAGAACAGTCTGGTCCAGCAAATGATTAGATATAGGAATAATCATGTCACTTCCCATAAATTTAGTGATGCAACTAACCTCAAGCATCTTGAAGGTAACCAAGATTACTGTGAATATTTGGATAAACAGCCCAAATTTGCTAAAAGTAGGCATATTTTTCTACAGCTATATGTCTTCACCTCCAACAAATCTCACCTGACTGTGGACCCCTTCTAACAAATCTGCTATTCTGGTGTTTGCCAGATTCTGACTGTCTTAGAGTACAGTCAATAGACATTTTACCCCAGCATCCAAGTCATTTCTTTTCTTTTTTTTTCCTTCTTTCTGGAGTCAGTTGTTATGGTTCCTTTGTAGCACAAAGTCCTTCTCACTCAGTGTAAGAGGTTGAAGAATGGGTGAATATCTTTGGAGTAACTTTGCTTGAAGTAATGGATTTATTCCTTAATAACTAAAATCAAAATCCATCGTCTTATTGTCAGAAAATATTTAAGCTATTCTAGTTACCATGGAAAACTCTTAACCTCTAGTCTCTTATCAGTGCAGCAGTATGAATAAATAGGACTCTTTGTTTGGCTCTATTTTATCATTCTGATACATTCAGAAGAATCATGATGGACTAAAAATATTTTACAAAGTGCAGACAAGGGATGAAAAAGGATAAAAAAGACACTTCTACTTATGCAAGGTGCTGTAGCCCAGAATGCTATTGGTTAAAAGTATAAGTAAAGTTCCATGTCACACAGAAAATATGATTATACAGAGTAAAATCTTCATAATTACATATGTAAAAAAAACCCAAAAAGGATCAAAAGTCTTCACAAAATCCAGCTTTCTTTCTCCCTGAATTTCTCCTTGCAATATTTTCTGAAATAATTCACTATTATATTTAGCAAATTCCCTTGCTTCCAAATCATATTTCGGCACTTAGGTTGAATGCTGTAATTAAGACTAATAATCTTGCTTTTTTCAAAAGTAGTTTTTTACTAATTATCAATAAAATGAAAAAACAACCTACTGTAGGTCTGTATTCTATTTTTATCCCAAATAAATCAGTAAAATGCTGTGTTGTTTCCTCTGTTTATAAAACACACCTGATACTTGTTACAGGAGTGTTATCTCTCTTAGTTCATGATATTAGAAAACAAACAAAAACAACTTTTACTGAAAGCCTGGACTTTAAATCCTGCAAAACTTGTAATGAAGTCTTTGAAAAGACTTTTAAACACTGCCGTTATTATACATCTAATTAATTAATTAACAGGCCAAGTTCAGCAAACAAAATAGTAAGTGAAGGTGAAATCTGGATCTGGTAAGATGAAGCATCACCCATGTCTCTGTACAAATATGATTGGAAAAAGCCTGATAATGAAGTCTGATTTTCACAAACAAGTACATAAATTAGTCCCTGTAAATTCTTAGCTCCAAAACTTGTGGGATAAGAATTAATGCAAAAAGAGCCTAGTTAGTACAAAGTCAGCTGCAGCAAGAAGTCAGACCTTCTCAGATATTAATCATTGCGGGTTTTGATCTTGCTCATAGTCTTCAAACCATCTCCTTCTACGTGCAACCAGCTTAGAAGGACATTTTCTATTGTCTAATATCAAAGGATATCCAGTTCATGAAGACTTATGTATCTTAATAAGAAAACTGATAAGGACCTGAATCTCCTTTTAGAGCTCTGTGAGCCAAAGTAAAGACTACATCTACCATTAACAGCTATTGGAAATTTAGAAGTATTCTTTAATAAGCTCACTTGCTATTTACTCTTCTCACTGCTTGGATGTACTTTTAGTGGACAGAGATCAACACTGCTCTGGAATCAAGGGATTTTTGTACTCTCTTGTGTATTTGCCGTATGTTTTCTTCCAAACATCTGTGGCTCAGAATCTGTTCAGAGAAAAGCATAGAAATGGTCTAATGGGCCTTGGAACTATGAAACTTCAAGTACTGTTCATACACATTGGGCATGTCGATACAGTGCTGTTCACAGTTTGTATGTCAAGGAAGATTTTATTATCCTAAGTTCAACAAACAGCTTCTTCCTTCATGTACACAGAAATACATCTGTATGAGCTTTATTGATGATCACTGGTGATGCTTTTGTAAATCCTGGTGACATTTGTAAAGCCTGTTGTTGAAAATCAGTACATTAAAGTAGATTTTGCTATTCACAAGGGGGAAAAATCAGAGGAAAATCTTCAGTAGGACATCTTTGCTGCTGTTCTTGAGATGTCATGATATTTTTAGTGGTCAAGAGTGGTACTGCAGAACTGGACAAAACTATAGCTTGGAGATATCACAGGTATTAGAAGTTCAGACAACTCCGAGTGTGTAATTTCTAGCTTGGTTTGTGAAAAATATGGAATCCTGATGGTTCTCTGTCTGTTTTTAATACAGCACAAACAGCTTTGCACAGCACTTTTTTGCTGAGGAATAATTTTGCAGATCATCTGGCTGAGGACATGGCAGAAATGGTAGCAGAAAGCTGTTAAATGTTGGTAGGAAAAAATAAGCCTTCTTTGCATTAAGGAGCAGCACCAGGTCAGGAGTACTCACAGTGAAGATTGTGTATGTATATTACAGCTACTATATATTACCATGTATACTACCTCTGTGCAAAAATTACTTATTGCAAGGGTTTTGGTGACTGCTCTGGCGCAGTTTGGAACAGCTGATCCCAAAGAATCCATAAGAAATCCAAGCAAAAATAATTGTGCTAGTGAATCAAGGTTATTTTTTTTTGAAAGTACAAGAGATTGTGAAGACTCAGGGGAATTAAATTGTATGAGGAAATGAGATTCTTCCTTTTTTTTTTCTAATTAGGAATTAGTGAAATCTGTGCAGATCTTCCAAGCTTCAGTACAAGGATAGTCAACCATGCAACCTCCCTATTTCATTTTTCAAGCCTAAACCAGCAAGAAGAGGATGCTTAGAGAATGAATGATCACATGAGTTTTCAGTGATAAAAGATCAGTGTCTGAAAGCATGTATAGTTGCCTCGGATGTGCAGAGGCCTCTACAGGCAGGTTTCCCTTCTGTTATCTCATTTTTCCATGAAATGTAGCTCCCAACAAGCAGTATCATTTTCTTATACAAGTAGACTTTTTCTGTCTAAAGAAGCAGCTGCTTTTACTGAAGAATCAAAATACACCTTGACAGCTAGGTGCATTTTTTTTTCCTTTCTTATCCACAATTGTGCAGGGATCATGGACTTCCACTATCAAATGTTTTTTGCATCTTAAAATCCTGTTGCATCTTAAATTATTTTTAGTCTCTCTCTCATACTTTTTTCATCATGGGTAGTTCTTTTCCATACAATTTTGTGTTCTTGTATGAATATTCATATTAATTTGATTTTTTTTTCAGTAACTCAAAATTCTGGCTTTGCATTTCCTATTACATAAGAATTTCACCTCAGTATAATTCCAAATATGATATAGAGTGATATACCATGTGCCATTATTGAGATAGGATTGAATTAGTACGAATGCATGCAGTAGATTTACTTCTGAAGTTCATCAGTGAAAAAAGCAGAAGTTATCTCACTGTTAGCTTTTCTCATCTTGCCCTGTTCTGTTGAAAATGCTCCAGATGTAACTGAAATGATTTTTAGGATAGTGTACATCCAAAGATCTCAATGGATTACTTATAGAGACATAGGCGTGAGAGAAAGGCATCACTCAGATATGATGATTTTCTCTTCTAAAATGAAACTAAATGGTTATATGAACAAAATACTGTAAAATAGTCCTCAAAAAGCCTAGCTACTACAATATGGGGATTGACACCGTAATTTACAACTCTGTCATACCATTCCTATCAATAATCTTGTGGAATTGTTAGAGCTGCAATCAATGCTATCTTAATTAAGATCATCATATTTTTCTAGTATTGGAATATCTACATTGAGAAACCTTACAATTCTGTTCTGTTACCATTTATTAAAAAAAAATACCCTGCTAAATGCAAGAATATTAATTCCATCAGTTCAGCGGCATCAATATTTTTCATTATCTACTTTGTTCAAGAAATTTCTCTCTATATAGTTCTTCAATTAAAAATATCATAAAAGGAATGTAAAAACTTGCAATTTGTACTGCAAGGTTAAAGTGATTACTTCTATCTCATGAATATTTTTCATATTTAAACAGAATATTTTTAGACTAAGAATGCTAAGTCTTTTTAAACTAAGAATTAAAATCCTTTCAATTTTTTAATGGAGAATAGAAGAAGCAACTTCATCCCAATATTGTGTGATGTACAGTCACTTACTGGGACTTGAGAGGTTGCAGTCTCTTGGCTATCACAGAGGAATTGGCTATCTCAGTCTTCTACAAAATTAGTGAGGGTCCCAAACAAGGGACCCAATGTTCATTCATTCCAAAAGATAAAGAGTTTTGGACTTTAGAATGAATTTAGAATGTCTGTAAAATTCTTTTCTAGCTTTGCTTTTTGAAACACAGTTTTGTTCTGGCAATAGTATTATGAAGAGACACTAAATGCTACCATCCTGTCTCTAACTATGAACTTTGTCCTAAGTCAGGTTACACTCTTCCACACTGAAACTGAAAATTAACTTTCTAATATGCTTTTTGGATCATCATTTTTTGATTAACCGAAACATATCTAAGTTGCCTTTTGTATCTTCAGGTTTAAATTTTCAGCTTATTATTCCCAAATTCAGTATAATTCTGAATCTCTTTTCTAAATGAAGTGAATATTATGACTATTTCCCAAACACTGGTTGCCCATTTTAAATTTAAAATAAATGATTTCAAGTTTACAAAAATATCACTATGTTTGTATTGGTTTGTTGTGTACAGAACAGAGTGTCTTTAAACAAGTTTTAGCTCTTCAGTCTCTCAGGATGAATTCTTTTTCTTCTTTTTAAATGGTAAAGGAAATATGCTTCATATCTTATTTAATCCAGGCAAATATACAGATCAATAGTGCTTAGAATTTGCAGAGACAAATATAAATAACCTCCTAATTCTAAATAAAATATGTACAAGATATACAAGGACATCTTACATCTCTATAATATCCAAAGGACTGAGCAGAGCTTCCAGTGAGTAGTTCCAGCTACAAATGGAAAGGTCTAGGTCCTCAGTAAAATAATAGGATCAAAAGAATATCTTTAAAATGTTTCCTTTTCTAGAATGAATGGTTATTAAGACATCTCAAGAACACTTTGCTTAATTATGTTTATCCAAGGTAAAGTTTTATCATAGTCAACAATTTAGTAAGGAAGATTGCAAAAGTATGGGATATAGAACTTCTCTGATAGTTTTGCTTTTCTGATAGGATTTGTTCAGGAGAAAATTCCTTCATTCTGTATCTCAGTGGTTCTGTTTATTTTTTGAAAGAACAGAACAATTGTCGCAGGGCTGTGTTATACCACTCTGACTAACTTCAGTTCATAAAGAGTCCATTCGTGTCCCTTTACATGAACTTATTTATTAGAATATGTAAGGCCATATTCAGATTTGATATATCAAACTCTTTTCATTTTATATGCAGTAATTAATTTAACAGTAAGTGAAATTTTTCTTCCTTTTGGTAGATATTATGTCACTTATTATGGACCACAGATTAATTTTATGAAAACTAATTTGATTATCCGCTATTCTCATCTAACTGCAGAAATAAGATCTAACTTATCTTGAACACAGAGTGAATTAAGGATGGTTGGTATACTGGCTGTTCCCTTTGGGGAAGTTACTCTGAGGAAATTATTTGAATTATTTCTAAGAAATGGTTTTCACTGTTTCTTCTGTTCTAGAGATGGTAATTTCTATTTTTCTGCAGTGTACCTTAGCAATAATTTTGAAGACTACTAAGGAATTCCAGCTAAATTTGGAGAACAATTTTAGTTTAAAAATGAAAAGAACAAGAATGAGAATAATACCATAAAGAATTCATTTCGATGTTTACAGAATAAAATATTAGAGCTTTTTAAACTAGACTGATTAGCGTATTTAAGCATCAAATTGAAATGGAAAATGCTAGCACTTCCATTTATTCATGGTAGGTAATATGGGTTCAAATCTCATATATCCATGATTAAGACAGTGTATTTTGCTCTTCTTGTGAGCTACTAGTGAAGAATGACCATGCCAATCAACTTAGTAAACTGCAGCCTCATAAGAATAATTTGAGGACATTTTAATGTTATGCATCAGTTGGACAAACTCTGCATGCAATGTTGCTATATCATGCAGGACTATCTGCAGAATACAAGGATACCTAATTTGAGATGGCAAAAACAGTTAAATAAAAGGATCCACTACTTGCACATCTTCTTATCCTTAGCACTAGTTTTTATAAAATATACAGGGTCTATAGCAGACATATGGTTATAGCATTTATAAGATTATATATACATTTATGAATAGCATACACAATATAGCATAAATAGTATGCATAGTGAAAGAAATATCATGCAAATTCACAGTGCAGGGTTACGGTTTTGAACTAATAGTGTTACCAGGCGACAAAACACTTTCTAAATATAATAGTGTTTCATCTTAAAACTCTTTACAACAGCTTTATTTCCCATGATTTTCTTCTCCTTCCTCTTAGACACAAATATTTTCAGCTGATATTTGAAGATGCGGCAGTTAACAAGTATACCATGTTATTTAATGATATAACAAATACTACTTTGCATTGTGTGCTTCTGTGTTCTTTTCTTTGTAAAAACTTGGTCTCTTTTCAATAGCTAAATTGCAAAAACAAGCATGAAATAAAATAATGCCAACTGATTCATATATTCCCATTTTTAAACTTGATTTGTTCTTGCATTTTATTACAGATATTAAGTGTAAATATAAAGGAGGTAATTTTGTAAAAGACAATGAAGAGTAACCTATTAATTGAAGAGTAGCATCTTGTATCTGGTAGGCACCCTTAAAAATTGGTTCTTAGATAAGCTAAGTCAATAGTTTAATGTCAGCTCATATGAGAAGTCAGTTCCACTATTACAGGAGATTGATGTTTTGACGCTTTGCTCCATCTCACATGGCTGTGCAAAAGGAAAAATTACCTTTCAGTTCAAATTTACACTGATTTGTGTCAAAGGCAGAAGAAGACTCAGGTTCTGGTTTCCTATTAGTTAGCGACTAGTAGGACTGTGCAGTGAGAATACAGACTCTATCTCTTACGGCTGAGCACTGCCTGGCTGGTCAGCAGCCTGCAGAGAGGCCTGGAGGACACTGAGGTGAGCATGAGGCAGCATAGCAAAGAGGGCCCACAGCATCCTGGGCTGAATTAGGCAGATCTTTGCCAGACGGACAGGGGAGATAATCCTTTCGCTCAGCTTAGCTCTGGTGAAACTAAATCTGGAGTTCTGTGTCCAGTGCTGGTCTCCCCAGTGCAAGAGAGACATAAAAGTCCAGTAGAGGACCACAAAGATGATTCAGGGACTGAAGCATCTCTCATAGGAGCAGAGGGCACTGGACTCGTTCACCACTAACATGAGAAAGTTCAGGGGGGATCCCATTGCTTCCCATAACTACCTACTGAGAGGTAAGTCTAGAGAAGACAAACTCCTTTCAAAGGTGCACAGCAGAAGACCAAGGGAGAATAATCACAGGTAGGCACACAGTAAATTCTGATGAGATTTAATTTTATTATTATTATTACCATGAGTGTAGTCAAACACTAGAGACTAGAGCAGGTACCCAGAGAAGTGGTAGAATCTCAGTCCCTGGAGATATTTAAAACTTGACTAGAAGCTTGCCTTGACAAGGCAATCTAAACTTGAGAAGAGAGTTGTGCTACACAACCTTCCCACTTAAATTCTTATGTTACACACCATGTGTTCCCATGAAGAATTTAAAAAGTATTCCTGTAATTGTCCAAACAAGAATCCCTAATTGCACAATGAGTTGACTTCTTGCAGCATAAATAGTATCTGTGGGGTGTGTCCATCAAAATCCGCACTATAACACATTGGAGAGCACAGTACTAGTAAGAACCCCCGTAACTCAAGTATCGCTTATCCATCGGGCTAATAAGTAATCCATGATCTATCTCTGTAGGGGAAGCATGCTTTCAGAAAAGACTTTCAAAAATAGCTTTTAAACTCTTTCTGTTACAACCTAAATGTGTCTTTTTCAGGAGAAAAGAAAACTGGCATTGGAGTGGCATAAATGTTTCCCTTAAAGATGCTGTACAGATTTTTAATGATGCTGCTAGAATTGGGTCCCTTACTCAATTTTTAAATGTCAAATATAAATTTGAATAAAACAATGAAGATGCTCAAAAAATTTAGGATTTTTTTCCTAAAATGTTTTATTTACAAGCATTTCATGCATGCTAAATAAAATTCCACTTAAGATGCATCTCTGAATCCAAAGACCCTCCAGTTTCCGTTCAGGATTAAGATGAAACACGAGAAATGATCTTTAATGAGCATCGCTTAAGAGAGGCAACTAGAACAGAGTCCTCTCTCTGTAGACTAAATCAGTGATTGAAAACTTTATTTAAGAAACTGACGGGGAGTAGATTTAGCATTCTAACTGTGGTGCCTGTGTCAGTTTCTTAAATTAAGTTTTCAGTAGCTGATTTAGCCCAGGGAAATGCAGAAATCTGGTTGAACTGTCTCTTGGGGCTGCTTATACTAAATTTTTTGTTTGTGTTTAGTGCTAAAGCAGAATTAGAGAAACTCCAGTGTCAAGATGTTAGAAGATTGATTATTTTTATTACTTTGAATTGGAAAGCTGGTGTACACAATAGAGCACTTGCAGGGGAAGAATGATAACAAGAGCTCATTTTTGATTTTCTGGTGTTTAGGAACTCTGTGAATTCATAGAAATAGGGTTAATTTTGTGTCAAGGAATATAGGATACCTGGTTTATTAAGTATAGGGTGAATAAAAATATTTTTATGAAAATATATTTCTGCCCAATGGAAAAACATATGACCTTCAATAGGTTTTACAGTATCTGTATAATATCTTTATTATGAAATGCTAGCAGTAAACCACATCCTCTCTGCCCCTTTCCTTTGGGTAAAATTGTCCCAATAAATTACTTACAAGAGGCATCTTTTGTTTACAGGACACATAGCTTTTCCATCAGCATCACTGATTTTGAGTGTTTCTTGGACAAAGGCATCAAAAGTATTAAAACTTCCCTGAGGAGTAGTCCTCTGTGTTGTGCATTGGTGCAATTCTGAATTCAGTAGGAGCTGAAGATGTCCAGGGAAGGTAGAAGTGAAGTCATATATACTTTCCACTAAAATAAAGTCTTTCCCTTCATCTGAAAGGGTGATCTGTGAAGTGTTATTACAGTGCACATCTCTATTAGAACAAAAGGACTTTCATCTTAAAAACTAATGGCACAATCAGGCCTGAAAATAAATATTCCATAGTTTAGCACCCTAAGGTTAGGAAATGACAAAATCAAGCTATTATTTGGAACCTCGATTCTGCTTTATGCATCTCAGCATTAAAGTATAGTGCTTAATTACATGCCATTTCAACAACATGGGTTAAGCACACAGCATCTTGTTCATCATAAGTTACCCTCACATATTATTCACTTATGACAGTTCAGAATGTTTTGGAGAGATTTCCAGCTTAGTCCTAAATAATTTAAGAAATTATTTCATTTTTATAATGTCAATAATTCCATTAAATTAATGGGATTCTCACAGCACATGAGATTAAAATTGTTATTTGAGGCCAGACCTGGAGATAAATGCTTCCCAAGAAGCAACCAGATTTGATTTATATATCTTTCTATATTAATGGTGGCAGGGGTATCTTTTTCATTCTTTGTATGCTTTTTCAGCTGATTTTGTCTCATATTATGGTAGATGTTCCAAGATTCTTTAGTATGCTGAAGAGAATGTCAAACGAGAGGAAGTCTAATGCTATCAAAACTGAGATATATTACATCTTGCTGGTTTGTCCTACAATAAGGCAGTCTTTTATGAAAACTTAAAACTATACTCAGAAAGTACTTTCAATGGTCCTGCGTCATAATGGTCATAATAAATCAAGCAGTGCTATACTGAGATCTGTTGTGGATTCAATACTACTATATTTTCATTAATTATATGGATGATTGAGTAGATATTAGACTTATCAAATGCGTAGTGAGAACCTGCAAGTACAGCTGCATGAGTAACATTCAAAAGCATCTCAAGAATCTAGAGATTTGTTCTGAACATGTATTCCTGCTTAGCATGAGCAAGTGCAAAAAAATATGCTTAGTCTGAAATAACTAATTGCACAAATATGGTCTGGCTGACATCTGGCTAGGCAGTAGCCCTTTAGCCAAGGACTGAAAGGTTATCATAGTTCACAAACTGAATAGGGGTCAACACTGTTGTGTTATTGTAAAAATGAAAAAAAAAAAAAAGAGGAATCTTCTATCTCAGTTACATAAATAAGAGTGTAACTTGCAGCACTGGTAAAATTCAGCATAGCTTAGTGCTGGCGAGGCTTCAGTTTGCAATATTTTAGTAAAAATTGTCCACTAACTCGAGGAAAGCTGGGGGAGACCAATTACACTAAGTAGATATCTGAGAGGTAGACCTATGAAGGAAGACAGAAAAAATTAGGATTTCTTAGCTCGGGAAAGAGAAGACTGAGAACACAACTGGCTGTTGAAAAGAACAGAGTAACCTGCTTCCCTATGAAGGAGATATCCATTATTGGCCCAGGAATGAAACTACATTGTAGGAAACGAGGTTTCAGATTAGATCTGGGGAAAGAAATAACTTCTAAAGTTACAGGATATGAAACCACAGAAATAGACTGCTTGGGGTCTCTTGTTGCTTGCCTTTAAGAACAAGTTAGACAAACTTCTGCACGTTTTTCATACCTATTTAGGTTGGGGATATGGACTAAATGTCCTACTGAGTCATTCAGCAACGTGAGTCAATAATTGTAATAACTGAATTCATGGTTCTGGGAATACATAATATTTATAAATATGTAACACTTATCACCAGCCATTCCACTGAGATTTGGTATATTTAATATAATAATTGGAAGTGCCCAACATGTAAGGCATAAACATAACTTAATTTAAATATAACACTTTTCCCTGGAGTTCTCTAACAGGCATGAGCAATTTTAATGCAAGAGAAGGGAGACTCATTTCTACAAGCAATTTTAAGTGAATGATTCTCTATTAAAATTATATCTCTTTCTTAGATACCCAACTTTTGATAGTGTGATTGCTATAGTGCTGCAGTCCATTCTCCAGGACTCTCAAAGTAGAGTATGAAATGGAAAGGCTGCAGTCCATTTCTCTAGCTTTTGATGCCTACCTCTGAGCCAGTCACCTTAGACTGTAGCTGAATCCACACCTTTAGGGCATGAGTCATCAGCTATAGAAGTCATCTTGAGTATAACGTGAATCATTCCCTAAATGATTCCTTGTTTCCTTCTGTTGGCTTTAGAGTAGGTCTAAATGCTTACTCAAAATGCAGGTATCTGCATTCAGCTTCATACATGTAGGTAATAAAATCCCCCAAACCTTTTGAGAACATATAATTCAGATTAAAAATAAATTATGATATGTGCGTGCATACATATACATACACATGTGTGTGCATCTGTGTAGGTGTGGGTGTACATAGATATACACATTCACACGTACTTATGCACCTTAAAAGCCAATGATATTTGGTTTTGAGCATTTATTTTCTGCAGATAGAGGTTCTAAGAAGGCACTGGCATTAGAAATGCCTGGTAATTTAACCACCTATTCTTTAAGTCCTTTAAACTTTTTAGAAACTTGTCATTAAACCATTTATGAATTCATGTAGTGTGAGAAATTTGAGGACTCTGAGAAAAGATTTCTGGATCCCGTGATTCCAGAAAATTGAGTTCTGAGCCAATTGACTACACAACTAACAACTTGTAACCCCAGGGAATTCAGGCTGTTGCAGCACTGGAGTCTTAAGCAGGCAGATTCCCAGCCTTCTGCCAGGATTTTGCCACAGCGGCAATTTTCCAGAGGAAAATTCCAAACTTCTACTAACTCCTGCCACTATAGTTAACCATCTCCTTCTCTGGCAAGAATTCTGATGTCCCACCAGAAAACTTGAGAGAAGGTAAGGTAAAACATTGCTTTGATAATAGAATCAAAACTTACTGCAGAATTTGTCATGAGAAATATGTTTAGGAGTCTACAGGAAAGAAAGAAAGAAAGAAAGAAAAAAAGGAACACAATATAGTTTGTAGCTGACTATTTCTTACTTAATTCAGCAAGGAGGATTTGGTTTGTGGACTGAAAACTACAGTCTTAGGAAAAGGAGAAAATATATGAATGTTAAATTGCCCCAAGGGAAAAAGGAAGCCATGGCTGCTCTGTTATGAAAAAAGTTTCAGAAACAACAAATGAAATACTAAAGATACTGCTAGCAGTCAGGAAAATAATGCTATAAACAAGTAGTCAAGCATTCAGGGAGATGAAAATGGAAAATTTTGTTCAAGACGCAGTCACAGTTCTAAAAATAAACTATAATAATTTCAGTAATTTTTTTTGTTATTAAATAGTCAGAATAGGGATAAAAGAGGTTCCTTTTTTTTTTCACCCAAACCTGAAGACAGTAGAATTTCCTTAATCTGATCCTATCTTAGTGATGAATATAATCTTAAACTGATTTGCTGAAATACAGTAACACAGCTAAAAAACTTTGGAATCAGAAATGTCTTGTATTAGCATTGACTATGTTCGGTTCATACATTATTCAGAAGATTAAAATATGATATCCTTTGATTTTGAATTTTTAAACTTAAATTGCTTGCAAAAAGGAAACAGTTTGATTTTTTTTCTAGATTTTTCAAAGGCAAATGCACTTGTAATTAGTTGATCCTGTGGTTAGTGAGGCTGGTGTCAAATAAAAACATGTCATGTTTTTATTTCTTCATATGAACTTGAATATAAATTTTCTAGTTTCCATTTTCAGATGATGATTTTCCTATCTGTCAAGTCCTGATTTCCTATTCAATATTACTCTGCTTCTTATTGCTGTCATACCTGTGGTGTTCATTTATCATAAATCCAGTTTCTACTTAACACTCATCTGCTACCTGTAACTCTCAACTAATACTTGTGTACCATGCCTATGGATATATTAGTGTCTTTTGATGCCAGCACATGCTTTAGAAATATCAGCAGCAAAGACTACTATTTCTAGTTCCACATTAGATATTAATCATTTGGCTAATGTGCAACATGCTTTCCTGATAAAGAGCAGATCTCAGCTCATGATTTCTGTTCTGCACGTAAGAGCTATATTCTGTCCAATATTACAGCAGTCTAAATCAGTTATTAGTGGCAGTGTTTGTTAAGTAGTCATAAACACATTCTCTGAATCTCCAGATATAATTCTGTGAAATGGAGGTTCTGATATTGCAACTGTATGCTGAATCAGAGTGAATAACCATACTTTACCTTTCCTATTAAAATCCAGTTATTACTTTCTCAGAGGTATATTATTCCTCTGATACAGAGCAGACAGTTTGAATAAATATGGAAATTATCTGTAACAAGATAGAACAAAATATCTGATAAATCCCAAACAGAAGACTGTAAACTCCTTGGTCAGATGAGATGGAAAATCTTGTGAGTGAGGGGATATTTACTGGATATACTGTATGGATCTACCAAGTACTGCCAGTTGTTTAACTATTCACACCAAAACTATATATTGCACAAATGCATTACAAACAGGCCTTTGCCTGTTGCTAGAAAACGACATGAAATTCTTTAAGTTGTCAGGGGTATTATTGCATAATATAACTGAAAATCTGACTGGTTCTGTCTCAAACCCACTAAGAATAAACATCCTTCGGAGAAAGAATCAGAACAGAACTCATACACAGATACATAAGCGTATATTTATATCTCTCTCTATGCCTTCATACGTGCATGGGTATGTACACAAACTTACCCTCGCTTTCTCTCACTTTCTCTCGCTTTTTAATCGCAGCAAATGAAATCAGTGAATGACAGCCCTTGTCGTTTGCCAGGGGTATTAAGCTGTTGCTGCCATTACCTACTACAAGGAATAGATTCCTCTTGCTTAAATCTTAATTATATCTTCTACCAGATTTGCAGAATTTACATGTTCTAAAAAACAGTTCTAGCAGTAGTACTGAATTAGGAAAGAGAAAAGAAAGGAAAGACAGAATTCTCTCTCTTAGACTCTGCTGTCAGATAAACTGTGCAGATATTAGCTCACAAGAGATTTTGAAGAAATATGTTCATATACTAGTAAAATTAAGATCAAATTCTATGTCTAAACAGACTATTGGGACACGGTTATACTCACTTCACTTTAACCATCTAAAAGCCAGGTATCTGGTCCGAACTACTTCCCTGATCAATGGAGAGGAGCTCTAGAAGGTGACTGCTAACACTCTTAAGAATAATTGCCAAAGATAGCCAGGATAAAATGTCCTGTAAGCAGAGATTGGTTTTCCACTGGCCTAGATGACTAACGCAATCTAAATGACAGAATTTAGGAGAGATACAAGATAATTTGAATCACTTTCTGTTTATCTTAATAAGCTGGAAGAGACCCTTATGCAAAGTCTACCAGTATAAGGGGAATTTTTAAAATACATTTATTAATATAAATGTACTTGAATTAAGCTCCGTGCATTGTGCTATTGAAATCTCTTACTGATGCCTCGAGACACATACTTTTTGCAGGAATAGAATTTGCAGTTTTCCTAGTGTTGAATCAGAATAAATCTGTCATTTGTGTTCTAATGTGTGGCTTAGAACATTAATAAATATATACATTTTGTTAATTTAAGTGTTTTTTTTGTGTGTGTGTAATTATGTGTGTGTGTTGTATGTTCAATAGTCATCTCATAACAGCCACTATAGTTTTGTTCCATGTGTTTATATATAGAGCTTGTATTAGGACAGCCATTAAAATTCTGTTTTCACTTGCTTATGATTTTCTGAGTTGAAAAAGAAGACTTTATCTAGACCTCTATAAATTATATTATTTTCTTTAAAACCTCATTCAGACTATTATCTCGTAAACACCACCCCCATATGACCTCCAAATCCCTATGCACTGTTCTTAATCTGCCTATAGGAGGAAAAGAAAAGCACAAATTCATTTGCCCTAAATAAAAACAGAACAATTCTTCCTTTGATAAAGAGCATATCTGAATATTTTCATTTGTTGTGTCAAGTTTTCTTTTATATATATACATATATATGCATATATTTATAAAGTACATAGAAAAGGATGAAGAGCAAGAAATATATGAAAATATTAATCTTTTTACCTGTTGTTATATTATTGTCAACAAATCATAGCCAACTGGGTATCCGAGTTGGAAATGTCTTTTAAGTACATCTATTGAGTTTAGTATGCAAGAAGGATATAAATATTATTAGTTGTTAACTAAATATTATTAGTTGTTAGTGTGCTAACAGTTGTTAGCACACTACCTGATGTTAATATACTGTTCAAGTCATGACAACTGGGTCAGCAAAGAAAAAAGAATTCTAGTTTAATGGGAAATCACTTTAAAGTTGAGCTTTTCTTTATGCTCAGGATACTTTGGGTTCATGAATATCTACTGACTTGGAAGACTATAGGTCTGATACTATAGCTTTGCAATCTGACAAAGAAAGAGCACTTTTGTGTAGCACAGCTGTCTCTTTCAGATATGACACAAAGACCAGATATCTTGGTGTCAAAAATCTATAGACATGATCCAGTAGTCTTGGTATATAATATCTGTTTAATTACATTTGATAAAGTCAGAGAAGAGTCTTTACCTTCCAACCCACTATCACTATCATACTGCATACACAGTATTTTTTTTCTTCTGGAATCTTCAGTTCTGATTGATAGAATCCTCTCTAATTATAAAAACTGTATATTTAAAAAATATAAAAATTGTATATTTAACTGACCCAGACCTAAGGGGTTTTGTTTGTTTGTTCATTTGTTGTTGATAACCATACTGCAATTGGTCTAATGAATCCTTTAATATTATAATCTCTTGTGGAATCTCATCTATCCTCTAGTCATTATGATAATTATGCTACAAGTTGGCATAAGAGTTATTTTAGCAAGGGCTTTGTGTGAGGACTCACACATAACGGAACCACTCAAAGTAGAAAAATGTACCTTGTGACACTGAAGTTCAGCGTGAGCTTGCAGCTTAGATGTATGTGCCTGTGTTAGCTTTAATTTAACTAATTTTGCATAATGGTATTAATGAAGCAAATGCACAAAAGAGTTCAATCACTTACTTAGAGAGCCTGAGATAGGTACGTGCAGTAAGAGGCACAACGGTGCAGCTATATAGCTATCAGTATTTAAGCTAAACAGAGTAAAGCTGTTATGATTCTGTCTACAAAAGTGCAATCACCATCTTTATAGCAGGGAAAATGCCATTTTAAAGTTATACTTCAGTTTTCTACTCCTTTTGTTCTGGCATATAGTATAATACTACCCTTTCACTGACAGAAAGGTTAGTGGAAGCAACTTGTGTATATATTCAAGAGAAAATGCTTGGCAAGGAGAAACAAAAGGCATGATATCCTCCCATTTCTCACTCATATTTTCTCATTTTTCTTTAGCCTTCCACAAAGACAGAAGTAGGAAATTTTGAATGACAATAATTAAATACATCTCAAGGCACCTATAGAGCAAAAAAGAAAAAAAAACACAGAGCAGGTGAGCTCAAATGAAGATCCTGTACATTATGTGCTATGTGAGACACAGCTTTGCGGAAAATAATAGGATGTGAACTTTGCACGAGATCATTATCATAATACATATGCCCAATGAGGAGTGAATTGAACTTTAATTCTGGCTTTTCTAAATGTAGGACACATAAACTTTCCACCTATAATACTATTTCTGCAATGGATATAGATACCAAACAAACTTCTGCAAACACTTCAGTGGTTGTTTGTCATCTGCAAGGATAAAACCTAGATTACAGATACTGCTGCAGAAATGTTCTTGCACGTTTTCATATAGGCCATTTTATTACTTTATTATTTATTTATTTATTTAAATGTTCTGAATTCCAAACTTGTGTCTTGCTTTATGGAGATCATAAAGTGTACTGCTATTGTGACTACTATTACCAAATCCCTCTGGCAGGTTGTTTCTGGCTTTGAGAGGCCGTGCTCATTTATTTTTGCTCACTAGAAAACCCTTCAAGCTGTTGAGCTCTTTTTTTTTTTTCATTAGAAACTAATAAATTTGATTTGAACATACACAATGCTAAAAGGCTTAGTTTGCTGTGACTTGACCTAGCTTACTATGTCATCTAAACCCCTAAGCTTTGTTTGTAAAGGCTGTTAATGCCATATCAGTATTCAGTTCCAAAACTTCATGTAATAGTCTTTTCTTGGGGCACAATTCTATGAAACATGTGAAATTAATCAGAGATAATGTAACTTACAACAGAGATAGGGAAGTCTATTCTCTTGTTATTGAACAGTATCCAGGAAAACAGGAGATGACTGATAAATGAAAATAAAAAATGAAAAATAAAAAAAAATGCTCATCCATTCACACTTGAAAATCTTCAAATTATCCTTGAATGAGCAATGCAGTCTTCTATCTCAAATCAAGACTATTTACTAATAAACAGTATCATGGACTTTAGATACATCTCCTTTTTTTCCTGCTGGATCTGGACTGGCTGAAGACCTCCTCATTTCTGCACTTTATGAGAGGTTATCAAGTTCTCAGATTTGTCCTTTTTTTAAAAGCAGTTATGTCAGTATCAGTTGCTTTATCAAAAGCCATCTAGTTAAATTTTTTGAATTGGTCCACTTCTTTTAAACTGAAACGGGGAGTAACTTCATAAGCAATTCGAAGAGTGTAAAAGAGGAAACAGTTAACTTTGATAGATAGCTGGATGTTGGAACATATTTGGGCAGATGAGACTTATGTGGTATAACTATAACTGAATGGGTATGTTTAACCAAATTTCAGCCAAGCCCATACAGCCCCTAAAAGCCCATTAATGAAAGGACCCAACCTTGACAAGGATCTGTCTTTTCTTTTCTGGAAGAATTTTTGTAAAGTTACTGCACATTTTTATTGGACATCTGGTTATTCTTGTGAGTGGCAACTAAGATATATTTTACTATTTTGTTTTAAGAAGTGCCCTGAAGTCTTATTCCGTACTATATTTTTGCCCAGTGCTAGTGATCAGGTCAATTCACCAAATAATTCCCTTTTCAGTATCTTTGAAGCTACCCTACTTGAAAATCAGTCTAGAGACATCTTGTTGTATCCTTTCCAAATCAGATCTTTTACTGAATTTAGTGCTTGCCCCTAAATGACTAGCAACTATACCCGAAGGAAAAACTTTTTTTTTCTGTTTTATGTTTGTTTTTATATGTTTAATGATGATACAATTTGAAAAAGCTTTTAAAGCGAAAATGCATTGCAAATTGAACACTTCCACATTCCTAATTCTTGGTGAGAAGTCAGCAGATTGGTGCCTGCATAAAACAGCTCATTTGATTTCCTGCAGCCTGACGCTCTATGCAAACTGTGCAGTATTTGCATCTCTGTTAGCTTCTCAATTCCATGAGACACCTATTGTTTGAGACAAAACAAAGCATTTTCATTTTTGCTGTAAAGAACAGCATGTGATTCTAAAACTCATTCAATTTTCACATGTTTTAGGTAGTGTTTTTGTACTTGGGAAAAAATAACCACAACATATTCCATATATTTATGTTCAAGTTCTTTTCCCTATAGAATATTTTTTTTTAATATGTGGGAAAGTTGGACATGCAATGAGTAATGCCTATTTAGATGCCTACTTCTATTTATATAGGAAACAGGTGCATAAATTCATTGAAAAATCTGTATCTAAGAGACTTTGTCTGGAAAATTTAGTGGTAAAACAAAGATTTGAAGCAGCCTCTCAATTCCCATCTTAGTTCTTAAGTATTTGATAGGCTTTCCTCTCAAACTATAATTCTCAAGAAGCTCTGATTCTGCAAGTATGTATGTTATGCTTGACTGTTATCTTCAGTAGGACTATACAGAAAGGTCAGCATGCACATGTAGACACTAACACCTATATCTTATCTTAAAAGAAAAAAAATAATTAGTTAATATGATGCAACAATTTGTTCAGAAGTGGTTTAGGTGCATTTTAGTGAATTTAGGATTAAGATGGATATATTTGCATTAGTTTTCACTGGTGCTTATTTCTTCTGAATTCAAATGGGTTTTGCATTCCCTAGTTTTGCTCTCATCATCACACAGCATAGATAATAGCATCCTGTTTAATTGCTAATTATTCTTTGTAATTCTATTTAGACAGTTTAATTATTTTGTTTAGTGATTTAATAACAACATTTGACTCCTTATATTTTCAAAGCACTTTAGAATTAATGACTAGCATGAGGTACATAGTAGCACTAGTAAAATCCCTGCAGGTGAAGAAACTGAGAAAGAAAAGTGACCTGATTTTGTTACACTAGGACTGACCCGCTCTTCTTTTCCCACTTTGTTTTTGGTCTACTAGATCAAACTGCCTAATAAAGATACAAGGTTAGAATTCGATTTAGTCAACAGCAGTCTAGAGGTTTCCTTTAAAAGATAAAGACAAAAGCAATCTACCTATATCTCATGTATTAAGAATTAACACTTCAGAACAAGGAGTATATCCAAAATATATTTCAAACAATTAGAAGTCTTTTTTTTCATGAGCCTCAATGGGTTGGGAATTTCTTATTGGCAATTTCTATCCCTCTTTATCAGCCTGTAAATGAAATGCTTTTAGAAAAATATATTCTGCACAGGAAGTCTTGATTTGTTTTAAAATCCTCACCAGTGAGGATACCAGTGAGTACAAAAATACCTGAAATTGTCCATTTCTATATTATTGTCATTGATGTGTAGCCAGCCATAAGAGTAACTATAGTGCCCTTTGCAACATTCCTCTGACAGAGGAATTAGCCTGCTCCAAAGGGGAATACACTGTCTGAGGTTATTCCATTTTATCCTTGCAAAATATTTTTCTGGAGAAAAGCCCTCCTTAAAAACAGCCATACCACAGACCCACAGACTACTGTATTTTCTTTTGTACTCATTTTGGTCCACATTGAACATTCAGTTTGCTTTTTTTAGCTGTCAAATTACTTGAAAATAGGCATTATTGCATCTACATCCAGTTCCTCTAAATGCTTCCATGCAGTAGGATATTTCTTTAATGGCACTGCACTTAAAGCTCTGAAAAGGAAAGTTTGCTACACCAAGACTCTTTTTTTTCTCTCCATGCTGCTAGTAAGATAAAAGATGATATCTCAATTTAATATATTATCAATCTGTGTTTACGAGTGTCTGTTGTAAACCCGCAAGTTTCTAACCTCCAAATTCATCTTCCTCCAAATAGATCACAGCAACAAATACAACGAAGGGATGGATACTCAGAGCTTATGGAAACTTTCTCCTCTAGTGGTGACATCCCCACCATAAGCAACTACTCTCTCCTTCCTGATGAGCAATTCTGCTCTATCATTAGTACTGAATACCAGATGAACTGCGTTTGTATGTATGCTCTAAGTGAGTGTATGAACACCTTTGCTATGGAGGAAATGAGAACAATAATCAATGTTTTACTATTCCAGATCAATTACTAGTTATGCTTAGGAGGCAGAAGTAGGGGAGGGGAGGAACCCTACCAAGAGGTGAACTATTAATGCAGCAAACCTCCACATAGCACTCTTGGCTTTCTCAATTACGTCCTACTACAAGAGACTAAATATGATTCAGGGCAGCCATTTACAGGAAAATCTTCATGTTAATTCATGGAAAAAACTCTGTAAATACTGTAAAAAAAAGGGCCTTCCCCTGGGCCTTTTATTAATTTGTCTTATAATCTTAGATCATTCCTTACAAAGACATGGGAGTATGACTTTAAAACACATTTCACAGCTCTTCTTTTGGCATGCACATGTATTGTCAGGCATTTGTTACTAAATCCTAGTCTGATCAAAACCTTTTGTTTGTTTGTTTGTTTGTAATTATGATTTTTTGTTACAAATGTAATGAAATTAAACTTGAATGAAATCTAGGTTCCAGAACTTTTAGTTTTTCTAGGTTATAATACGTAATACAGTGGTAGTGTGGCCCAGAAGAATAAGATAAAGGTTCTTAATTCATAGACTTGAAAGAAAGAAAAGAAAAGAAAAGAAAAGAAAAGAAAAGAAAAGAAAAAGGAAGAAAGGAAAAGAAAAGAAAGGGAAAGGAAAGGAAAGGAAAGGAAAGGAAAGGAAAGGAAAGGAAAGGAAAGGAAAGGAAAGGAAAGGAAAGGAAAGGAAAGGAAAGGAAAGGAAAGGAAAGGAAAGGAAAGGAAAGGAAAGGAAAGGAAAGGAAAGGAAAGGAAAGGGAGAAAAAAGAAGATTGGAAGTGGTGGTTCTTCTGTATGAGCTCAGGGTACATGGGGTTAAATGAATTTTCAAAATATTTTTAAAATGAAAGAGGGGACTAGACAGGGCTGTGGCTACTTCCAGATACTTTTAGTACATGAAAGCAGCCAATCTTTATTTTAATCTTTCCATGACCTCTTTCCTGTTGTCTTCTAGTAAAATGTTAAAAATTCTTTTTAATTTGTAAATTAATGAAAGTATACATACTGCAAGACTTGCCTCACTTCTTCCTCCCATTTTTTCCATACTCTCTTTTTTATGGATTTTATGGTCTTATGCTTTTTTCTTTTTCTATTCCCTACCTATCCCCATTACACTGGTTTGGGAGAACAGTGACTGAAAAAATGAGGAAGTCCTTCAAGATAGCTGAGGTGTGAACTTTTAGTCAATGTTATAGTGAAAAAAGGCTATTGAAATCAGTGGATGCCAAAATGTAAGATAAGTGAACTTGGAAAATGATTTTATCTCTGTATCTATCTTTGCTGAGACAGATACATCAGACCCTGTGCTTCAATTTAAATGAATATTTTATGCATATATACATATATTCATATATAATATATACACTGACATACACATATATTACGCATATATACATACATATCTCTATATAAATCACTCTGTAGTAATTGCAGCAAGGACATACCAGAGACTGTCCAATTTGGATTTAAACTACAGAGATTGAAATGGGAAAACCACTCGCCAAAGTGGAGGGCAACTGGAATAAGATGCCAAGCAAAGTCGTGGATTCCTGGTGCCTAGTGAGTGGAAGTCATGTTCTGCTCTGAAAGATGCTTTTGTGAAACTTAAGTCCTCGCTTGATACTGAGGCAAAAGATTGAAGTGGTTGCATTACACCGATATCAGATTAAAAGGTCAATTCCTTCCTTTATGTAATGAAACCTTTATGTAAGGAAAAAAAACTGTGATGTGAGGAAATTGCTCTTGGAATTGCTAGTTTGCAGGGATTTCTGAAAACATGGCTGTTCATCACCTTTTCTAAAGTCCACAAGGATCAGGATTTCTGAAATTAGTCCTGTTGCCCATTCTACGAAATTGTTCCATGCTTAGGCATAGCATGTGCTCACTCATATGATGCAAGCATGTGTGCTGATCTCCTTTCTTGCCCCACCTCCATTTATAGCATCACTCTGGAGTCCAGATTTTGATGTGTATCAACTAGTCATGCCATCAGTTGTATAATAGAGGTAGAGCATGAAAGCTTTAGAAATATATTTACTGAGAGTTGCTTGTTTAGCATCTTTCCATTCAAATTAACTTTCTACCTAACACAAAAAAACACCTGGAAATCCTGCCTAAAGTGTAAAAAAGTAATTATAAATGGAGTCATGCTCTTCACTGCTGCGTAGGAGTGAATGCAAGATCAAGGTCTTAATACCCTTTTGAGAAGTGATTGAAATTCTTGAAGGGCCAGACTTTAAAAAGTGTTCCTAAGGGCTGAATGAGGGCAGGATGTTTACGGGAACAAGGATTCTGAATTTAGTGAAAATATGCATGAGATCAGCTTGAACTAAGGACATTCCCTGCAGTGTAATAAAAATGCCTCTGCTTAGGCACTCAAAGTTGCCATCAGAACTTATAAAATTAGTAGTGTAGATGCTTTTGGAAAGCCCACCATAAGCCTGATATTCTAAAGATTTACAGTTGTGTTGTGATCACTTTCGAGCTTTTGATATGTTGGACCAGAGACCTTGTGTGTGCTAGAGACACTCTACAAGCAGGAAAGTCTCCTTTTCCTTTTCCCAGACCAACACAACCTGCAAAGGCAATTTTTCTCCTTGAGACTGGAGTTTAGTACTAGCAGCAAGCAGAGACTAAATGCAAGTGCTCTGACGACTGTGATCAACTGGGGAATGCTAATGTGCTACTCCTAAGATTAATGCTGTTGCATTCTGTAAGGTGACAGCATTAGCGAATTATTGACACAAAAGTGCACTTGCATGACAAAACCTGCTGGAATGGTACTTTCTGCACAAACCTTGCAGACAGAACTAGAATGTGAGGCGCAATAAAACGCTTTGTGGAACATTTGTAGCTGAAGTGTGATGTAGCAATTATGTTTATGTGATCCAGTGTTCCCTTAGTTCTCATTTTTTAAGCTTTGGTTTTCCTTTGCTCATTTTTTTTCTGAATGCAGTTGAAGGTAGCTGAAGGATAAAGTGACTCTTTCCACTCCAGTGAGGAGACATGCCAGGTCCCAAAGCCTTCTTTTAAATTCATGGTTCTCTGTACTCACTTCCCACTAGAAGTCATGGTAAAACTGAACTGCCCCTCCTCAGGCTGTGTTGAATGTGGACATTAGCACATTAAAAGCAGAGGTTGTATTCTGTTGCAGAGCTTCAAAAAGCATTTTATTAGCACACATTTGGCTTACTCTTCATAGATCTGAAATGTCTTTTCCTAACATACTACTTGAAAAAAAAATGAGTACCAGTTATGGCATCATGTTATTAACTTTTTTACTGGAGAGTGATGGAAGGGCTCATACTGGCCGTTGTCTCCAGGCACATGGAGGACAAGAAGGTGCTCAAGAGTAGTCAGCATGGATTCACCAAGGGGAAATCTTGCTTGACTAACCTGATAGCCTTCTATGATGAAATGACCGGCTGGATAGACGAGGGGAGAGCGGTGCATGTCGTCTATCTCGACTTCACCAAGGCTTTTGACACCATCCCTCACAACATCCTCCTGGGCAAGCTCCGGAAGTGTGGGATAGATGAGTGGACAGTGAGGTGGATTAGGAACTGGCTGGATGGCAGGGCCCAGAGAGTGGTGATCAGCGGTGCAGAGTCTAGTTGGAGGCCTGTAGCTAGCAGCAGAGCCCCTGCTGGGTTTGGGCACTGACAGTGCTGCTGCTCGCGCTTGCAGCCGTCTGTGCAAGGTCCCCTCGGAGCCGCTCACCCCTCTGCCGGGCTTCTCCTTGGGATGAGCAGACAAATTTCTTTGTTTCATTTAATTTCTTCTTAACGGTAATGAATGGGGGGAAGGAGTGTTTTTAAGAGAGGTTATATACAACATACCCTTCCTGTGAAAGCCCTTTCGAGGGAGGTGATCCTGCCCCTCTACTCAGCCCTGGTGAGGCCGCATCTGGAGTATTGTGTCCAGTTCTGGGCTCCACAGTACAAGAGGGATGTGGAGCTGCTGGAGAGAGTCCAGCGCAGGGCTACAAGGATGATCAGGGGCCTGGAACATCTGCCCTACGAGGAGAGGCTGAGGGAGCTGGGCCTGTTCAGCCTGGAGAAGAGAAGGTTGAGAGGGGATCTAATCAGTGTCTATAAGTACCTCAAGGGAGGCAGTGAGGAGGATGGTGCTGGCCTCTTTTCAGTGGTGGCCACTGATAGAACTAGAGGAAATGGCCGGAAACTGAAGCACCAAAAGTTCCACAGGAACTTAAGGAAAAATTTTTTAACAGTGAGGGTGACAGAGCACTGGAACAGGCTGCCCAGAGAGGTTGTGGAGTCTCCTTCTCTGGAGATCTTCAAAACCCGCTTGGACGCAGTCCTGTGCCACGTGCTCTAGGTGACCCTGCGTATGCAGGGGGGTTGGACTAGATGATCTGTAGAGGTCCCTTCCAACCCTAAGCATTCTATGATTCTATGTCTTTGTAATTTTATTCCATTCAATTTTATTTTATTCAGTGACAATACTTTAATAAGGAACAAACTTTGCTATTGTATTAAGCTTAATTATATACCTTCTATAGGGATAAAAGCAAAAAGCCTGTAGTAATGAAATAATTCAAAAGAAATACATATCCTTCTGTGGGAAAAGACTGCATAACTTAAGCATCTCTCCTTACTTATGAGAGATTTGTAGATTATGAGAGATTGAAAAGTAACAATAGAATAAAAATGAAGCCAAAACTGTGACTACTACTACTACAAAAAAAGTGAATTTTTCAATTGTTAGGGAGAAAATATGCACAAATGAGTTGGGGGGAAGATCTTTGTTTCTCCTATCATTTTACTGTCTGCAATGATGAGTCTGTGTTTTACCGAAATATCTTCAGTGTTATTTGAGTAAAGGAATGCAAAGAAATGTATATTGCTACTGTTTTAAAGTTTCTGCAAATAAGAAAGTCGCAAGAGTAAAATTTTATGAAAAGTTTGGAAATCATGGGAAAGAGACATTATGAGAAGTTACTATCTTTCATGTTTCTAAGTTGATTAGCAATACACCATGGTTTGAACAGAGTATTCACGTGATTTTGATTTCACTTGCTCCTTGTAAAACTCACAGCGTATGTTCTTTCATATTCTCATAGGCTACTATGTGCTGTCTTATAACCTGAACACAAGCCTTTAAATCTACACAGAAAGAACAAAATTTACCATCAGCAAGCAGACAGTCAACTCTCTAAAGCAGTTTGCTTTAAACTCATAGTCATATCATACATATTTCATCAGCTGAAAGATGCATGACTTTTGCTGCATTCTGCCTGGTAGGGGTGAGTGATGCTCTAGTACACAAAACAATGTTCTCTGGGATTCGTAACCTGAAGACTTGCCACGTACTGTTGATTACTTTGAAGCAAGTAGCATTTAATCTCATCCTACTTAGCAGGTGAAGCACTTAGCAAATAATTACTTTCAAAGAAAATTAATAGATTTCTGGGGATTTTACCAAAAACTTACAAGGAACTCAAAGAGTTATGTGATGGTTTAGATCTCGAAGAGAAATAATATTTTCCAGATCCCAGACTCAAAGATCTACCTCAATGAACTACAGCATGAAAACTAGTCGTACAGTGAGACATCAAAAGAGAGGCTACACCATAATGTGTGGCAGCCATTTAGAGCCACAGAATTGCCTAAAATCATATTGCACCACAAAATTATGAAGCATATATTTTTCAGCTTCTGCCTCTTAGTAAAAAGTCAACAATGTTCAAGTGCTTTAAATCATAATTGTGATTAAATCAATCTGAACGCAAAGTTATCATTTTGCATTATAGGAGTAAACTCCATGAACCTAGAAGTTTGTTCAATTTTAAAAAGTTTCTTCAATGAATTTGGAAATTTCCAAAAGAGTAACTCTTATGTAAATCAGACAGTACAGAGTTGCATCAAAATAGTGAGTTTTATCAGGCTGATTTTATCAGATTTCTGTTTAGAAAGGAAATTCAAGAAAAGTTCATAAAATGCCAAGCTATAATATGTCAAATTTTTCAGAATTAAAATATGTTCTATATATTCACAAAGACTTTCATATTGAAGATTTGTTCTGTTCCTGGGGCTCCTTATATCTATCTAAGCAAAAACAAAAACAAACAAACTCCACCCCCACCACCATTTAATCATCTGAATCCAGGGAAATCCAGGAATGATGTTATTAGCACGTCTTCAGAATTGCTGAAAATAATGTATTGGACCTTCTTTCCTCACAAACTCATTACACAGTTGGCCTATATTTCATTTGTATGTGTTCTCTGGACATCATACAGTCATATTATTTACTTCAGCTGCCTTTTCTCCCATGCAGAAGTTAAAGAATGAACCACATAAATTTCAGTGGCACAGTGTGCCCAGCTTAACAAATAATATGGATTTTTCAGAAAGGTCTTAATACTATCCTACACAGGATTGCTTTGAGTCCCAGTAGGAATATATCCTAGGCACATGATTTGGTGTTTTCTTTTTATCATTTTGGAGATGCTTGGAAATGTATGCCAACCTGCAAAGTCTAGATAGCAGCAAAAGCAGCTCTCCGATGAAAATGTTGTAGCAAAGACTGCTTTAATTTCTCAGAAAAGTAAAGGTTTAGAGAATAATAGCATTCTGCGAAGGGAATTAAAAGAGTTAACTATTATATGCAAATTATCCTCAGATGTTCAGTATGAATTAAAATCTCCTAAGAAGCACTATAAAGACAGCAAACCATTTTGTACTGGCCCTAGAGACATGTTGAGAGTAGCCTGCTATTATTTTAGCGGTTTCTTTTTTCTCTCTGTAACATGTTCGATAGCATTATAGAATACTACCTCTGTCTTGTGTTTTGGTACCAATAGCAAAAGGAGTTTTCCTGATTTCCAAAACCAGGAGCTTTGTCTTTCTCTTAGTTCTGTGTTTCTTCTCCATTTTCAGGTCATTGCTTTCATTTGGCTTGTGGAAGCTTCCAAGACTCGTGCTGTCGACAGAATCTACGTGTTTAACCCACGGCAAAGCCTGCTCTGGAGCTGCCGCATGGCTGGGGCTGCTTTCCTCACCGTTCGGTCCCACCTTGCCCTGCGTTCGCCATAGTCTCCAGAACTGCTGTCACAAATTCAACCTCTCTGCTGTCACTAAGTGGTGTCACTTTATTCAACACAGTGCCTCATGCTGATCTCATCATTGTAATCTCTGGCTGTCCTCCAGTAGTGACTGAAACAACATGACTCAGATCTGTGATATGTGGTTTGTTTTCTCTATTTTTTCATAGAGAGGAGAAAGGTGTGTGCAAAGTAGGCTTTTGCTTTATATATATATTTTTTATGTTATTTTAAATGTACACGCTATGATGTGCTGTGTATTTACTAGTCTTAGAATGCCTGATTGCAGTTGTAAAATGGTTTTAAACTTGGCGTTTCTAGCAACATTCTTGACAAAATTATCTGCTATTTTATTTTCTTGATGCCTCTCTGTGCAATGCTAAAAATTCTACTCCACTAATACTCAGAATAACTCTGTTAAAATCAGCCCTTAAAAATGTTTCAGCCAAGTAGGACAAAGCAGAAAGATTTGCAATTCTATAGGAAGTGCAGCAACCTGCCTCCCCCTTCTGACTCACTGTCAGTGGTATTGAAATTACAAGCAGGCACTTTTTAAAGCAAACGTGAACTTCTACATGTTATTTTGGATATTCTGCTCATTTCCCAGGGAATGATGGTTTAAAAATGTTCTGAACATTGCCTCTACCCACATACAATATGCTTTTCAAATGAAAGGAAAAACATCTGAGAAAATTACAGGGAAATAGCATGAGCTTGTTTCAGTGAGCAAGCCTGGGTCTCTGCTAGAGGACTGAGTTCTCCTGGGCTCTTTTGCATCTTCAAAATAGGTGGGTTTTTTTGGAATGATAGAGGGGAAGCTTCAGAAATGTAGGTATCTAGCTGATTCCAAATGCCAAGTTGCTAGTCACTTCTGAAGGTGACTGAGGCATCTGCAATAGTATTGACAGCTAAACTGACTTGAACTCTAGGAGGACCACAGAGACACAGAGATTGAGACACAAATCATCTTGGGTTCAGGACTTTTTTGATTCCTGCCAAAGCCTGCAGCACCCAATGGAAAAGAAATGCATATCTCCAACACCCATCTTCACTTTTCATACCAAACAACTATTCTAATATATGCATAGTCTAGAATGCTCTGGGCAAATACCTGGGACTTCCTTTTGGTAAAACTACCATCTCCACTCTCTTTCTTGGAGCTTGCTGACCCTATATCTTCCCAAAAGAAAAAAAATAGGTGTAAGTATGAAAATTCAGCATGAAATGTTAACCTCAGGCAAATTTGCAAGCGACTGAAAACTGGGATTTCTTAATGAATATATATAATATGTATGTATATATATATTTAGCTATAGCTTTCTATCTCTATATATACATATAAAGCTGTATATATTTCTAAATGGTATCTGAGGAAATATGGCATTTTACTACATATTTTGCCAAAACTTTTGTTTGGATAGAAGGTTAGGAAACTTCATGTTAGATCTTTTGAAAATGGAAAAGGAATGACTGCTTGACAGGTTTAAAAAGTCACGCTTGACAGAGTAGTTATAGCTGTTTGATAGTAAGACTTAAGTGTTCTGCTTTAACGGGTGACAGTCTGAAGCATTGAAGGACTATCAAAATAAAACTTTTTTAAATATATATACAGTATTTTTTTTCTACTTAATAATCCAAGGTCAAACATGCATTTTAATCAAAAAAACTACAAGCTTTTGTGCATGGTCAGGGAAAAGAGACCAAATTTAGTGTTTTTTTTTCAATGTATGTGCCGGTCTACATACAAAAGGTGCATTACAGTTGTATTAGCAAAATCAAAGCTTCATTACCTAAAGAAATTGCATCTGGACAGAAGTCATCCTTTTGAATGGAATTTTAAATTTTATAAAATAACCCTGTAAATATATTTTAATAATATCTCAAGGCTTTATCACATGGATATTTGTATTTAAAAAAGCATTTGGGGATGATATAATCATATCTCAAGTTATTTGGTTTGATATTTATACACATCAATAAAATCATAAACCATATTTTGGCCCACTTTTCCCAACATGTCTAGTTGCTTGTAGGTAGTCTTTTCCCTCATGTCTTAAGGTAGAATCCAGTCTCTGCTGACCAGCCTGCCAAATGCCTCAAACTACACAAATTGCTTGCAAAAGGAAAGCACTGATCAGGATGAAGTAAGGACATCAAGCTCAGCTCATTGATAATTGCCTGTTATTTCTCAATAAGTTTTTCACAGCTTAAAGCTTTTCCTCTCATATCAGTCAGCAGGTTTCTTGCATTGCAGTTTTAGGCTTCAAAAGAAGTGGTTTTATTTTAGTACATTTTAGTATCATTTGTATTGATATTGTTATTATTATAATTATTGTACCTGAGCATTTCAAAGTCTAATTTTCTGTTTGCCCTTCAGCATCAATCACTAAGGTTCACACTGGGAAAAAAAATTACCACAAGGTTATTTTTAGAAAAATCATTTTTCTTCTTCACTTTTTCTCAGCTCTATGGAGATATTTTTGTCAGTGATAATATTTCTCCCTTAATGCTTATCCTATATATTGATTAGAAACCATCATTTACATATTCAGGGAATATTGATTTTACATTTAAGGGACATTCCTTAGATTTAAAAACTTTCTTTAAAATGAACAGTAAATAAAAGATTATATTTTGAATTTGAAAAAAAAAAAAGCTAATCCTTTATAAAGCTCCTCCTTATGTGTTGCTTAGGTTTATTTACAGAGTATTTAAGGTTACACTTTTTCCCCTTGTATTTTCCTAGTTGCTTTGCAATGGAGGAGAAATATTCCTTTCCCATTATTCTTCATCTATGCCTCTACTAAAGCCCTAGTTTGGGAAACACATCCTTTTGTCCTTTTGGGTTCAAATTATTAACATGTTCTTCCTTGAATCTATATGAATATATGAATCTATATATATATATATGAATATATGAATCTATCTATATATATATATACACACACATATATAAATCGTAGGTAACAGTGTTAAGGATTTATTTCAATGGTCAAAGCATAGGGCTTAAAGTCCCAGCAGACCTCATGGAGTTCACCATCCCCTCAGAATAAAAACAATGAATCCTTGGTATAATCATGGACTGAAGTATTCCCTTCAGCTAGATTTATAATTAGCTTGTTAGTACTGCTATGCCTTAAGAGAAATGACCTTTTAAGAGTCAAAACAGTCTTTCTCATGATAGCATCAGAGTTATGACAGTTAAAAATTATTATTGTTTTTGTCTTGTGTTCAATCACAGTTTTGCTTGTTAACATGTCAAGATTTTTTTAAGGCAAGTTATTAAAAATTCCAAGAGAGTGTTTATGGGAATAATATTATCCTTGAAAGAAAGCATAGTACATATCACATCTGCTTTCACAGACAGATATTTACTGCACTAGATTTTTTTTTCCCACTAATCTGTAAGCATTTCACCTAAGGATCAAAAGGAACTTTCTTACCGCAGAAAAGAGGATTAGATGCATGAGAAAAACAAGACTCATATGATGGCAATTTTTCTAAAATGTCACACTTTTAAAAGAAACTAGCAACTTTTTTTCATCACTTTTATATGGACATCACCTGCAGATGGAGAATGGTGACTCCCATAGAAATGGAGAAGATCAAAACCATATCTGAGGATCTAGATTTCCTTAAACTTGAATAAACTATGTTTTTGAAAATTGTTTTGTTCACAGTCTCGGATTAATTTAGGATTTAAATAAACCACAAACAAGTCTGTGATCTAATGGAGTTTAAGGATGAAGTTAAGCATATGCTTGAACTTCTTGTTGAACTAGCACCAGACACATGAGAAGAATAACATATTCTATTTTTAAAAATGCATCATTATCTTCTTTCCAGAATCATATCAATATTTCCGAAATGGCAGACACAAATAAAGCAGCAGTAGAAGGCAAGAACACATTTGAAAAATCTCTAGGAGAGATTCTAGACTAAAAAAGAGGAGATGCAGGCTGCAGAGAGGACTGAAGATTTTTCCTTGTACTTATAAATTATTTTTTTCAGGTTTTCTCAAAAGACCTTACATATATCAGACGTCAATCCATCTGAAATTCTGCTTTTTCTGGTAGACATCAGAGGTCTAACTCTATTTAATATACTTTAAATGAATCCAAGTTTTCATACAAAAAATTGTATCCACTGTACAGAAAAAGAAGATAAAAATACACCCTTCGAAGAAAAACTTTAGAAGTCAAAAGCCACACAGAGCATTCCTTAGCATAAAGGAATATTTAATAAGAATTCTATCTACTAGTGCAAAATAAAATATTTCTCTTAGCTTGATAAGACCTGTCGGATGGTGAACAATGCTTTTGTCAAGAAAGGAAATGTTTTTCCAGTGGCTGCACAAACAAAATAAACCAGAAAAAGAACATTATTTTAGATAAATGATCAATCTCTTCATAGTCCTTGAGGCTCATTTCAGAACAGCTTTCTGCAGGGCTTCACCAGGGAATCTGTGATGCATGTAATAGAATCAAAGTGCTCCAATACAATTCCAGAGTGACAGAATCCCTGTTTATCTCCGAGCCCACTTTTTCTAACTTGAGCTCTAGATTTAATGAGCTCAGTAAGTTACAAAAGACCACCAAGCTGGTCTTTCGTAAGTAAACAGATTTTTCCTGGTAACTACAACAGATAGTATTTTACTTTAGGATACTGGTGGAAACTTGCAAATGACAGAACTATTTTAAATATATATCATTTTAATATATAAGCACAAATGACTATTCCTATTCCAATATTTTCCGCCCAACTTTGAAGTACAGAAGCAGTTAAAAATGCTTTAAATTAAAAGACTCTGAATTGCATTAAATGATCTTGAACTATAATATAACCACTTTTTCTGAAGAACTCTGTGGAAAGTAGGCAGCAGTATGTTGCTGTACGAAAGAATGTAGAAAGACATAATAGAATTTTTTAAGAAAACACTTCATCCCCACTCCATTGTTCCTTCTCACCCTTTCCCACACAGATACACTTGTTCGGTACGCATAAAACCTTTGCAGTACAAGTAGATGCTCACAAATATAAAAGACAAAATCATCTATAGAGAGACCCATAATACCTTACCTCATTTTCTTTTACTTGCTGCTGCCAAATAACCCAACAAAAGTTAACACATGAAGAAAATTTAGGACCATCCTCTGTTTCTTCTAAAATCAACCCTTTGAACCTTGCAGTGATGGCACTGCAAGTACTGAAACATTAGTGAGTTGTGCATCTGTGTGATACTGTAAAAAACAATAGGTTCTGCTGCCCTACATGCATTTAGGCACTTAATTACCAGTGACAAAAACACAAGTATTTGGGGTGAAATCACGCAGACAGATTGTTGGTGAAGAGCAGACAATAGAATCACAGAAAGGTTGAGGTTGGAAGGGACCTCTAAGGATCATCTAGTCCAACCCCCCTGCTCCAGCAGGGATGCCTAAAGCACATAGCACAGGGTGGCATCCAGGCAGGTTTGGAAGATCTCCAGAGAAGGAGACTCCACAATCTCTCTGGGCAGCCTGTTCCAGGGATCTGTCACCCTCACAGGAAAGAAGTTCTTACTCACATGGAGATGGAACTTCCTGTGTTTCAATTTGTACCCATTACCCCTTGTCCTGTCACTGGCCACCACCAAGAAAAGTTTGGGCCCATCCTCCCTACATTCACCCCGCAGGTAGTTGTACGTGTTGATCAGATCCCCTCTCAGTCTTCTCCAGGCTAAACAGGCCCAGCTCACTTAGTTTTTCCTCATAAGATAGATACTCCTGTCCCTCTTCTTTGTCACGATGGACCCTCTCTAGAAGGTCAATGTCGCTCTGGCACTGGGGAGCCCAGAACTGCCCACAATACTCCAGGCTCCTCACCAGAGCTGAGGAGAGGGGCAGGATCCCCTCCCTCTTGGCCAGGAGGGCACATTGCTGACTCATGGTTAACCTGTTGTCAATCAGGATTCCCAAATCCCTCTCTGCGGAGCTGCTTTCCAGCTAGTCAACCCCTAATCTGTACTGGTGCCACACTGCTAATCGAATACATACCCCTTTCAACTGTAATTTTTATCATCACCAATTTTTATAATTTGGCTGATTTTTCAAAGCAGCAGAAAGTCAGTAATAATAAAAATAATCATTGCAATTTTACAATGAAAAATACATTTTTTAGCCCAAGTTACTTTTCATTTAATTTGAATATGCCATTTTTCTATGCCTTGTTCTGAAACAAATACGGGCTTCAGAACAAATCTAATCTGTGGAATGGATTGTATAACTTGCTTCATATTCTCACTCTCTCCTTTTTTTTTCTCTCTTTTTTTTTTTAATTTCCCCCTTCTGGAAACAGATGAGGAAAAGGAATACAATTAAAAACCTTGAAAATCTTTGGGTAGTTGGGTTCATCGCTATCTATTACTATTTTTTTTCTTATGGGTCACTTGAGAATATTCTCAACTACAGAATTTAGACTCTAAAATTTAGATTTGAAATTTAAAACTATCTAGTAACCTAGCACCTTTATATCAGTTCATATATTCCCTTGCCATTGTAAGACATATGATACAAATGGTATTTAGTCTTATCAGAACACTGTAATGACAGCGCTCCACTTTTTCCTATAGATGTTTCCACATGAATCAGACCATGCAGCATGACAGAAGGGGATAAAGGTATACTTAATTATCCTGGTAGTTGCCCAACAGCATGTGTGACATTCCTCAGAGAAAATTCCAGAGAAATGAAGAGGCAACACTGTGTCAAATACTGATGATAAGTTAAGCTTAGCATGTATCATCAATTTTTGTTCATTACTGGGGGCAGACCACCTACAAATAGAGCAGTGAAATAACTACTCCGTATCCACATTTTAAGAAGGCTGGTCAAAAGAACTAAAATTTGTGGACTTTAAAAATCCCTCTGGGCTCCCTGGCTCAGTCTGTCCAAGGATTTTTTTTTTCTCTAAACTGAGTGAAAAGGAGTAGCTTGATAGAAAGGATGTGACTGCTAAGGAACTAAACAATTAGTTTCTCAAAGATGAATACTGATAAGCACCATTTAAGGACTGGAAAAAATATTAGCTAACAAGATGCACAGCTTTTATTGCTGTCCTTCAGAAAGAAAAGTGCCTGCCCCACAGGCAGTTCATGTCTGCAAATACCCTTGTACCTACTTATGAAGGATACCTTCATAATAAATACGAGTAATATTATATGCAATGTTAGGATTCATCTCACCTATCTTTAGCTGTTTAATTGTCAAGTTTCTAGATCGAGTTAGTTGTTCGGGCTCCTTTTCTAAGACTGAGAGGAGACTGACGCCTTCTGTGGATGAATCATACCACCTACCTAGATGATTATCTCAAGCTGATTAGCTTCCTCTTAGCTAACTCACTGTCAGACAGCTGCAGCTGGTGACTCCCACTCAAAGTAACGCCAGACATTCATAGCATTAGACTGAGACAAAAGAAGAGATTACTTAGATTTTAAGGAATACTCCCCCATTTAGAAAAGTCTCAGAAGATGATGTTACAAGGAAATAGAAGGTTTCTTTCTTTACCACCCATTTAAATAGCCATATCATTTCAAAGTCTCTGTGCCGCCAGTGATCAGGTGCAGTCCAATGATGCTGGTGGTGTGGCTAGTTCTCCGGCTACTATTGCCAGATCATCAACTATTCAGCTTTATAAGCAACCACCAGCAGCAAAAAGGCCTCTTGGGAGCAATCTTTCTAGAATGAGGTCAAAAGATAGCTGGAAAGCATTGAAATACCAAGTATCAAATGATCAACGGAGTTTCTTCTGTATATGCTTTAAGTTCCCCAATTTCATTAAATATATACCCTACTTTACTTTTCAGGCTTCTAATGCCTTATTGACTTGCTTAAACAAACTGCAAATTTATTAAATGATCTGGCCTTGCTTGTCCCCCAGTGAAATTTAATTTATTGATAGAAAACTTTTTGTTTCATTTTCGATTTTTAAGTGTAATGAGTATGTTATGGCTTTGCATTCACACAGTAGTTGATGCTCTTACATATTACATTTTAATCTAAACAAAATTATATTTCCTTCCTATTAAATATCTTTTATTTCCTTCCTATTAAATATCTGAACCTTCTTACAAATTTAGTCAAAAAGAAAACATATCATACGATTTCAGACTAAATATATCTTGACACTCATATCTTGATTACAGGCTTTGAACATGATTTTTGTGATAGAACACAACACATTTAATATTTTTTTTTGTATTCAGTAAGACCTAAGACACTCCTACCTAAACAAATGCCTGCTTTGTGACCAGACAAGCATACAGATGCTGACAGAGAATTAAACCAGTTTTGTTCCTAAGTTGAGAACTAAACAATACTTTCTTGGTGGAAGCAGACCTTGATGTCTAAATACATCTTAATAATCAGGAAATCATCCACACTGCAAGTTTCTTCAAGGAAATGATCTATCATATCTTATATGATCATCTATGTTGGATGTTGGCATGACCTCATTTGAAGCTGAATTGATGGTATTGAACTTTCCTTCATTTTCTGATTACTACAGATAGCAACACTAATTTTTATGAGGTTTAGTGATATGTAAGAGATTTGCAGTCCGAAATATCTGAAATAAAACCTATGTTACATAGACTCAGAAGCTGTTATAAATTGAAGCTGGACTCTAGATGAACAATCCTAGATTACAACCAAACCAAAACTGGTAGCAGTCTATAATTGCTGTAAAGGTTGAAACAAGATTTTTAGCACAATTTTTATTCTATAAAGGAAATACAAAAAACAGTATGGAAAAATGTGCATGTGCACACACAGATACGCATATATATATATATATATATATATATATATATATACACTCATTTTAAAATGAATTTATTTGAAAAGAAAGACAAAGAAAGAATCACTGATTTCCTTTCTATAGCTAAAACTGACCAAATTAAAAATTTTACTCACTGTTCCTAGCACAGAGCACCATAAGGAAAAACAGAAAGTCAAACAGGAGATTCATTTTCTGTTTATTTAATCACTGTTAGAAAAGAGCTCTGGACTCTTCCATCCCACAGAAGCAAATACGAATACACTGACATGCCTATTCTTATTATTAAAATAAATGGAATTATCTCACCAATGAAGTGCCATTTTTCATATTGATACAAACTTGTAAATTTTACATGTACTTCTTGCATGCAGAATAGCTTTGAATGCCTTTAGTGGATGTGACACAACATAAAATTATAGGTCAAAATAGAGGGTATGTCACAGTAGCATATATAGTAGAGCTTCTGCTGTTCCCAGAATAAGAACAGTTTAGCAGATGATGTGATTGGATTTCTCTTGACAACAGGGAAGTCACAACAACTGAAAAGTGTTTGGCAACTTAAGAAGCAAGAATAAGCTTTCAGGACTTTCTTTTGATAGTATACTAGCCTCATACTATTCCCTTTAAGGGTAAAGATTTCTAAATATGTTGTCACATTGATTTTTCCAATATACTGTCATTGGCTCATTTTCCTCTGTAAATTCTTGTTCACAAATTCTTGCCCAAACCAGGAAGATCTGGAAAGAATACAAGTATCACTACATGGTGCATTATGGATATCCACATTGTTCTGCTAGAGTTTCTGTCTTGAAATCAGAAGTTCTGTAGGTCTCTCATTATTTGAAAGAGATCAACAGAAAACAATGAGAGGAAAAAAAAAAAAAAGGATTTTCCCCTAGCCCTGGAAGGTATTTCCCATACTGGTTCTACAGGTGGTGAGTCTGCCCATAAACTTGATTTTGAAGCAACTTCTATGTAGCAGTGTGGCTTCAGCCTTTCTTTATCCATTTCTTAAACCCACAGGAAGCCCAAGTAAGTAAGGCTCCTAATTTCTCATGCACTAATTTTTTTGTTAATCTTGGAGTACCTCTTTGCTGTGGCTTACCTCAGTTTTTTATTGTCATCTGCCTTAAATAGCACAAACTCTTCAGAGGAGACTTGCATATGTAAATAAAGAAAAAATATTACTTTATTTACCAGTACAATTGGAACTACGTAATTCCTCAGATATGACTACGGTTATGTCAGTATACCTGGCACAATTCAGCTATGTACAGCTAAGCTTAAAAGGTTGGGTCGGAATTTGAAACAAGCAAACACCCAAACACAATACTCTTAAACAAAAAACATAAAGCAGCGTAGAAGCACCAAGTTTGGATGAGTCTTTGGGAACATTATAGCATATTAACATGGAATCCGTACTGACAGGTGCACCAAAGTCAATGAGAATTGCTAATTAGAACTTTTTCAGGGCAGACAAAAGAATAGGCAAGTTATTGCATCAGAACCACATACCAAATATAAATTTAAAAGTAAAATATGTTAAAAAAAAGACAGAAAGAGTCAATCTTCTCTTTTACTACATTATGTTAACTACCACTTGCAATTGTTATAAATGTCACTTGCAGGCTTCCAGCTGTTCAGGAATGGGTTTGTTTTTAAAGCATTGACTGAATAGAATAATTGTTTTGTAATGTTCAACAGCATGGTGTGTTGGTTTTGCTTCTGTTTTTTAATGTATGTAATTGAATAATCACATCTTCTTCATGCCTCAGATACCTACCGATGATATGAAATATGCACTTCAGGTTTCTTGAGGAATTCATATTCACTTAACTGTTCTGTCTACCCTGTACATTTTCACTGTACAGGATACAAAGTACCGGCTTTCTGATGTGGCTGAACTGCTCATGATTCAAGACTCACATGGGTTTTAGGTACTGTTTAAGAGTTGAATTTCTAGTACCATAAAGAAAAGTGCAGTATTACCATTTTGCACTGTGTGGTTTATTTGCATTATCCTGCATCTCCTGCTTCAGCAATCAACTTTCTTTAATTAGTATAACTATTCTAAGTTTGTTTTTATAACACTCCTTGTTGATGCCATCCATAAATTCCTCTTCTTTTATTTTATTTTTATTTTTTCTGTTGTGTGAGCTGAGTGCCCTGAGGCTCTGATTCTCTTCTCACGAGGGTTTTAGATTATGAAATAAATCTAATGTCTTCAGGTAAACTACCTGTGATTTAAATCAGCAGCAGAGGGAAACCAAAGCTTCAAGTTATGGCTGTGCAATCAAACACAATTGAATTGTGGTGACTTAACAAGCTACCTCCTGTCAGCTGAGCAGCTATGAGCGTGTTTTAGTCCAATTAATTGTGAAAGAGTATAACTTTGTTTAAATGAATGAATCACAGCGACGAAAGCATATTACATCACAAGACACCAGATGAACACTTCTTTTTAGCTATTTTGTATTTGCCCGTACTATGTAGCTTTGGTCCCTAACCAGACATTGTAGGTCAAGTCCTGGGAGCCAGATGGTTTTCAGGTTAGTCGCTCGAACCCAAATGATAGACTCCTGCTCACATAATACTAGAGTGCTGCATTGTAGACTCCCATTTCACAGAAGGCTGAGGCAAAAATTTAAGCTGTGATTTTTCTGACCTGTATCAGATGATTACTCATAGATGAGATGAATTGTATCCTAGAGCCTATTAACTCTATTAAATATAGTTCCAATAACTGTAAAAGAAGTGAAAGCTGTCTATCTCAGAGACAGAGCAATGCATTTCATCAGGTGAATCCCACTGGACTATTATATAGTCAGGCTTTATCTATTCAACATAGTCACTAAGATTAAAGGGGCAGGTTTAATTCAATTTTACCATTATCTGAGCACTTAGTGTGGGATTTGTCTCACCTAGTTTTATACATCTAGAAAGTAATCATTTTTGGACTAGCAAAGCAAAGCTGAGCAAGTAGTCTGGAATCCATTTATAGTCAAAAGAAACAGTCACTTCTGGAGGTAAATTCATTTTGTTCTAAGGTAGACACATAACATAAGGCAGAGAAATTGTACTCCAGAGGTACCTTTTCCTACTTTAACTTAAAATGGCAATCTAGATAATCAGGTCAGCTGGAGACACTAGGCGAGATGAATCTCTCTCCTAGTATGCAGTAACTGAGAAGTAACATGCTCCACTTTCTCTTTATTTTTTTTTTCCTTACCTTATGCAACTTTATCTCCCTCCCAAGGCAGAATGGAGGATATAAGTTTTTCTCAACCCAATATAAAAATGAGAAAATGTATGCATTCAGGAAAGTTTTTTTCAGGTCAGAAGAATTTGAATTGCAGTGATCGGAACACAGCAAGGAACGACAACCTGAGGTGAGCTGCTAAATCCTATGAATTTTTTGTCCTGGTTTTACAAGTCTTTCCCCTGCATCCAGTTCTGACTTCAAGCAAAAGAAAAAGCAAAACAATAACAGACAATGTCAACTGAATATCTGACTATGCAGAGGAAAAAAAAAGTTATTGCAAGCCAAAAAAATACAAAATCAATAGAAAAAAACAGTACCCACTTCTGCATCCTTTCATCAATAGTCTGCAAAGAAATCCCAGACCAACATTTGATTTTAAATTAATGACAACTCTTTAAATTTAAGCTTTATAGACTCATTAAATCAGCAAACAAAAATTGTGTGTTATGAATGGGGAATTGCAACTGGAGCTTGACTTTTTAGTTTGCTCCATAACAAAAAAAATAGCTTTAGACATAGCAGTAAAACACCATAATTTAATCTTTTCTCCATCTTAATTCTCCATTTTTACTAATCTGGAAAATTACATTTTAGAGCAAGTACTACAGGATGAAAAAATGAATTTCCATTTCAGAATTTTATTTTGTGCTGAGTACCAAGAGGAAATACAGAGCACAGAAGAAAGTATTAGGTAAAATATAGTGTGCTACTCTGTTCATTTACCTGCCAGCACAGAAATGATATTCTAGCAGTCTGCCCTGTCTCATTCTCTGACTTCAAAACAAAAAAAAAAAGGGAGGCTCACAGGGATGAAAACTAGAATTAAAAATAAATCAACTTTTTTAGTGTTTGCTCTGTTTTAAACAAGTATTTGCATTTGATATATATGTCTGTAAAGCACACAGGAAAAATGCAGCCTTCATGCTGATAGAGATTGATAGGACGTTACTACAATTTTCAGAATATGAAAAGCAGTAAAGGATTATCAGCAAACAACAGTTTAGCAGAAGTGGTCTTGAATTAAATAACATGTAAAGCTCTGAAAGACACGATGAATAGAGAAGGCAGTCATTAAAGATAAGATTTTTTTTAAATGGAGATGCTCCTAGGAAAAGCTGTCTCATATATATTTTTTAATTTCCTATTTTTAAATAAGGCTTTCTTTCCCTTCATAAAATGTCAGTTTCATTGTTCCCTCCTTGGCATTAGTTAAGAATGAAAATAGTGGAAGAGACCATAAACACGAATTGTGGCTTTCACAGAGTACATGTGTGTGCATAATTCCTTTCAGAAATACCATCTTGGTCTTTATATCTTTATACTCCTTTTTATACAAATGCAGCTTCATTTAAATTTTATACTTTCAATGCTTTTTCAATTTTTATGATGCCTTCTTTAGATAATGTCCACTCTGACTCAGTCCTCGACTCAGGCAGCCATGGTCCAAACCTGCAGACCAGTAGTTCAGTTCTAACATGCCGTTCTTCCTGCCTCGCTGCCTACCATGTTGTGTTGTAGGTTTGAATTACATTTGCCTAGGATTAGATTAGGTCATGGAGGTTTTATTGTGGCTGTTTCAATTGTGTTTTATACATCTAGAAAGTAATCATTTTCGGACAAGCAAAGCAAAGCTAAGCAAGAGTCTGGAATCCATTCATATTCAAAGGAAAAGGTATCTTTTAAAGTAATTTCATTTTGTTCTTAGGCAGACATGTAACATAGGGTAGAGAAATCATACTCCAGAGGTGTACTTTTCTATTCTTAAAATGGGCTTAAAATGGGTAATCAGGTCAGCTGGAGACACTAGGCAACATGAATCCCTCTCCTAGTGTGCAGTAACTGAGAAGTAACATGCTCCACTTTCTCTTTATTTGTCCTTCATCCAATTCTTTAGCCATTCTGGAGCCTTTCAGCAGATAAGATGGTTCACATTTACTCCAGAAACATCTGAGGGAAGAGATTACATTAATACTCTCCTCTTGTCTGCAGCAAGATAGCAATTTACTTCTAGCTTGTGTTCATAGAAGTTTGCTGTTCTCCCCTTTCATGTCACCTACTTAGCAGGTGAAGGCAAATTTCTGAAATAGTAGTTCCTCTCTTCTTTCTAGATACTATCTAGAGAGAGAGAAGTCATACTAGGGAAGTTCTAAGATTTGAAACACAGCCTACCTTTGATTTGCTTTGCTAGATTTTTTTTTTCATATTTAAAAGTAGCAAAGAAAAATCTTGTGTGCTCTGAATGAGTGCTGCTTTTTGGGTTCCTTTAATGTGATGTAAAGTTCTTATCTTTTATTTATTTATTTATTAACAGCTTAATTAATTTACGAGTACGTTGTCATGAAGTCATCCATCTTGCCCAACAAGAGGTAGAATATTCTAAAGGGTCCAAAGAAATCTGGAAAGTTACAATTCTGTGGTTCCTTAACCTCTCTGCAGAATGGTTTGCTATGGCAGTTCTGCCAATTTATTCCTCTCAGCTTTCCTGCATAGTCACATAAATAATACATGTGAACACAAAAAGAAGGCTCAGCTCTCTCAAGAACTACTGTGAAGGTGTGCCTATCTCAAAAAAGGATTCTGGATTGCAGGATTTGAAAAGCGATTACAGACTACTCAAAAGAAAAAATAAATAAGGGACCCTGATATTATTTTTGACTAAGGCTAGAAGACTTAGACAAAATCCTAAACAAATGAAGGTAGGATGAAGTGAGGCAAGCATTTCTGTTTACTTTGCTGCTTTAATCCTGACAGCATACTTTCAATTTCATATGATAAAGGCTCAAATTCTCAGCAAGCTTTACTCTCTAGACTTCAGTAAAAGAATGTAACTGAAATATTCTAACAGTTCTCTTAGATTGAGCTTTTCTGGTAAAGGACAGTTGTGTAAAAACAAATGCATTCAAAAATAATGATCTTCAACTTTAATTTTTATAGTTTTAAATTTTATTCAAAAAAATATTCAAGACTAAAGTAACATGTACAAGCAATAGAAACAACTTAAGGTACTTAGATGCATTCCCTGTCTTGTAGGTATTAACTATACGTATTGAAAAGATACATGCTGCAGTTGTTGGAATCTAAGAATTTCAAAGAAATCAAATTCAAGAAGCCAATTAAATTCATGAAGCCAATTCATATTTGGAAACTAACCAACAATATTCTGTTTGGAACTGAAATCACAGTTTCAAAACCTCCCAAGTTCAAATTTAAAATTCAATTTTTTTTTTTTTCTGATCATGGAGGACGTTTAAAATCATTGAACAGAGTAATTTCTGTATGTACCTCTTCCTTCATCTTTAAATTTCTGGCTGAGAATTTTCCTTAGATTTTCTTGAGAGTCTTTAATCACTGGGTTCCTGAATCCCACAGCTTTCCTCACTTTCAAGCCTCATGCTTATTTTGTCTTTTACAGGCCAATAAAACAGACTCAGCTGGTAATTGTAATGGCTCCACAGCTCTCTTTCATGCTTTTCCCTCAGTGTTATGTCGAGAACTTTTGCCCACAAATTGCCCCAAAGGCAGTTTTTAATTTCTTCTTGCACACATTTAGTGAACAAACAGAAAAGAATGAAAGAACAAATCATATATTCTTAGCCATGTAGAACAATATTACAAAGGCTTTGGATCGTAACAATATTTTATGGGCAGGACTCTACCAATTTTTGCTAGACAATGTTGCAGCACTTCACTTGCACTAGAATCTGCAACAAAACTCCTCTCAAATGCCCTACTGAGTATAAACATAATATTATTTGTTGTATTGCAGAAGGCATTAATCAGAATGATTTGTTCCATCAAGACCCACATATTTAGTAAGCACTTGCACACTGATTCTCAGTAATGTGAATTCAGTGTGAGTTTAGTGGTGGTTTTACCTTTATTTTCTTTGCAGAAGCATATTTTAGACTGATTAAGCTGGATAGTGAATCCTAGGCTGGATTTCTTAATGTGTTCGCTTTAGGAGTAGCATAGTTGGATGATGAGCGAGAGGTCACCCATTGACTCAATTTAAGTATGTTAAGTATATCCCTGAGCCCCAGGGATGCTCTTCATGGGCATATTCTCATTTTGCTTTAAACTATCCTATTTAAAGAAAGTTTGGGAAGTCCTTCAGGTCTTAGGGTATACAACTACAAATACAGAAAAAAAAAGTTACACAAAAATAGATCAGACTTCTAAACCAAATACAGATATTTAAAAAGGCGAAAGAAAACCATATATTGTATTAGAAGCACAATGAGGTAAAGTTTCGGTCTACTGCCATTAAGTCTAGTACCCTATTTGAATATTGAATACAATTAGTAACATTTGATCCTTCTCCAAAGCTCTCATATGATCAAGCAGCTTCCAACTGCCAGTTAAACAACTAAGCCTTCACCTTCAGCTCCTCTTTTCTCTATGAAAAGCAGATCACCCTTCTCCAATGCTCTCTGGAAAATCCTTGTGAACTACTGAACTCAATCACTGCCTTTTAACAGCAATTGGTTGCAGAGTGGAATTGGGTCTGAATTGTGCTGCTTGAACAGAGAGACTGAGCTGGGAATGAAACCATGGACATAAATTGGCCATGACAGACGGCTTGGCAGGTGAGAGCCTGGGGCCGTGACCCTGGGTCATATATGCAATGTGAACACATCTTTAGCAGTCTTAGGAAGAGAAAGGCAAGATTTCTATGCTCTGCAATGAATGCTCATTATTACATATTCCAAAACTACATAAAATACATAATTGCTCATTATTCTTGAAAGCATCCATTATAGTTAAGATGCACCTAATCACTAGGGTGCCTGAATATTCTGAAAAAAAATCTCCTAAACTGTATTCTTTTAGATTGTATTTTTAAAAGATATTCCTCTCCCAGAATATAGGATCATGGTGGGGATATGAATCACCTCTAAACCAAGCAAAAGGAAGTGAAGAAATTGAAACACTTTCAAACCTGGATCTCTGCAATGAACTAAATGACTTATGATAAACAAACAATGCTTTTTTGATCTATGGTCTGACCTACAGCTCTTACCTACTGAAAATCAAATTAATACTAAAGCAGATGAAGCAAGATCAGATTCAAGAAACAAACCAAAACTCAAAAAAAGGGAGAGATTAAAGGTTATGTTAACAAAGGTATCTTAATAGTATATTATGTGTAGCTGCCTATAAAATCATGTACTTGGGATTAAAGTTCATTCTCTGCTGATGATTCGTGCCACAAAATCTTTCACAGAATGGTTGAGGTTGTAATGGACCACTGGAGCTCATCTAGTCCAATTCCTCCTGCACAGGATCGCATCCAGGTGGGTTTTGAATATCTCCAGTGGAGACTCCACAAGAAGGTCCATTTGAATATGAGGAAAAACTTCTTTGCTGTAAGGGTGACAGAGCACTGGAACAGGTTGCCTAAATGGGTCATGGACTCTGTTTTGGTGCTGGTTACAGGTTTAAGCAAATGATTGTGCAATATATGGTATTTCAGCTGTGGAACTCATTCCTGCAGGTATTTAATCTGTGGAGCTCATTCCTGCAGGATGTTGAACTCTGGGAAAAGTTTACTTATCTTAAAAAAATCATAGAAATTCCTGGAAGAAAAATTCATAGAGAGCTTTTAAGTACAAAGACAAAACAAACAGCTGAGGAAATCTTTTAGGCACAGGCTGCTGGGAGCTGGGAGAAAGTTCTGAAGATATACCATAAGACACATGCCTTACTGTGATTGCAATTTCATTGTATTTACTGTTGGCTGTTGACATTACTGCTCATTTCCAACATGATGAGTCTATCTCATCCCGACCAAAATCTCAGAACCCTTCTAGGGATCTTCCTAAAGTGATAAAGGAAGACAAAAACATGAATAACTCAGATGGTTACAGAAGGCCATAAATTAAAAGCAAGACCGGGAGAAGCCATAAAAGAGGCAACCAAGGCTGGGCAAAAGAAATAGAGCAGCACCCACTGGGTCCATTGCCCTGTCTCTGATCACCAGCTAAAATTTGAGCATCTCTGAATTGAAGACTTCACTTTTCTAAAGCAGAGACAGCTTTTCCTCTCTCCCTGCCCCTACTCTTCACTTGATTGTAAGCTTCCTAGGTACATTTTCCTAGGACTGTTTTCAATTGGAATGCAAGAATATTTTGGATCTCATAAGTGTTCTATTAATGAAAATCATCAAACTAATGCTAGATCTTTTACCTCAGCTGTAGCTGTGTATTTTGTTCCAATATGTGACTAAATAATTTCCTTGAATATTTATGCAAGAGAGAGAACTTTGTAGCTGTCCATGCAGCATTTATCCTCCAGTCAGCTATTTCTTTTTTCTTTTTTTCAATTTTCCTGACTTATTTATACAATCATAGAATCATTATGGTTGAAAACGACCTTCATAAGATCATCGGCCAATGGTCCAGTGAGAGATTCTCTCTCACATCTTTGTGACCCATTCTATTACTTTCATCTGTAAGGAGATAGGAGAAAAATCCTATTTTTACTCTCTTGGGAGGCTGTGGAGGCAATATTTCCTCAGGGACAAGAAGTGCACTAGTCAGGACTAGTCAGGACTATCTCTGGAAAGCAGGTATTACTGAGCCACTGTGAAGATGCAGTGGGGCTCCTACCAAAGGCTTAGAATTTTTCTTAGCATCTATTGCTTTGGTCATGGATTTGTTTTTTAATATGAAAATATGCACAATTCCACAGTGTTTTATTCATAGAATGTTTAAGGTTGGAAGGGACCTCTAAAGGTCATTCAGCCCAACCCCCCTGCACACGCAGGGTCACTTAGGGCATGTGGCACAGGACAGCGTCCAAGTGAGTTTTGAAGATCTCCAGAGAAGGAGACTCCACAACCTCTCTGGGCAGCCTGTTCCAGTGCTCTGTCACCCTCACTGTTAAGAAATTTTTCCTTAAGTTCCTGTGGAACTTTGGATGCTTCAGTTTGTGGTCATTTCCTCTAGTTCTATCAGTGGTCACCACTGAAAAGAGGCCAGCACCATCCTCCTCACTGCCTCCCTTGAGGTACTTA
>NW_010588221.1:157003-182026 GCF_000705375.1 Tinamus guttatus | reverse complement strand
GTGGCCTCACCAGGGCTGAGTAGAGGGGCAGGATCACCTCCCTCGACCTGCTGGAGATGCTCTTCTTAACTCACCCCAGGATCCCATTGGCCTTCTTGGCCACAAGGGCACACTGCTGCCTCATGGTCAAATTGTCATCCACCATGACACCCAGGTCCCTCTCTACAGAGCTGTTCTCCAGAAGATCGGTCCCCAGCCTGTACTGGTGTGTGGGGTTATTTCTCCCCAGGTGCAGAACCTTGCACTTGGCCTTGTTGAATTGCATGAGGTTTTTCACTGCCCAGTTGTCCAGTCTGTCCAGGTCCCTCTGGATGGCAGCGCAGCCCCCTGGGGTATTGGATACTTCTCCCAGTTTGGTATCATCAGCAAACTTGCTGAGGCTCCATCCCTTCATCCAAGTCATTGATGAATAAATTGAACAGGACTGGACCGAGGACTGACCCCTGGGGGACACCGCTAGCTACAGGCCTCCAACTAGACTGTGCCACTGATCACCACCCTCTGAGCTCTGCCATCCATCCAGTTCCTAGTCCACCTCACTGTCTATCCACCTCTATCCCATACTTCCGGAGCTTGCCCAGGAGGATGCTGTGAGGGACGGTGTCAAAAGCCTTGGTGAAGTCGAGATAGACGACATCCACTGCTCTCCCATCATCTATCCAGCTAGTCATTCACTGAATAATTATTTTACAAATAAAATATGTGGAGATTATGACAAACATGTAGCACCTGCAATGTTGAGTGTTGGCTTGATTATTGGCATAGTGTTTGCAGCAAGTATTTCTCTTTAGGGATCTGCCAGGCATGATGATGGGGAGAGCTTGAGAAAGTCATCTGTCAGTTAAAACTCAAGATTCCTTTTTCCACAGGATGGTAGCTCTACTACTAAGTTTTAGACTTTGGTTTGATCACTGCTGAGACCAGGATAGCACAGAGAGACCACTGACGTTTTTTTAGGGGCATTTCTTATTCACCTAAACTTTGGATTTAAAATGATATTTATAAAAGGGATATCGTCTTAGCTGAAATTTTCTAAGAATGTTTTCAGTGGCCATATTTACTTAAATAATCAGTACAGCAACTTTTTCTTCCTTTTGTGAACAATGGCTGACATTGTAATGCCATGTATATAATTCTATATTTTAAATAGAAACATAGTTTAAAAACTAATTTTAATTATTTATTGATATAATTAAGCTATATTAATATCCTTTATTATCCACATTAAAAATTCTCAAGGATTTTCATCCTTTTCATCTTTATTGGATGTCATAACTTGTTAGGTATTTTCATGAACTATTGATGAATATGAAAAGCTCCAAAGCAATTTTTTTTCCTTTTAGTTACAATAATTATATGGGAAATATATTAATATTTGAAGAAGGAGTTATATTTGGTTGTCAGTATCATTTCTACTATTTTTTTCCAGCATGCAGTACAAAGGCAACATCCTTTATACATGGAATCTGCAAATCCTTGAAGGTAATATGTAAAAACAAATTCTTCTTAGCAGTATATGCCCATAACTATGGACAAATATTATCTCATATCTTGTGGTTTCTTATGTTATAAGAGCAATAAGTATTTAGTTTCACAAAGTCAGCAGAATTTATTAAACACATTGGTAAATATTATGGTGGAACTGACAGAAGCTTCAGAGTTAAAGATATATTTACAGAGAAGCTGATTTTTTAATGAAATAATCAAAGAAGTCTTCTCCCCTAAATTTCAGTGTTTACTGTTTTAACTTAAAAATCATTTGGAGAATTGATTCATTAATTGCAAAAGAGTTCACAACAGATGAGTAAAGTAGGACATGTCTACTGATGGGAGAGAATTATTGATGGGAGGCATATGGAAAGTTGGGCAGGCTGGGTAAAGAGTGCAGTTTTAATTACTCTTCTTTTATATTTTTTATCTTTCTAGTTCTTTATCTCTTCTTATTTTATAATCTCGATGTTGCTAAAGTGTTTTGAGGCTCTACCCATCCTCTGATATGCTTGACTTCCAGCGTATCAAGAGATTTAAAATATTTATGCTTTCTTATGCTGACTGGATCTTTTAGTTTGAATTTAGTAAGACTTGCATTCCCAAATTACCTAACTGCTTTGGGACATCCCATTCGTAGCTGTCTAAATGAAGAATGGGCTTGTAAACTATTCTTAAGTGATAGTATCTCTACCCAGAAATTTACAAAAACTTTGTCAGCATTTAGAAAATGGAAGTAATTATGCCTCATTAACAGCAAGGCAATTTGTCTTTTAAGTTACAAGGACTTTTGAGTAACTAAGAGAAAAGAATGTAATAAAACCAGAAGGGTTGCCCTTAGATAACAACATTCTTCACTACTCAGCCCGGATTTATTTGCAGATCAGTCATCTTGTTTAAGGGCATGCCTTGAATTATTTTATGCATCTGCATAAACTAAATGTAGGAGTAGTCAGTGTTCATACACAGAAGAACTAAGGAGTTGCCTAACCACCTTCAGAGTGAAGCATGTCTTTCAAGGGGGCATTATATTTCTTTGCCTCTAGATGTTTTGCAGACTTCAAATGCAATATCCTCACACATATGTCATTAAAGCCTGCATTCATCATTTATTCATTAAACACTGTAATGGAAAGCAGCAACGCACAGGGTTTCAAAGTTAGTTTTATAAAGGCTCACACTGGTTGTAATTTAAACAAATACTTTTAACAATGAATTAAGTCTCTTTGACCTAAATCACTCCATAGTGGTGCAGGGAAAGCCAGGAAATGATAAGACAGGAAGAAATTGGAAAACTGCATCAGTGAGGAATTGGGAGTGCATTCTGTAATTGATTGGTATTGATCTTGAGCAGTAGAGCACTTCTGTAACCCTGCTTAAAAGCCATCATGCTTTGCTTGCTTTGTACTGTTCCAGTATAGCTTAAAGAAGTCGCTTGTGCCTGAATTTACCAATAAGTTTGATCAAATAATAATAATAAAAAAGATATATTCAACCCTTGACTTCTAAATTTTTTCCAATTATATATTGTTTTTCACTTAGATTCACCACTGCAAACAAAACTAATAAAAAATACACTTATTAGATGAAGGTTGTGTTAGAAATTTAGTGTGATACTAGTATTACACACAAACTGTGGCAGTGTTTGTCGTCCTAGTTTTTTTCTTTTCTTGCAGCCTCTTGCCTTCCTATATAACTTTCAGTTTCATCAAGTGAGGTCATGCAGACAACAGTCTCCTTCATTTCTTAGCTCTGATTTATCTGTAGATCCATTCCATCTTACAGTGAGCAAGGCAAAGATCTTGAGGAGGAACAGTAAATCAGAAAATAATTAAAGGTGGCATAGTATGTCACAGTGAGAAGAGCCAAATAAAGGTTGCACAGAACACATTATCACTTAAACATTTTGGAAAAATGAGTGCATTTATTTTACCAGCCAAAATTTTTCATTGCCTACTTAATCAGTTGTTCATTATTAGTAATGGACTGAAAATAATGGACTAACTCCCTCAGGCCAAAGAAAGCAGTAAATAAATATGTGTTTTAGTCTGCACACTATTCCATGATACAATAGGTGTTGTTCAAAATAAAATCCACACTTGGGGAAAATACGACACATTGCAATTCCTTTCTTTGGATTCACAAAGAAAAGATGCTACTTGCGACAAAGCAAGTATTTCATTCAAAACATAAATAAAAAAAGAAAAAGAAAGAGTGGGCACAGCTCCCAGAAGACAGTATTTAGAATCAAAAAATACTTAAAGTATCAAATTCAAAGCTACATCAAAAGTATCCTGTTTGTCATGGCAGCCCATCAGTAACCTAATTGCATGACAGATTCATCCAAAGGAAACTTGAAGGATGCTAACTGAAGTGTCTAATAGAAGTCTTTTGGGAGACAGATGCCACTTTTGGAAAGAAAACAGACTTTATGACTAGAAATTGGACTCATTTTGATTGTTGTCCAGAGATAAGATGATTGAAAATATGGTTGGGTGTTGTACAAAAAGAACCCAATTTCTTCAGTAGTGAAGGTAGCAATTTAACAATATGTTGGCTATAAGAATATGATGACAATATAATGCCTCCCTGAATCTTTCTGAGACAGAATCATAAAAACACTACAGCAAATCATTTACTTTTTAAGAAAACCTTCCAGAACTTTGCGTATTTTTGTGACTTCAGTGAAGACAATGCATGTAATCTGGATAGGGTTTTAGCATCTTCTGAACAAAAGACATAAATGCCTTATTACAGAGGAATGATACCTGTTCATTAAAGTTTTCTTCAGACATTTAGTTATCTTCAAAATTGCTTTATTTTGGTTTCAGTTAGACATACAGTTATTTGAAATGCTTTCCAATTAAATGCCAGAAGTTACCCTATGGCCTCATTTCCACCATAAATATCTTTCCTCCACAGATGAATTCTCATCACTCTTAGCTGGATGATGAAACACAGTTTCATCATCCAGGCTCTTTTTCTTATTTTTTAAAGCACTTATTTTTAAAGTGAATACATGAAGCAATTATATGTGAAGATATGCCCCTGACTATTCATTAGGGAACTCAAAAGGTTTGCATTTGATAACTTAATCTACCTTGTAGTTTAGTGATTGTACTTGACTAAATAACAAGACAAAAAGAGATGATAGGCAGAGTTTGCCATCCTCTTTTTCATAGAACAGATATCATGGGAAATCAAGCAGTGATCTAGATTGATTGGAATGGCTTAATTTTTTAAGATTCACATCCAGATCCCTCAGGAAGTCTTCAAAGACTCAGAAAGGCATTATATATGCCTGTGCACCAAAATGAGAAGGGAAAATAGGGTAGCATGGGGTCACTGACTGCATTGGCTGCACTTGCACAGAAGGAGGCTGGTGATGAGTGGGTTTGTCTGCAAGCTACATACGTTAATTGAACAACCCCTGATGGATATGGGGCGAAATGTAGCAGGTTGCTGCTTAATCCTGGAGGCTGTCTTATCACATTTTTTGCGCTTTCTGTGTAAGATATCCCACCCCAAGCACTTCAAGTCATAGTTGAAACTCCTTACATGGAGGGCAAAAATACAGCCCTTAATTTATGAATTAAAAAAAAAAAAAGGAAAAATCCCATGCCTATATGAGAAAAGGATTCTTTCTGGTCTTTTAAAATGAACCTCAATGAGGATTTATCTGAAATCCAATTCACCAAACTTTTAAGTGCTAGCATAAATTGTTTAAATTGGTTTCCACAGAACCCACTGCATCCTGCTACGTTGTGCTTTCTGACAGTAGGTTTAATTTTCTTGGAAATCAAAAATATAATCCACATCCTTTCTGCAATGCAAAACATTGTGCATATTTAATGAGCTAACATTTTAAACTCTTACTGTGTAAACAGCACCCTTAAGGTTGTTTGAAATATGATTTAAATGTAAATCCCTCCCACTGTTTTTATCTTTCAAAATACCATTAAATACATTTTACAACAATTTAGCCTAACACATTGCCTAATAGAATTAGATAAATAAATATGTTTTTCCTCTAAAATTTTATAAGGTTACCCCATTTCTGAACAGAGGCACCAGAACAGTTTAAACTATACCAGAAATTATTCCCTTTGTTGTAATGAAAGATGAAACAGCAATGTGACATTTGATAGTAAAAGACTTGATTTGATTTGATGCATCCTGCTCTAATTTTGGAAAGAAAAACAATTGGGAAAAAAAAAGAAACAAAAAAGTAAATTCTAAGCAAATGATTAAGGCTTTGAAATTGGCTTGATCAGTCATAGTTATGATTCAGTATATTCTGAAAGTAGTGTTCCTGGGAGATAGGATACCATTTTTTTTTCTTTTCAATTTGTGCCTTGTGTTTCACCTTTCCAAAAATTTTCAGTGTAACTTTGAGAAGGCAGCCAATCAAGACAAAAGGAATGAATTTCATCCATGCTGAAATCAGTAAACTAACTCAGAAATCCAAAATCGAAAATGCAGAACCCTAAATTTGTCATGCAAAGCCTCTACGGATCGGTCTTGCTGAAGAAAGAACAACAGTTCTTAGGGAATGAACACCCTGCCCACTGTGAAATAAAACAGTATACCATAGTGGTATACTGTCTTTGCAAACCCTTTGCTACTTCAGCTGGAGATATGTGCAGTTTCAGCACTTTTCTTTTGCTTAGATTCTTCATACTAGAGTTGGCCTTGAAAATTTCCTTGCAGATAAATGAACACTGCAAAATAATTGATAGTATATTTCATGACTATCAAAGCTGTTAATAATGTATAAAAGTTATAAATGAAATTGTACCCTAAATCCTAGTGGAATGAATGTATTTCTTTACAATAGTTTCAGTATTTTTTTGATTCTGTCAACTTCAATGAAGATTTTCTTTTCATAAAGTAAACATTCCAAAGATATGTGTTGCTATAAAATAGTTTCTCATTACATTTAAGCGTGGAAGAGCAATATATATGCCACCAACTTCACCAGTGATTGCACACCCCATGCAAGCATGAAGAATATAGGAACAGGTGCATTACTTGATTTTGGAATAGGTTGAACTATTTAGGAGGAAGTAAAGATAAAAAAAAACACCTATTGGTGGCATAGACTTCTGGTAAAATAATCAGAAATAAATAGTCCTTTTAAAAGAATATTTAAAAAAATCTTTTCCTATCAGTTATCAGAGACAAATATAGAGAGCATCGTACGTTTTTCCCCTTCTGCATGCTTCTTATCAGCTTGATCCTTTTATACTTCCCTAGATTTGCCCAGTGTGCTTGTAACCCTTCCTGAACATTTTGTCTGGAATACTGAGCCTACAGGCTGCTTATACCACTCCATCCCAAAACTCTGCCAGAGTTTCTGGGTGTCCCTATGCCTCCACATGCTCGGTAGCATCAGAGGCAGACCATGTTCAGCATGTGGTCAGTTATTATCTTCAATGGAACCTACATAATATTGCTCTGGTCAGAATACAAATGCTCAATTATTATTTGTAACACATATCACAAGACATTCAATGACCAAATGTTTCAGGAATAAGATTCAAGAACTCCTTGAAGTAATGCTGTAAATCTAAAAGTCTACACCTGTAGGAGTATTGAAGAGACTTAAGGGGACTGTCGAAGACAAAAGCTGTATGCACCAATATACAGGTTAATGCCCACACAACCATACAACTGCATGCTCTGCAACCCGATCTTCAAGTAGCCAAGGGGCAGCGTCCTTCACCCAGATAACGAGTTCCTGCTCTCAACAGCTATTGCTCTCTGAGTGTTAGCACCTACAGGTCCTGCTTCCTATTTTATTTACCAGACTTCAAAACTGGGGCCAAGGTATATCTCTTGCTGCAGATCATGTTCATAGATTTCTCCATAGCTATATACCACCTAGCCTAAAGTTTTACTGGTTGTAATCTAAAAGACTAAATGAAATGAGTGCAGGAGATACCCAGAAGACATCAAGACAAAAATAAACTGTGTGGACTCACTTTGAATGGAAATCAGAGAGAGATTTGCTACTGATTTCAAGGAAACACAGGGCTATTGGAAGGGCTCCTAGCTTTTCCAAGGTTATATCAGGGATGCAGCACATGTGGATGTATTGGCACTGATCTTAACTTACTTAGTTATCTCGGTTTACCACTCAGCTGTAGCAACAGAGAGCTCAGCGTGGGTTAGTTAACCTAACATTGGCAATGGGAGAGTTGTACACCCTTCCAATACCACTACATGTACATACTATGATTACATGTTTCACCTTTTTTATTTTTATAGTATAAACATTCTCTACATTATAAGAGTCATGAATTAGGCTGACAAAGACTCAAGTGCTCTTTCAACTTTAGAGAATTACAAACCATTTTGTTTGTTTTTGTGTATGTAGGATAGCATTTGGGCAATATAAAGAATGCTTTTCCCTCCAGTTTTGGAAAACACATCCATCCTCCAGACTGAATCTGATAGGATTCTGATCTAATGCAAAGGAAAACTGCTAGAGCGAATTTATTCAAATGTTAGCATTTTACCATATAAGCCTTTCAACTGAATATATGTCCAGAGAGATAATATTGTGAATACACATAGGCAATTATCAAAAAACACACAGCTATTTAAACTGCTGGGTACGGAACTCATACTTTGAGAAATGTAACTAGGAATTCTTCAATTTCCTCATCTGCATAAACTCATTCCTGTTTGATAAAAATGGATTAACTCATCTTAGTAAGGGATTTTTGAATCTCCAAGTGTTACAGATAGTTTGTGCAGAAAAAAAATGAGGTTTCCTATCCCAGATTTCTTATGACTATCTGAAAGAAAGCCAAAGGCCTTATTTTTAACTCTATTAAAAATCTCTGAAAATATCTTGCTGCATTACATATAATATTTACACACAGAATACCATTCCCCTTTCCTGAGAGTAAGGACCACAATAGTGCATTATTTGATGCTTAGAGTGCTTATTCAGCATATTTTGTAATTACAGAAAAATTTTTCCTATTGATAAAACTGGGATTTATGCAGATAGCTACCAATAGAATTAATAGAATTACCTACATAAATCCCTTTGTTTGAACTGGACTCCACAATCTATAGACATTTAACGTAATTTTTGGCTCAATTTGTTATTTACTATGTAAAGGATTTTTAAAAGGATATTTACTCAGCCAGGAGAATTAACTATGTTTCTCTTACATAAACCTGTCATTTAACTCTCTAAGGTCTCTTCTTTTTAACATTATTTCAGAGGATGCTCAGGAACCACACTTGAGAAAAAAAAAAGAAACAAAAAAAGGTTATTTAAGACCATGTTAGTAAAGCAACACAGTAGATCCCATCCCAGTTAAAAGGTCCATTTTTCATCTTGGGTGATGCTCAGCTATCTGCTGTAGAGATAAAGCTCTTGGAAGTCTGATTTTTCACCTGACAGTGAAAAACCATAAACACCATTTCACCATAGCACCTTTAAAAGGTGCTACACAGATCATGTCCTTTTGATGTCACAGAAGGAATAGAAATAATTCATTTTTTTTCCTTCTGGCTGAATCTGTTGATCCATGTCTTGGGGAAGTGAAAAGAAGTAGGCAGGGAAGAGGATGGAACTCCGTGATCTGCCATTTTACAGCTGTTCCTGCTCCTTGTAATCCAAATAATATAAAAGGTTTAAAGCTGCTGTCAATACGACAAAAATAGCTTCTATAAAACAAACTTTCATCTACCTCATATTTAATTGGCAATTATTTCAGATTCAGATGCTATCATTTTTATCTGTAGGCAGAAATAACACAAGTGACAGTGGGACTCATGTCTCATAGTGCACAGTAAGTGCAGAGACCATATATTTTTTTCTGAGAAATATAGTAATTCATACAAACCTGCAGAGTTTTTAATTTAACCAAATGCCTAAAACACCCACTAAATTCTAGTATCACTATATTTGAAATATTTCTGCCTTCTTATATGAAATGCAAACTCGGGCAAAGATCAGAGACTCGAGCCCTTTGAGTTTAACTTTGTCTGTCCCTCCCACTCCACCTCTTCTGATAGTCAGGGTTCTTTACACAAGGACTGAGGACTAAAACCTTTCTCCTTTTTTTTTACCCCATGGTTCTTGAATCAGGCCCAAAGAGATGTGTGTAGGAATTGTCATTTGGACAGTGTGCAGCGTTCTACCTTTACTGCTTTCCCAAATAAATCATTTTATGCTAGTGCCTAAAGCCTAGGCCCTGCCATGCCATGCCCACTGGGCAGCATTTTAATAGCTGGAAGGCACAGGACTAAATATAATAATAAAAAATTCCATCCTGTTTTCTTGATACTGATGTTAAAACGTGATGCTCTTTCTTTGAAAGATTTAGAAAAATGTGATTTAGTATTGTCATCTCTTTCATGCACTGCTATCAAAACTCAGCTGTTCTTGGGCTCCAAAAAGATGTGATCTTACACTGAGAATCAAAAAAGAAAGAAAGAAAGAAAAAAAAAAGTTAAGTGAAGACACTGCTCCCATCAGTCAGTATCCAACTTTATGGAGAAAGGCTTTGTTAGTCCAGGAAATAAAACACTTGCCTGATACACTCAAACCCTTTCTTTGGCACAGCAGAGCACCCACTCCCACTGAGTGGCAGAGCATGAAACCACACAAAGAACTGAAAAATGCAGAGCAGGCAGCAAATGCATGACCAGGAAGTGAGGAACGTCTAACTCAGTAATGCCTCTTCTGTGGTTCAGACTGCACCTGGCACAACTGCAGCATTCGCTAATTCCTTTCTTTTAATACTGTGGTTTGCATCCATCCTGTGTTTTCTTTTACCTGAGTCATGGCTCTGCCTGTACTTTTTTTACATCACCATTTCCATCTCGAGATGTGTGTAAGTGCAGGGATATATTGATGTGTATTAGAATGGATAGAGCACTCAGTCAACCCGCCAAGTGGGTTGCCACATTTTCCCCTTTGAAAATGCTAAAGAAATGCTTCCCCTTGCCCAATGGCCAATTAAAATAATCAAGGAATGTCTGTATCTTAATTGGTACACGTAGATTGTGTATGAGAGGCAATATTTTATATTAAATCATTATCTATCTTTCCTGCCATCATAGAGCACAAGATAAAATCTGTCCTTTTAGCACAGAACACCTCAAAAATGCCAAATGAGATATTGCAGTGGTGGCGCAAGAATGTGCTAGAAATTATGCAGTGAAGAAGGAAGACAGTACTTACCCTAAGAAACTTAAAAGGATATAGAATGTATAGCCAAGAGACGATTTGCTCAAATATGCATCTGTTGAAACTTGTGGAATCACAAAACCCCAAACTTGGTATTTCTTTAACTAGTCACAAATAACTTCATATCCAATTTGAAAGTCATATTCTAAAGACACAAAGCCCAAACCCACGTTTGAACCAAGTGCTGGAGGAGATAGAGTTGCAGCACATATATTCCTGAGTTGTTTTTATCATTAATGTTATGCAATGATAATTTAAGCTTTGGAAGAACGATGGCATGATATTGTCAAGTAGACATTTTAATCGTCTTTTGACAATTTGAAGTAAAACTTTTAATCAGAGAGTGGCACTTGCATGCCAAAATCACATATGCAGAAAAGATAATATTTTAATTGGCTAAATTTTGCACTTTTTTCCTTATTTCTATGAGATATATTTTGATTATATTATTCCTAATATAGTCATTTTAAATTTCTATACTTTCGAAGCATATTTCTGAAAGAGAATGCATCTGAGTCACTCTGGAAAAAAAAAGCAAAGAAAAAAAAGGCGTTCTCAACAGCAAAATATAGAAACAGCGGCTGTAGTCATTTGTGAGTCAGATCGACATGTTTGACTGTGGTTTGCTTGCTGCTGCTCCCTGCCTCCAGAGGGGCTGCAACCGTGGGAGCCAAATGGATGCTGCAAGGTTGATCGTTAGCCAACCTCCCCCAGCAGCATTTAGTGCTCAGAGAAGGTCAGGAGAGGTGCACAACATCCCCGAGAGCACAGCTAGAGACACTTTGCAACGACCTGTGTCGGAGCAGCAGCGCTGAGCAGGGCCCGCAATGAGGATGTACCTGATGTCCGCAACTAGAGTGGCACCGAGAAAATAATGTTTTCCTGGCATTTCTCAAAGGTCATGTGGTGCTTCTTTGGCTGAAAACAACATGAAAGAAAGTACTAATGATCAAAGAAAGAATAGGAGGCAGGGGAAGCCTGCCTTCGCACAGTTTGCCCTTATCCCTTACAGAGAAGTTCTGTATCGACTATCCATCTGGCTATTCTGTAAATACAAGAACTGTTACTGATTTGGCTGTTTATCCTAATCACAATGAAATACAGATAATGTAACAAATTACCTGGAGTGTAGTGCTTGTTTATAGACCAGGTTGCTGGCTACTATAAATAAGCTCTGCAGAACTGGAGTCCATGTATTAAATTGGCAAGATCTGCTTTTCAAGGAAACTTCAAGGAAATTTTCACAGAGTTCCCAAGGATGCCGTGTCAATGGATGAAATGAGATTTAGTTTAGACCTTCTGAGAGAGTATTTCATTTAAAAAAACTAACTTCAGCCAATGCAATTTTGGATGTATCTTTATTTAGTGTCTTGTACAGCATCCAAAATGTTGCTGAGTCTTGGCACAAGCAAATGTGCGTAGTGACGTTCTCTGTAGCATTCAGTCACTGGAAAACAGTACTTGAAATGTTACTATTGCATGCCCTCAGAAATCCATTTGTTCTTCATTGTATTAAATTTTCTTAGATTACATGCTTCTTTACTGGCAATAAGAAAAACTAAGCAAGCATGTGATGCTACCCAGAATTTGGGTCCAGACACAGTATATAGGAGCACCGGACTAAGATGCAAAAGATCTGGGCAAGATTCCAAAACTAGGTAAAAATATATTAACAACTGGGTAAAGCACTTTGCTTTCTTTAAGCTGTCTGATCATAGAAATAAGTTAGTATTTTCTTACCTCCCAGCAACATTACCAAGATAAAATCTGTTTGCAATCATGCTGTGTTCCAGAGAGGAGAGCTGAATGCAGGTTTCAGGGCTATGCTCCTGTAGCTGGGAATGGATGAATGGCCATACGGAATGGAGAGATTCATTTCATGATCAGATACGGTATTTTAAAATCTTATTTTGAAGAAAGCAAGATTCTCTAGCAGGTAGATGCTATCTTTTGGATTTTTTTTTAATGTCAAGAATCCTGATTAGGGTGATATATACCTTATACCCTAAATTACAGATTAAAAGTTATCAAGTTCTCTTGTTTCTCTCTCCTTGGTCATGTGCACAAACATGATGTTTGTGTAGTCATATATACTGAGAGCTGCAAAGTCCTATTTAAAAAACAGGACATCATGCACTCTTATGTAGAAGAAAAGAGCATTTCTCAAAGGGTCTTTATGTTTTCTCATTATACTGCTTCACTCTTTGCTAACATTTATTAAAACACGGGAGAGAAGATGATTTTTTTCCTTTTTTCCTTATGTTCGTTCTCCACCAATGCCCACAGACTGATTTTGTGAAATATATCAGAGATGGGAGGAAGAAAGAAATTTTTTGTGAAGTTGCTTTTAACACTTCATAGAAGGCCAAGAACTTGACCAGTTCCTAGAATTAACTACTTTCTTGTTCTCTAGAATCTGTACCTCTATAAATCCTGGAGGGGGAAATTTTGCATTAAAGTGTAGTTACTGCATTATCTATAGTTTAAAAACATGGAACATTTTATGAGTACTATGCTCACTGCAATTTAAAAGAGAATAATAATACATAAACAAAACTAGAAAGGCAAGAAGTGGTGCTTATTACACTGAAAAAGCCAATCATTCAATTATTTTCAAGCAAAATATCTATTGCATAACAAGGTATTATCTTCCAAATGCAAAAACTAGAACTAATGCAGTGTTAAATTTCTCAAGTTAAAGACTCAAAAACCATATATCAAAAGCTAAGACTTGGCAGTATTAAGTCAGCCATACTGCATATTTTATAGCATACATTAGTGCCACAGACTAATATGTCAAGATTTAAGCTAGCGAGGGGAGAAAATAGAAAATTCTGCATCTGTGCAAGAAAAAAAAAAAAAAAAAGGAGAATGGCTATTGTGGCTTATATAAGCTGAAGTGCTATTGTGGACACAATGTTATTATGAGCACTCTCTGGCTGTAACTTAACTACTGAAGTAGGTTTACTCTCCTTCTGTGCGAATGCTGTCCTCAGGGCATGGGATAATGTAGTTCCCCTGGCTTTCCCCTGAGATGATGACTGCGACCATGGCAAAGGTGTGGTTTTCTCAATGCCTCAAGCTCATCTCTGTCACTTCAAAGGGTGTCTGCAAATGTCTGCTGAAAGCAATAATGAATCTAGTGCTTATAGACTCTCTCTGGGTACCTGCACATAACAATTCTAAAACTGGGAAGAAAGAAAAAAAAAAGTATATAACTGAATTTGTCTCTCAGGTTTATGGGTTTCTGAGGGAAAAGATGTTTATTTGAGAATGAAAAAAAAAATCTTCCCTGGCATCATCAGAAACAGATTAGCATAACAGTAACAAGTATCTGTAAAGTAGAAGGATGTAGATGGGGTATTGGGGAACGTTTGCTGCTGAGTGCAAAATTATTCCTCTTTTCTTCCCAGTTTTCTTGTTAGCAGTGTACAAACCAGTGAGATAATTATGCACACATCTGGATAGATAAGAGGAAGCTGAAAAGAGGAAGCAAAAGTCTTCTGCATATTTGAAAACCAAAGGTTTCTTTTATTCACTTAAGGTCAAGAGCTTGTGGACTCTGGCACAACTCATCCACCCAGATGTGAACGGTAGAACTGGAAAAAGGCAACATACGAGAAGAAGAATTGGGAAGTCATGACTTAAGCAGTGACTTATAGCCAGGAGTCATCTGCACTTACTAGGAGGGAATGAAAATAAAAGGATCCCTCCTGAGTATGTTACAGCAGTAGCAGTCCAAGCGCTCCACTTAATACAAGGACTGGATCATTCTGGACGTGCTGCCAGCGCTGGTCTCCTGTGCTGGCTTGAACCAACCCATCTGCCCTAGAAGCGCTGCTAGACTCCTCACAACTGTGCCTCATGCTTAACTCCAGATCTGGGATTGGGTATCCTCATATTTTTATCCTTTTTCTCTTAAATATTCTGGACATTTATTAATTAGTTCTCTGTCCTGATATTTTTCTATAACTATTCTAAGGCAGTCAATACACCCAGCTCAAGTTCAGTATTCACTTTTCATCATTCAGTGAGAATTTGAGTCAGACCTGAGCAGCAGTGATTTGTATTGATCTACTTTCTAACTTTTATATTGTAGATATTGAATTTCTAGACAGTTTTGCATTAAAAATAACCTCATGGAAATAACAGAATATGGATTATTTTGTTTGTTTCTAAAGCTCTTTTTCCTAATGTCTCTCTCTCCTTTGCACCACAGGGTCAGTGTTGCACCGTGCCATTCCTAGTAGGACCTCTCTGGTCCTGCATGGGGACTTCACAGCTTCGTCGTACTTTCTCCAGTTTCAAGAAACCCAACCCCATCCCTCTGTCTTCATCTACTTACTCCTAATTCTGGCAGCTGTTCACATGTGATTATCCACGAGCTGGCATTTGCCTAGCACTAAGGCAAGAGCATATGCACAGGCAGCCAGATGCTTTTAATTATTGCTATTTACAAGGGAGACCAGAGCCATGGTAAGATGCTTGGAAGCCTCTAAATTACTAAATCCTGTATTTCTTCATCATAACCTCTTTCCTCTTTGTTTTTATTTGAGCATTGTATTTTCAGACTTTGTTGTGAATGCACAACACGCAAGGTGTGCTTGGAAAGGGCAAATTTCACTATAGGGAATCTACAGCTACCTCAGTGTATTGTTATTGCTGTGGACCCAAAGGCCTGAATCTCCATCAGCCTGTAGTGTTTTGTGACATTTCCACTCTATACCAACCACTTTCTCTCTTTTGAGATTTCTTCTTCAGTTTTTACTTTTCTAACACAAAAATTCTTCTCAGCAGATCATGAGATCTTCCAGAGGAAACAAAAATAAATAAAATAAAGCAGAAGAAGAGCTACAGAGGAATATAGAATCCAGTAAAAGAAGCCTGCTTTCAACATTGTGATATTTCTAAATGCACATGATGTACAAACGCAAATGTCAGAAATGCCTGTAGCATAAGACACAATAGGAAAGTTTGTTTGCTATACCTGAACACAACGATGAGCTAGAGAAAGATAAAAATAGATTTTGTTTTTATTCTTCCTTAATCAGAAAGGCTGTCGAGTCAGTTATGTTGAAATATGAGAGAGAACTGACTTGCCTGCACACATGCAAGCACACAGCTCTTATGTCAAGTTATGATAATGTAAAATAGATTCTTAATTTAAAAGAGAGGGCTTACGCCAACAGCACTCCAGAAGAAACCACTTTATCATGATCTCTGATCAATAAATTAAATTTATAACATTAGAAAAGGTCTGTCTGTGCTTGCAAATGAACAATATGCCATGACATATATACAACTTTTTTTATCTGTCATGTGAAATAATGGTTATTTGCCAGCAAGATTGTTCCTAATTTATTTTTCTAATAATCTAGTCACTGAGTAGCTATAATGCTTATTGATTGTGATTCTTCCAGATCAATAGCATATTGTCAAAACAATCTTCAGCTGTTCAATAAAACAAAACAAAAATTGATAAAGTAGTATTGACTGTATGGGAAGAGCACTGAGCACTCCTCAATATGCAATCATTGTTCAATGCTAGTAAGAAAAGGGAGGCTATAGCTCGCCTAGTTTTGGTCATATGAAAGACAGATGTTTATTTTAATGCAATGTCTAAGCTTCCTTTTTAACCAGTTGACCTGCAGAGGATAATGGATAGGCTTTGAAGATCAGGAGAAATGAATAGCCCTCTAAAGATGGCAATCTCACTTCAACAACTAGGTAAAACCCCATATTTTGATGGTTGCTATTAGGTCATAGTATACTAGTCCTAATGAACATTGCCAGTAATATTAACCTTTCTATGATACAGTATTTTATCTAGAAGGTTGAAAATATCTGTCAGAAGCCAAAAAAATAGTTTGCTGTTCAGTTCCTATAACAGGTTGATCATTTCATTTTCACGTGTAATTACAGTAAAGTATGATAACACCACATGGACTGGGAACAGTTCTCCCTCTCCACTGATGCACTCTGAATTTCCTCATGAAGAAACACATGGTGCCTTAAGAAATACATAGAATAATTGTGATTGTCCAACCCAATTTTCTCTTCTTAACTCTGGGTAAGTTTTCAGCTTCAAATGTGAAATTCCTGAGCTTTTCTCTAAGAAGCCTGGGATTAGGTTTAAAAGCATAAGAATTTTTTTAAACAAAATTATTTCCTTCTGTTGGTTCTGAATCCTTCTGGAGACAATTTTGTCACATCTTTGAGCATTTCTTACGAAATGTGATTAAAAATGTAATTAAAGCACTGTTAATTAATATTTGTCAGAGGATATTAATACAATGGCTATCTGCCTGCTCAATCATGACTTTAGAAACAAGAATGTAAGCAAAACAACAAATATTACCAAATAGCTGTTAAAGCTGAAAAAAGCAGGCATTTGGAAGTTTCACTAAAAGTGGAAGGAGGCTGAAAGTGTTGCTATGAAGCAGGATACTTTAGCTGGTTCGGTGAGTTCTGGGGAGCCTTTAGGCTTGACATGAGTCTGTTTATTCACTGCACTGTTTTTTACCAGAACTGCAAGATTTACATGAATTTTGTGTGTGATTGGAACCCAAAAGAACAAGACAAACAGATTTATAGTGCATCAATCACATATACAGAAAAATCAGTGTATCTGGCCTAATGTTCTGAACTAATCCTTTTAATATAGGATACAAAGCAAACAAGCTTAAAAGGAATATACTTTCCTCAATACTGATCAGTGACAGAAATATATTTTAACCAGTGACAAATAACATTTAATTCTGAGATAGACAACAGTGCCTGTTTGTGATTCTGAAAGATCAAAAAAAATCAGATTAGAAGGTTAGCAAGAGAGTTCATGGCAGTATTTAAAAAATTCTTTTTTTTTTAAGACCTAGAGTAATTGCACAATTTATTCTCTAAGGTTTTGCTTTATGAGAGATAGCAAATAAAGCAAATTCACATGATGTCTGTCACCTAGACAGGTGTTACTGCAAGCTAACAAAAGAACTAAAAAAAAAAAAAAGAAATACAGAGAACACGCACAAGCCTTACTCACTAAATAGTCATTTGACATCCCTTTTCACAGAGTCTGCCCCTTGGGCAAGAGTCTCTGTGATAAAGATAAGCTCACATTGTAAATGCTTACTTTATAGCCAACTCCAGTGAACTCTGCTAAAGGCAATGTTTGTAGTTAACACTACTGTGCAAATTTCTTGCCATTTTTGAGACAGCTAGGAAGATGACATTGCTGATGTTTCTTTCATATGAATACTTACGCCCAATCTTGCTGATCTGTATTTTTCAAGACTACTAGAACTGGAGAGATTTTAAGCTATGTAAAGAACACACTGTGAATGAAAAAGCAAAAAATAAGCAAACAAGAATCGACATGCAAAGTTAGTAACGAAAAGAGAATTTGCTCTTGTTTTCTAGACAAATTAATAATTTAATTTAATAAGATTAATAAAGAGCATACTCTCTGCAGGTAACATAATTTGGTATAAAACTAATCTTGATATATATAGTTAACTTGGATTTTAGATCCATGTTACTTGTTTTAGGGCAGCTAAAGTGTAATATAATGCCTTAAGCTCAGTCTAGCTTTGGATACAATGAAAATTTCTTTAAAGTTAGATGCAGGAAGTGAAAGTCAATACCAGATTCAACCTGTTCTCCATTTTCTGCTTTTAAGATATAAGAATGTGAATACAGATAAAATGGTATTGATTAATGTTGCCACCTTTACAAACCAAAGATTTTATTACACTGATGTCATGTAATTTATTGTCCAAGAAGAAAATATGCCTAAGTCATGGGCAGGTTCAATCTTTGTGATAACTGCAGGTAGGCAAAACTGACAAAATAACTCACTTGCTCTCACTTTTGCGGGATAGTCCAACTTGAAAAGAAATATATTCCTCTGTCATAGGGCTCCATGACATTGGTATGTTACAATTACCGCCATGTAAAGAACATCTTCTTTAAGTGATATTAGGTCAAGGTGCAGTACAATATTTGATCACTACTTTCCTATTAGCTTTGTGAAGCAAATTTTAAGTTTCCACTAAGCTATTCTTGAGACATTTAAAATAAAGTATTTCTTAAAGCTATATGGTCAAAATTCCAAAAGAATAACCTAAAACCTGCTACCCAATCTGTGCTGTCCACATTTGCAGAGATGATTTTTGTACTTACTTGCAAGAGGAAACTGTTTAGGCATCTCTTAATCCAATTTTGACTTAGGAACGCACAGCTTGCTCTCAGAAATATGCTTGCATGTGTAATTAAAAGATATGGGGTAATGCTTACAGCTCCTGCCAAGGCATTCAATGGAGAGCACCCTGGAGAAGGAGATGAAAGCAGCTAGAGCAGGGGCCACACAAATCAGAATATGGGGCAGGCAACAGCAGGAGACAGCAGCAGATAAAAGGTTAATACAACATTTGGGAGAGGAAGGCAGGGGTTGTATCCCAGGCAGGGCTTAGAACAGGACTTGAGATTCACATGAAACAAACTGCTAAGTATGAATTATGGAGATACAGTTCTATCTGGGGACTTATGGCAACTTTATAAATCATGCCTGGTTTCCTCTCATGGTTTATGATAGCACTGGAAACCCTTGATGGAAATATAACCTCATAAGCCAGATACCTGCTATTTATTCCTTTTCTTGTGTATCTAACCAGCAAATTTTTGTTTACAGCAAGCATGACTTACATCTACTCACATTTGAACTCAAGGACTCCCAGGGATGGCAACTATACCAATAACCTGCAGTTTGCCAAGCCCGCCAGAATACTTTGTACAAGTATCAGAGGGTGGGAGGAGGAGAGTGTGGATCAGAAAAGAGGCAGTGTATTTCTATACGTATTTGCAGGGAAAGGAAGGTGGTCATGTAGGGGTTTAGGTTAGGCATGTGAGAAGCAAGGCAAATCCATTTCAAAGACTTGCAGTCACACAACTCCCATTAAAACCAGTGGGAGATGTTTGGCTAAATTCCATGCAGCACTTTGAAATTTGAGGGGAAAGTCTTTAGCCATTAAATGTGATGTAATTTAGTCTGAAAGCTTAATGAGAGAGGGAAAATAGCATTTGGGGGCAAGGCATTTGCATAGCCCACTTCTTCTGCAGGTGTCTAATTGGTAGTGATACAGGTTTCATTAGAATACGCAGCAGGTTGTGGAGCTATCTAAAATGCCACTGAAGATAAATGCATTTTGTTATCAGCAAATGTAACTGCTTGCACTGGGAACCAACAGGGGAATATACTGTGTGATACCCACCCCCCATCATTCATTTCATCCAGTTCTGTGGAAAAACTGGAATACAAAAAGATTTATTAACACCTCATACATCGGATACTAGTTTGAAAGCCACAAGTCTGGCAATCCAAAGTAGGGGTGGATAAAAGCAATCTATCACCTTTATTAGTACTGTGTTTACTGTGGTCCTGGAAGCAGCAAAGAGGCAGGTGGTGCAATAGAAGCAGAGTCTGAAGTTAATGGGCTTCTGCACTTTGAAGATGCAATGTGAGAAGGTAAAGAGGACTTATACCAAATCCTGCATGCAGGAAATTAGTTCCTAGCTATGCTGTTCACTTGCAAGGATGTGGCATTTTTGCATGGATGATATTAAGGATGCTGCCTGAGGAGAAAATGATCCTTAGCTGGGAGGGAGGGGATAAGCATTACGAGCCCCAGACCACAAGGAAAGAGCATCTTTGGACAAGCTCTATCTCCCAGATCTTTGTTGAAATAGCTTGTGATTGTAAACACATATCTGTCAAACAAATGGAAGCAAGTACAAGAATACTGCAGCCTTAAAAACACAGGTACCTGAAAAGTAAGATAAAAGCAACCAGCTGATCAAAGCCAAAATGGAGACATAGGAAAGCACGGAGATACAGAGTTAGAGTATTCCAAACAAAATTACCTCTACGCACCTCCAATGTTTACATTACCTTGTATTTTCTATCCATTTGGAATTTTTATTTCTTATAGACTTTAAATAATGAGCATTTCTATGTGGGGATTTTGTGCATTACTTAATAGGAAACTCTTGGTCCATGGCTAAGACTCCTAGGCACTTTGCTTACATAGAAGGAGCATTAAGAAAAGCATGGCTGTTAGTTAGAAGAAATTGAATTATTTGGACTTTTTGTGGGGGGGAGGGGGAGAGGAGGGCAATGAAGAAATTAATTTTATTTTGTGTTTTTTTTTTTTATCTTTCAAACAGTAAGAAACTTGTAAATTAATGCCATATTTCCAAAACAACTCTCTCTGCGTATTGCATGCCATGATTGATAGGCATCTCCATTTGTCAAAATCTGATTCCTTCTAAGTAGCATAAAAGCTTATTTACATTGCCAGAAATTTACATTGCCAGTAGTATATTGGAAGACAGGGGTGTGTGTGGGGGGGTGATTTTATTCTTCTTCTTTTTTTTTTTTTTTTTCCTTTGTCTTTTTCTTTTTCTTTTTTTTTTTTTTTAGAAGTGCCCAGATTTTTATAATGGAGAACTGACAGGTGTCTCACTGACTGCTTCAACGAATGCCTCAGCACAGAGATGGAGAACCTGACAGATCTGTTGTGTCCATGCACGCTCTCAATAAAAAGGGCTGCTCACATCTCTCCTGGGCTTTCAGGCTGCCAAGCAATGAAAAACCACCAAAGCTAATGTGCCATCCACTTTGAGTTCCCACCAGTCCAAAGATTAAATGAGAGGTTTTTTGTCGACTACTACTAACATTTCTGCTAGCTTTTCATACTTCATACTAACCACTTGCCTGCTGAGACTTGCCACAGATGCAGCACGATATCATCTGTCTTTGGAAAACTGTTATTTTCAATTACGACCTGTATTTCACGTAAACTGTATGTGCTTCCTGAATCCTATATCTTGCCTATTAATTAGCTGAGAAGTATAAAGAGCTCTGCACTTAACTATGTATTACAGAAACTAGTTTAGCCTAGTTTTCCAAGGGAAAAAAAAAAGCTTCCAGCATCTTACTGCTTTGTCTGTTCTTCTACCCTCTTTCTGTCTAATTCTTTCTTTCCTTCTTCCATTTATTTTTTGAGCCCTCTGGCAGATTTTAATCAAATCTGACAGATGCATGTAGATATTATACTCCTGTAAGTTTCATGAAAAGAGAAAACAAGGAAGAAGAGGAACAGTCTCTTACTGTATCCATTGAGGAAAAAGCTAAAATGTGCCTACAGTGTTCTGCAGTTTGCAGACTGGCTTGGTGGCTCAATGGCCAGCACAGGTACCTGGCTGAAGTGAGCAGCACAAATGTTGCCTGCAATGAGGCAGAGCTGGCATTTCATGTCTAGCCAGGTAGATAAGGAAGGTGAGAGCATGTAAACATTTCCTAAGTGCTTTTAGGTGTCTTTAGGTGATAACACTTGGGAAAACTCAATGTTATCAGAGATGAGAGGTGAGAGGAAGGATGATTTGTGGAAGACCTGAGGGCATGTCATAAAGGCCACTGAAAGGGGAAAATAAGTGAGAAGCTGGGTGAGTGAAGAGACGGTGGCTGTTGAGGATGCAAAACCATGGAAAATAGGGTCTCATGAAGTACACAGCTCATGGAACAGTTTATTCTGTCTTTGCTATTTGTATTCCATCCTTCTTGAGATGTATACTTTGCACACTTCTGATCTGATTTCTAACAAACTTCTAAATAATGGAAACTAAAAATGTGTTATTCCATAGGAGTGCTTAGAACTTCAGTGGTTCAACACACAAGTGATGTTTGGCTGTTCAAGTAGCTACTTGCAATAAAGCCTTGCTTATCCCAGTCCCTTTTTTAAATTACCAGTATTAATACAAAACTTTCCCAATCTCATAGAGCTCTGACTTTATATGAATAGATTTTGCTTGCCCAAGCACTGCAACAAAACATTTAAAAAGAAAGTATTTATCTTGCTTTACAAACTATGGAGAATAACTTTTCTGATGAATTTAGTCATTTTGTAAATCATCCCTGAGCAGGCTGTTAGATCTTTGTATTTGTTTATTTGCAGTAGTTTGTATGCACAATTTTTAACCTCCCATGGAGTTTATTCATAGCAGGCCACTATGATTATTTCCTATTATTTGCTCTGTGTGCCATTTGATTAATCACCAAAATCAGAGGATATTATTCCTGCTCCGAGAATGGATGACCTATGTCTTATAAAGAGGAAAAGATGCTTTGCTTATTAATGAGTAATACATGAATATCTACTGTTTTTGATGACTCTTGTGATAATGGCAAGAGAAAGGCTTTAATAAAGGGCCATGCTGCCTTCTGCTAGGTGTGAATATGCTGTGAATCTTCTAAAACTAGGAATTAGCCAGAATTCCTACACAGTTTATGAAAAAAAAAGAAAAACAGATGATTGTTTTTTCATAGCCTAAATCACACAAGAAGTTCAGGTAGTTTATGAAAAAAAAAGAAAAACAGATTGTTTTTTCATAGCCTAAATTACACAAGAAGTTCAGGCCTATGTTGTTCATAGGCTAAATGTGTGAATACCTTATAGTACACTGTGCATATGAGAAATGTGTGGTATATAAGATACAAATCTTCACAAATCAGATATTTCTAGTCTTACTGTAAATATAGAGCATGAGATAAGTAAGGGCTTCAGAGGGATTTCTTTTCAAAATTTGCCCATGTTAAATTCCGACATAACACTACATGCAACAGAGTATACACAATGAAACAGCTTTGGAAAAAATAATAATTAAACTTATCATAAAATAAGTGCTTTTTGAGACTCAAGGAGCAATACTGCTTGGAAGAAAAGCAATAAGCAAAATAAAATGCTTTAAAATGCATAATTATCATGTATTAAGTTGAAAAAAAAAGGATAGAAATATCCATGCTCTTCAAAATGTCAAGTTGAACACCTTGCTGTGAGCCAGGCTGCTTAATGTATGGGTGGCTTTCAGTTCTAAAATTCTAATGCATAAAGGACAGCATGAAAGAATCTTATAACTTTATGAAGATAACCAAAAACCTGTAACACTTCATTAAAATTAAATCATCTACTAGCATTTCTGAAGAAATCCATTTTTGAAGTCTGATACTTTTATCAAACAAACAGAAGTTAAAATGTCACATGCCAGAGCCCACTGCTGTGCTCAAGGTTTCAGTTAAAGATGCAAAATCATATGTCTTTATGCTCAAAAAATATCAAAGCAAGCCTGTTTGTTTCTTAATAAACAAACAAACCTCAATAATCTGCAGCTTTTTTCCCCCTGTTCCTTTTCTTGCTGCTCCTAAAGTTGTGGTAAAATCTGGCAACGAAACCCCTCCTTGATCCAAATTCTTGCCTTATCTTCGCGTTTATTTCTCTGTATAGTTGTCTCAAAAAGGCACCATTTTATTCACTGTGTGCAACATCTAATTGACCTTGTTGGCCCTGCTGTTAGGTGTAGTTGTGACGCTATTAGCTGTGCTGAGTGACAACTCACCTCATGAAAAGCATCCCTGAAGATAGTAGAAGCAATTAGAATCGGACTCTACAAGCAACTATATAAAACACACTCAAACTTTTGTGCTTCGTGATTCTAAATACAGAGCTGATGATGGAAGTGCTATGGAAGCCCAAGTCTGTTCTTGCATTTTTTTTTTCCAAGAATAGTTAGATAAAAGTAATCAATTTAATACAATGACCTTGCTTCCAAGACCTAGGTTACTGGAGCTGATTTTGTTTGCATATGTAAATGTAATTATTTTCTGTCTGAATGCAGATGGCTGCAGACCAGATCTCAATATGCAGAGTGAACACTGATTCAGGGATTTAGGTAAGATTTAGAAAATATCCTAATTTGTCATACACATCCATGGAAAAATCCCCTTAAAACTGTGCATATAATCAAGATTTCTTCTGTGGAATTTAGTTATCACTTTGTTCACCAGCCCATAGAATGTAAGGGGAATTAGCAAATACTGAATGCCAGCAGGATTTCAGGAAGTCACAGAGTGTTGAGCTCTTTGGAGAAAAGGCTCAAGATTACAAGAAATACAGATTTTAAAGTTACAGGAGAGTGTTTAGATGACCATTTCCACCCACTCTCCGCCCCAACCATGAACAACAGGGCAGAGAAATCCAGGTAGTTTCCCCAAGCACAGAGACACCAATCAGTCTGCTACAGAATTTAAAGTAATATAAGAATATACAGATGCGTCTTAGCTACTTCAAATGATGAGACTCCCCCACATCTTTAGGGAAGGTTAATTACTTCTTTATTTATATATAGATGAGCTCTCTAAATGTGTCTGCCTAGACATTTTCTCATTAGATTTCACTGTAACTGTTTTTTTTTTTTTTTTTTTTCTTGATTCA
>NW_010588221.1:29499-156881 GCF_000705375.1 Tinamus guttatus | reverse complement strand
CTCTTTCCTCACTCCTCTCCTGTTCGTTATCCTTTTAACAGTGTGGACAGCAAGGCTGCTTTTCAGGACACTAACAGCAGTTTACAAATGCAGTATACTAAATTCGTAGGTCATGTTTATCCTCTGAGCTACAGTATCTAACCGAGATATTCCCTTAGCTCCTGGGTCTCCAAATTCTTTGCAACACAATGCAGCCCAAGAGAGTCTCTCCCATTTGGCAGGAATGACCTACATCTTTTTTTTTTTTTTTTCTCCTAGATTTGTGACCTTGCTTTTGGTATTGCTTGCATTTTTCAAATGAACCTGCTTCACCAACCAAGCCAGATTAATCCATAAGGACTTGACCCCATCATTATTTATCAGCGGAGCTAGCCAAAAACCTTTTTTTTTTTTTTTCAGTTGCTGGGAATTTTATTTGTTTGCTTATAATTTAGTTTCGATCCTAATCAGATCCCAACTCGTGTCCAAATTAGACAGTGAACTGGCAGGTCTGCTCCAGGGCACTGACCCCACCAATGACCCCTTGTGGCTTTTAAACAAAACTGACACTCCTGTCATACCACCGGTTGCAGTAGAGCTGTCAGAAACATCATTTTCCTGAGCAGCCACATATTGCTCTCCTTATAGTCATGAAGCAAAAATAGACAGGGCTACTTTATCAACGGGGGTAAACACATTTTTTTTCTTTTTTGGTGAAAACAGAAAATCGCAAAGTCAAAATTTGCCAAAACATTTCAGCATGGAAAATTGGAAGCACTGTCCAAACCCAAAGAGAAGCAACCTTGCACTAATGCTTGCCCCCACGCCACCTTCTCTATCCCCTCTGTCCTGTAGCAAACACAGACTTCACTGCCCACAAACCCCAGGGAGCACTGGGCACTAGCAGCATCCAGGTAGCCTTGCTAGGATTGGAGCTAGAAACCAAACAGTGACCTTGAGAGGTTGTTAAGAAAGTACCTCGGGGGATAGGCTGTTTCAGCAACTCGCACCAGTGGCAGGGAAGAGCCGGTTGTGCTCGGGCTGGGTGTCGGAAGAGGGAAGAGAACTGGCCACATCATGATGGCTGTTGGACCGCAAGGGGACAGTGGCTTATCCAGAGGCTGTCCGGGAAGGCAATCTCTTCCCAACTGCTTGCATGGAAAATTAAACCTCCCCAGTCATGAGATACTTGTACACGCAGATGGGCAGGCATGCACCATAAGGTGCTTTGATTCGCCCTGTGGTTTGCAAGCCTCCACAGCTCCAGTTTTCTAGGCTTTCTATGCAGCCAGTCTGTGCACAGTACAATATGCCAACAGCATTATGCATTAACTATGACTTACGGACATGCATATAGACTTTTTTCTCTGTTTTATAAATTAGTGATTTCAAATCAAGAATTTCAGATGTTATTTTTGGTGCAAAAATAGTGATATTGCTGATGGGTATAAATACTGTATGTTAAGCACTGATTTTTTTTCCTGGAACAATAGCTTAAACTAAAGCACATAAAAGCAATCCAGCTCCAACTGTTACTGCTAGGAAAATACTTTCTCAGACTTTCCTGCTAGAATGTGCATGTAGGGAATTTTTGGTTTCACCTGGACCAAACTGTATTCCTATCTTTCTGGAAACATTATCTCTTTCCAGAGCTAGAAATAAAATAAAAAGTTTAAAGAGAGAGGTAAAAAATGTTGAAAACATATATGCACATTCTACATGCACTTATATGTATATTTTTGACTGTGTTTAGGATGTGCAACTACACAGTGTTTTAAAAATGATATGGCAAATTACATGGTTCATAAGAGCACCACAAAAAATTGTCTGAGGAGGGTTTGGCTCTATAGTTGTCTTTTTTTTTTTTTTTTTCCTATCTAGCAGCTGACAGAAGCTTGTTAACTTAAAAGGAGATGCTGCATCTCACTGAATCCAGCTGTATAAATATTTTAACAACATCATAGATGTTTTCCCTAGTGCTGCAGCACACGGTGGTTTTAGCTTCTAAGCACATAAGTATAATTCTTATTTGAGCTGGAAGGAGGGGAGCAGAAGGAGAGAGCAAGTGATAGCGAATGTGTCTGGTGGGGAATGGTGGGTAGGTGAGGTTCAGGTGGATAAGAAAGCAAATGATTCTTTAACAAGTGACCGGCTTGGTGCTTCGGCTCATTTTGAATTCCTTTGTTTAAGTCCCTCTGGGGTGCTCTTTGGGATTTGATGCTAAGGAGCATTAGAAAAGCCTATTATTATTATTAGTGTCTGCAAGCACACCTCATCCAGAGTCATTTGTGCAAATGATGTCAATTCCTGTTGGAGAGAAGTTGGGCAAGGCATAAAATTTTGCTTCCCAAGTAAGAAATTGCCAGTAGGTGCACTTAATTTCCAACAAGGTGTTTAATCCATCCTTCATGTGCAATTTAGAGTGTGTTTTGGATACAAAGAAAGCGGAAACTTATTAAGATATTATCTACTTATGTGTAAGCAGTGCTGTAGAAGGCATGCTGCTTCAGCATCCTGCACAAGGAAAATGCTCATTCTGTTTGTTTTTTTTTTAGCCAGATTTAAAGGGCTACTTACTGGGCTGCTATAGAACAGGGCAGAAAGTGTTTTTATGTGGTAAATGTGGAGTTGTTTAGAGGGAAATCCTTGCATTCATCTTTGTATAACATTTGGTTTCAAATACATCTTTTGGTAAGGTACAAAGGTAAGGCTCATACAGGTAAAAAGGCTCATACAAGGTAATTGTATGAGCACTGTACAACAATCCCTTTTCTCTTTTGGGCAAGGCAGACGCTTTTGCTAACTCTACACAAGCTCTACATATAGCCCCACATATGCATACATATATCCCCCCACATAAACACAAGAGGATTCTTTGGCTGTGGTTCCTGCATACACGAATAAAGACTTTTACTGAGTGCAACCTTTCTGATTTTCACTTCACTAAACTGTGCCATGCATAAAACCACACAAACTGTAGAAGCTGTGTTTTTCCTTTGTTGTTGTTTTGGGGTTTTTTTTTCCACAATTCTCAAAGTATTTAAGGCCACTCTGTTGTACCAAAATCTCTCAGGACTGAAAGCTCATGATTTTAACATTATAGACTATGGAATACATTGAGAACTCTTGTCCTGTTTGACTGATATTATATTGCACTTTATCAATGAAACCCTGATATTTAAGAACCAAACAGCTCTTAAGCATTAATAAAACACACTATTCTCCTACTTTAACCCAAGGAAAGTGAAGGTTCTTGATGCAATATGGCAACATTTGTCTCTTAATACCGTATGACTTGTGATAAATTATTGACTACTTTTTTCCCTAAATAATGTATCCTCATCAGTTCAGAAAATTCAGTAAAACATGGCAGGACTGTCTGCCACTAGTATGAATCCTGTGTATATATGGCCATGTGCACTCAGGAAACAGCATTGCTAGCCTTAAATAAAATGCTTCTGAAGCAATTAATATATTTCTATCTTAAAACACATTAAGTTGCAAGAGACTGAATCAATGTTATGCAATGGCTCTTCTCAAAGCCAAGAGCTGAGCACTCCACATCTAAAGCCTGTGCTAGTTCAGGTTAGGAACTAGCATCCTGAAGGTACCACTAAATTTGACTGTACCGATAGACTTTATTGTGCAGACGAACCTCACTTGGGACCCCCACGCACAAGTCGTGCTGTTTGGGCTGGGAGTCCTGTTTCATGGCAGGCCTGGGCACCTGCTGTGGTCTGAGCCATGCTGTGTGTACCCATGCTCAGCCCTCTTTCCTGCTGCCTTGACTTACTGACAGCTCTTCCTGGATGGATCCCTGGGCCTGCTGTGTTTCCAGGATGGACCTCGGACTCATGTTATGGAAAGTCTCCTCAGTTCCATCTCCAACCCTGCGTCCCACTGTGCCCTGGATCACCTTGGATGTGACTCCTTATCTTGCCTTGTCTAGGACTGTCAACAAACCCCACAACTATCATCAAGCAGGCCCTGCACAGGTGATGTGAGGCTGTGCCTTGGTCCCTGATGGCACTGCCTGTGCTGAGGTCACCCACATCCCCCAGATCATGCCCTCATACCATAGCGCAGTCTTGCATCTGCTGCTCCCTAACATGGACAGGATCAAATGACAGTCTAGCCAGGTACAGCTCATCTAGAGGAAAGTGAAGGGCTGGTAGGTGACACTGAATGCTTTCCTAATCCTGACATGCTTGCATGAATGCAAGTTTTGAAATTATGGGGCATTCAGCTTCTTGACGTCTGCTTGCCTGCATTTGATAAAAATATGCAAGACTGAACTACAGAAGTTTTGTACAACAAAACCTGTTTTCAGGGATACTACAATTACCTAGCATTACAGCTGTTTGCAACATGTAGACTTTTCCAGCTGCCTTCTTCAACATGTCTTCCCATCCTTGCTTTCTCTTTACTCCTGAAAAATATGATCCACTCTGAAATTTCTCAACTAATTTGCTGGGACTAGATATATGAATACATAGCTAATTTAGGGAAATAATCTTCACTATCACAATTTTTTTTTTCTTTAAGAAGCAGTACCATTCTTCATCTATGCTGCTTAAAACACTATTCCTTTTCCTGCCTCTTGTGTTACTGCTGCTAATGAGGAATTGCTTCCAACCTATGACAGTTTTCTATGTTTTTATGCCTCCTACATGTGTGATGGTGTCACTTGAGGTGATGCTGATGGGGCTAAGCCTACTGCCTTTCACTGCTGCTTTAGCTGAACTGTAGCTGCACCAAATAGCATTTCACACAGTTTCGGACCCTTTGCTTTTAAAAGATTCCTGCTACATTATCTTATCACCGTACTTTCTGTGATTCCTTTGATAGGTGTTGTGCAATTCTGTTCAGGATGAGATCTTGGTCAGCACTCCCTCCCTTGGTATATATCCTGGACAGCATATCCTGCACTGCCTTCACAGCACCTGATATATCCACCTAACTTTTTGATTTGCAAAGAGAAAATATATTTTTTTTTCCTCAAGGGACTGCCAGCTGTAAACATGATCCCTGAGCTGGACCGTGACAGCCTCTACATGTTCTGAGGAAGTGTTTTGGAGCAGTGGGTTTCTCACTGCTCCCTAGGAGGGAGTACAAGTTTCAGCCTGCTCAGTATTGCATTTTCTTTGCAGTTTCTGTTTTCTTCTTCCTGAGCTTCACCAAAGGCAGTAAAGTGGTGCACTCTGTAGCCTCATGAGCTGAGCTTTAGGTTCTGTTTCAGACTTTTTCTTATTATCATAGTGGCTATTTCCTAGCAATAAGCCTCTACAACCTGTAAACTGTATGAGTACCTGATAACCCTTCTCTTTCAATTTCAGAATATTTTGATACTGCAGTGAAATTAAATATATGGATTGCTCTGTCCAGCTTCCTAGCAGTTGGTGCCACTGCTTTGTGCAAACATCTATAAGTCTACTTTTTTTTTTTTTTTCAGGACATTCCTATCATTTCCTGTACTTGCCCAGTGGCCTCACAATGTTTTCTTTTTCCAAATCACTAGCACTTGGTTCTAGTTCTCCAATATCACATTTCCGATTTCCACTGTTGCTGGGGTTATATTGCAGCTGGCTCCACAAACCAGCTGGAATCAAAATTTTCACTGATCTAATAGCAGAGCTGCAAAATAAGGCAGTAGAATGGATGTCAGCTTTTGTAACAGATGTGATGTTTTGGAAGCCCAGAATACTCAATGAATATTATATTGACATATGACAGATGCCATAGGCATGAAATATTCAAAAACTATTGCAGCAGTGTGCTACAAGTGTTATGCATGTTTTTGTGTATATATATGTGTGTTTCAGTGGATGAGTGTTCTCTGTTTCTAGGGAAATAATTTATCCACAGTTCTGATATAGATAAATAGCTGTAGATAAATACAATACTCAATCCAGGAAAAATAATACATATTGTTTTGGTAGGGTAAGGAACATCAGCCTGGAACAAAGAAATCACAAACTAAAGTGTGCCAGTTCCCCCAGGCAATATACGCAGTTGGAGGGAAGCAAGGCATGACCGTAAGCCACTTATTGCTCTGTGATCTATTTCCTTGGTTCTTTTATTCTGAACAAATTGCATGGTGCTATAAGAGCCTGGCAGTCACTGGGGACCTCTGGCACTGGCCCTGAGAAAGAGCACAACTGCTGATGTCAAACTAACCTGGGCCTCCTGGGATAGTGTGAATGCCAGAAGCCTTGAAAGGATGGTATGAGTTAGTATTGTAACTCTTCCCATTGTCACTACCGCATAGGCAGTGGGTATTTTCCAGTTGTGCTGAACTTAATATTATCCACATTAGTTCCTGAAGCCCATCCACATGTTCTTGTGGTGCAGCAGGGATTGCCACCTTTTAATTTTTGTACCGGATAGATGAGTTGCCCTTTGTTGTGGAATTGCATCTGTATAGTTATATTAATTTCTTTCAAAAAACTCTCTCAGAAACGGGAGTAACAAATCTCCAAAATTATTTTGGCCGGGGCACATATCAAAAGCAAGCTTTGCATTCTTTCAAAATTACTGCTTTTTTTCATCCTTACTAAGAAAGGAAAGTGAAAGGTAACATGAAAAAGTTGAAACGGCTGTAACGTGTCAGTCCAAAAATGCAGCTTGCCTTCTATCCTATCTATCAGATCAGAAGCAGATGCCTAGGGAGGCAGGTAAGAATGGGCAAATATATTGTCATATTTCCTCAAACACTTTTGTAGCACAGTTTATCAAGTGTGAAATTTGATAAAGATTCAGCAATCCTTATAGAATTTCTCTTCCTTGATAATGGAACAGTAACAGGCTTTTCATGTTAAAGGTAGTGAAAACTGGGAGAAATTCCCTAGGTGCTGTAAAAACACTCCTGAAAAGATTTAAAAATGGTTTGATCAACATCTGTCAGGAATTGCTTAAGTACAACCTTCTGAGCTGTAAGGAAAATGACTTGCTGAGATTTATTTCTGGTTTTAGCATACAACAAAAATTATAAAAATCATAAAAAAGTATAATTCCAGCCTTTGTTGTGGACTTTGTTTGACATACAAATCTGAACTAATTGGAGGTCTCTAGGAAAAAGAGACATAATGAATTTATGCTTAAACTATTTTAGGATGACATGAATTGCTTCTGGAGAGAAGTTCTGTTTCTCTCTGCTCATTCTAGAGGGAATAAAGAGTGACATAGTCTTAGACAGGCACCTAAAGTCAGATACGGATCATTTTCTCCCTAAAAGACAGGTGAGATTTAGCCTGTTGTCTCCTGTCTGACAAACGGTGCTCTAGTGTTTGCCAGCCAGTTGACATTTAGAATGTTATTTTCAACCACAGTATCTCAGTGACTTCCAAAACTTTCTTCTAAAAGGGATAGTAATGGACTTAATTTTCTCATTTCTATCCCCCCACCCTCAAACTGGTTATAAAAATAGATTTAATTCCTGTAAACACCACTTTCTTGTTTATGCAATGTTGGTTTGCTTTCCTGGAAATAAGGATTACAGCTAGTCTGAGTCTTTCCATGCTTCCTGTCCCTCTGTTCCAATATGTTACTTTCTTTACCTATTAATCACCCTCTCTTCCTTGCTGTGGGGACTAGTAAACAGACAGCTTCTACTTTATTTCATGCATTGTGCGCTAGCTAATGACACTAGATGAGTCATACTGCATTGTTGCTTTATTTATGAGAACTATTTACAAAAGTGGTAGAAATACAGGGAGAATTCTAGACCTGTGCACAGTTCACACAGACTGGTGACCTGGTACCTCCTCTAGCCCTCTTCCTTTTTTGAAACCAGTGGTTCTTCAACAAAATTTCATGCATTCTGTCAGTGTCCCAAGCTAATAAGAGACCTGTGCATATGAGTGGAAGGCAGACCTACATGTTGGGAATAATATAGATGGGAAATATTACATCTGTTTCTGAAATGTTTGTGTGGAGGTTCATAAAAGTAAATTAATGTCAAGGGGAGACTGATTAAGGAACCATAACTGAATCATATAGATAACTGCCTGGGAACAAAGAATTCAACTGGGTCTTGTCCTCTCGAGTTTGTAAACTAACGTTTTGACTAAGGAGTTAGTGTTTTAGTCTTTCATGTTACTTTGTCTTTGTGTTCTCTTTTCGGCCTCATAAAAGTTGCATATATGGCTGCAACATGGCCTAGCTTTGTTGTTCCCATTTTTCCTTTCTGTGTCCTACCAGCTAAGAAAATTTTCCATGCAAGAGGAAGGACAAGAATCAGGATTTGAAACCCTGAAGTCTTATGTAGAGACCTGTAACTAACTCAGATCCTACATGTACCGAGAAAGTGCTTTAATCACTACACTATTCATAAGAGATAAGGACCATCATCATTATCCAAATAGTCTTTTCTATAAGTTTTTAAAATTAATGTCTATTGAGCATTTACTTAAATTCTGTACTCTTCCGCTTGAATGAACTGAGATGCTTAATGTGCAGCCCCTATTTACACACCTACCTTCTCACAGAATTTATTCTTACCTACTAATATGCTATTTTTAAAAAGATTTTTCTTGCTTAGGTTCAAAGAAAACAATCTTTTGGTTTACCAGAATTATAAAAAGTATTTCAGGCTTTTTCTATTGTTCTTTTAATTTTTACTTTTAAAACTGAAGGTTTTAATAAAAAAAAATGGAAAATTGCTATTGAAAATATAAAGCTGGCCATTCTAAAATGTCCAGACTTGTTCAATAACTGAAATATTTTAGTAAAAGAAAGCAATATGTGAAAAATACTAGTGTTGGAAATTCTCTCTTACTAAAAGAAGTATGGAGCTAAAGGGACTTAGTTTCATTTACCATGTCTTCAAACGAACTTCATATTTCTGTAAGCAATTTTCTATTTATTTAAGTATTAACATATATTCCACAATAGAGATGATAAGGAATTAAAATTGGATTAAGCAAAATATTGATCTTCCCAGATACCGTCTCCCCTACTTTTTTTTAATAGTAAAAAATATCACGCCCATGCTTTCTTTCCTTACTGTAGAGGTTTGCTGCATATGCAGAATTGTTACTGTAGTAACTGTAGACTAAAAGACACAAAGAGCAAATGTGTTGGTCCCTCTCAAATGCCTCCACATCAGAGGCTCTCCTAATTTACATTTGAGTGTCTATTTGAGGTATCTCCATTGATCACAATTATATACCACAATAATGGACTTAATCCCTTGGGTCCGTAGTCCAAAAACGCTTGTTCTTAATTTTACGCACAGGATTGTCTCATGAAGGTGAATGGGGCTGTTCCTGTTTGCTACATTAAGCACATAACTCCTTACGGAATTGGGTGCCTAGTCAGCAGGTCTCAGATAAAAGGGCTTTATAGGCCCAGCAGACCATCTTAAAGCAGAAATCAACTGGTGAATACAAAAATAATTGTTTCCTTATCTGACGACCAGTTCAGTTCTACTCCAGTCCACTGCTTTGAGGAGTAGTTGCATTCAGTTGTAGCCCCAGTGTACAAGATGGTAGGACAGAGAAATTGCTCTGTGAATTGTTTCAGAATTTTCTTGGGCTTCATATGATACAGTTTATGCATCTCAGTAAAAGTGCATTTTCATTTTTATCCTCTGGGCAAATGAAGAGATCCTTCCTAGCTAACTGGGAAAATAATGCAAAAAGTCTTTAAAGAACACATGCTGTTAGATCAGTTGTACTATAATTTCCTATGACTTTTTATGCTTAGCACAGGCAAGCATTTTTTGACTCTTCATTTCTACCTTTTTTCCTTTCAGTTATTGGATTCTAGAAAGAAGCACCAGACATTAATACCCCAGCTGGAACAACCAAGACTGAATATTATTGAGTTTTCTTATTAAAAGTGGCATTTTCATTAAAATCCTTTTCTTCCCCATGAAAAATCATGATGTTGTATTATCTGTTCTGATACAAGCCTGTTGCAGCAAGTACCTGGGAGGTAATAACACAGTTTAGGAAAACAATTAAATATGATGGCTGGCCAAAGGCAATTTAAACATTTGTTTCCTTTTTGGCAGGTTATATTTTTAGCAACAAGTTCTGCACCTGAAATATCAGTGCATTGCTTTCATAGAGACATAAAGAAAAGAAAGACTGTTTTGCATAATCCCATCTACAAGAGTGGGTGAGTCTGTCAAGAATGATAGGAGATAGATGCTTGTGTAAAATTCAAAGCACTGTCCTGTGGGTGTAAAAAAACACTTCAGCAGTAATGTACATGGAATAATCAGAGTAAAGAGAATGACAAACTGTGAATTTGGGTTACGATTTGGTGTAGAATTAGAGATGCTGTCTCCCTCCAGATTCTTTGCCCATTTGCAAACTGTGTTCTGTCATGATTAAGAGGTTTGCTCTTTCCTTCCATTCTTCTCTCAAATAACTGCATAATGCAGCTGAAATATGTTTTTAACATAATGCTTTTACTTCCCTTGTATATATTTGCCCTGGTCACATTCATCATTTCTCCATTTCATGAGGAGGCCAGTACCTGGCTGTGGTCCCTAATGTCAGGCAGAGGTTCCTGAGGGATCTCTCACTGGGGAATGAAACACTCTCTGATATGGGTGCTGGGAAATGTTTCCACAGCCTTACATTGTGTGATGGCAAGTGATCGGACAAGGGGTAATGGGTACAAGCTGAAACACAGGAAGCACCATCTCCATGTTAGGAAGAACTTCTTTGCTGTGAGGGTGACAGAGCCCTGGAACGGGCTGCCCAGAGAGGTTGTGGAGTCTCCTTCTCTGGAGATCTTCAAAACCCACCTGGATGCCACCCTGTGCCACGTGCTCTAGGTATTCCTGCTTGAGCAGGGGGGTTGGACTGATCTCTAGAAGTCCCTTCCAACCTTAACCATTCTGTGATTCTGTGATGTTATTAGCCACTCTATTTTCTTCATACACTGTGTATGGAACATAGAATATATGCTTAAAAAAGACCTATGGAGTCCTCCACTGCAAGGACTCATCCACTTCATTTATCCAAGAACTGAACCCTATAATGTGCATTGATTTCTGTGCAATACGGTATGGTGGGCAAAACCAGCTGAGACAAGGCCTGCTCCAGAAACAGCCTTGCTTTATTGTCACAGACATACTACTACATTACACACAGTCCAAAGCTAACACTTCTAAACAGCCAAAGGACTTGATTTGCTATATATCTGCTGCCATTTCGCGTCCTGGTCAAGGTCAGCTTGCAATAACCTTCAGTTAACTACATAGCCAGGCATTAAGGCTCTGATTCTTGAAATATTCACGTATGTGCTTAATTTTAAACCTTTTCTTTGTGTGAGCTGCTCTGCTGGAATCAATGCAGGTACTCCTGCTGACAGGACTTATGTCTACCATGGCCCCATTCAGCAAAGCGCTCCAGCATGTACCTGCCAGTCCCCATTCAACAAGTCACATTAATGGAAATCAAGTATATGCCTAAGTGCTTTCTTAAGCCCGAGTAGTGATTGCGTATATAATTGAGGTCAATGGACAGAAAATATGTTAGCAGCCAAGTAATAAATGACATTTCCCCATGTCAAGCACAGGTGAAGTGCTTTAATGCGAGGAATGGTATTGTTCATTCCTGTCATATGTGCAAAGTGCAAAAATGATACCTTGAAGTAACTGTACTTGGCAAAAGAAGCTTTTTTTTAAAAATTATTTCCTCTGGAGAAATTATTCTATCTATCTATTATTTGGCCACAGAAACAATGAAAATAAAAAACAGCATTTTATACATATACTTCAACAGCATAAATAAATAAATGCATAAATTGAAAAACCCTAAAGTCAGCGGCCAAACAGTAACATCAACAAGTTGTGCAAATATGGATCAGCCTAAACAAAGGTAATTTATTTGATTTTTTTCACCAAAATGGAACTAATAATCCACTCACAATTGTTATAAATGTTATAAGTGTTATAAGTGTTACTATTTCAATATATTTCAAGTCAAAATATTTCATTTTGGATTATTTAAACTTTCACAAAATAAATTCTAGAAATGCTTAGAGAAAATAATAAACAGAAAAGTCTAAAATTGCGTAAGCAATAGTACAAAAACTGTACTATATACAGTTTTCTTTGTGAAACTATTACCTAACTTTGACACAATACTGTGAATATCTCTGGATCATGAACCTGTATTTTCCAACAGTTTATGGGAATTCATGGGACAAAATACACTCAGCTATAATTTCAGCACTAGAGTTAAAGTTAATTCTAGAAACAATATTAGCATAAAATTATCTCTAAACATATATATGTGTTTATAAATGTGTTAGAAATTCAGATTTCTTTGAGGATAGAAACAAGAAAGACCTTTTGTCTCTAAATATTACGCCAATTATATGGGCAGTGTTCTCCATTTTGGCTTGTATAATATACAAAATATAGCAGAGCAAAAATCATCTACTCACTTTTCAATGAAGATATCACCCTATGATAAAAATACAAACACCAGGATGGGACTGTAATCCCTCCTTCTCATTCTAGCATGTACAGACTTTCAATAAAAAACATGAGATATTATCTGAGTATCAAAAATGAAGGACTATATGCAGGTTTCTGAAAATTACTCAGCTTTTATTTAAGTATTAACTCTGTAATTCATGTAAAAAATATCCTTCACTGTTTATTGTTTCCTTTTTTTAGGACATTAATTACTAGCTGCTATTTCTTTCTTTTTTTCAAGAAAAAGGACAAACTTGGAGAAGAAAGGAAGAGGATATTTTTAACCTTATAAAAAAATCTCAAAAATCACACAAACACAAAACACCTCTCTCCAACAGAAGACAAGGCCAATGCTTTGCGCATTATACAGACAAAGAATTACTGATGCAACACCCTATGCAGATAAGGTGTTGTGGATATGATTTTTCTCCTGTTCAAATATCACCATCTGTATTTTGACTCCTCTTTCTCCTTTCCAAAAATCTTTCATATATCATCCTCCTCATTCCATTTTCTGTTTCTCAAAACAGTTTTATTTTGTTGTAGTTTTTTTTTCCAAATGCTACTCTCCCATATCAGTTACATTTTAAGGAATACCTTCACTATGAAGTTAGATTCCCAACACTATTTTGAAACATGGTTCTTCTGCAATTAATTTGGTTCTTAAAACACAATGTCCCTACCTGCCTTCTTCCATCCCTTCTTTCTTTTCCCTTGAAATCTATCCCTATCAGATAATCTGGATTTGCCTCTTACATTTACCCTCTTTTCTCTTCTAAAAGTGAAGGATATCCTGTTGTCCAGTTTCCAGGGCAGAGGATATAGAAGAAGGAAGTAAAAGAAAGTGAAAGAAAGTGAAAGAAGAGTTGCAAAGCCAACAAAAGTGATTTAAGTATAGAGAGATGACCCCAGCCCCTCAGCTGTGAGGCACTGTCTGTGTCTGTTCTGCGTGATGAGGAACAATCTGTCCTTCAGGACATGGAGAAATGAGTTACTGCCGTTCTGCAAGAGAGGAGTGAATAAAGGCAGCCAAACAGAGGCAAAAATTTCCATTGGCTGGAAGATGACCCTGCAAATCAATCGTCTCTGAAAATTACTGAAATCCTGTAGAACTGAAAATCTTAAATTTACTTCATAAAGCACATTTATTCCAGTAACAACAACAAAGAAATCACATTCTAAATGAAACAAACAAACTCCCCATTTTGTAAATAACAGAGCACTAAGTAATCCACTTCTACTGTGGAGGGAGGCCAATCTTTTGAATCTGTTCTGAGACACTGACATTCTCTTGCTGAAATTATTTGCCCTTTCAAAATCTACTCCTTCATAAAGGCTCAACATTTATAAAGGTTCATATTGATCTGAATAATACTAATGTGAATGATCTGAACAAGAATACTCTGCCGATGCTTATAAAGCTCTTTGGAAACTTCAGCATGGCAAAGTTCTGATTTCAAGAGACAAATCTAGTGCATGATTAAGACACCTAACTTCAAGAGCCTCACATAGGGGTCTGCATGTGTGATAAGTGCATTTCCATTATATAGGACTATAATGCTCAATTGTAGTCAATGAAAATCAAGTTAATACAGTCAATGGTGCCTAGAGAGTGATTAAGTGGACCAGGCAATAGCGATCTACCTTAGAATGAAATGATTTGCTTAGACTCAACTGTATCCTCCACAACAATTATGTGTTCATTAGATGCCCATTGGCAATAATGAGAGAGGAGTTGCATAGTACAGCACAGACACTTGCATGTAAAAGGTACCTGAATTTAGGTGCTTTCATCTTGACCTGAATTCCTGTTCCCCCGACACAGGTGCTATCTGAGATGACTGGAGGTTTCCGGCTGATGTGCAACTCCACAAAGCCCTGAGGCAGGCCTGCCAGGCTGCACAAGTACCCCAGGTACCTGAGGGCATTTCCAAGGACATGAGGATTCATGTAAATAATTCAAGCCTTGTGATTCCTTTTAGACTTTGATGTGAAATCCCCTAATTTATCAGCCATTTCACATGAAGGGTGAAGTTGTTAGGCTTTTATTTTGAGACTGGACTGCTCTTTTGAAGCAGCCCGCTTACTATGCAATAGTTTGCATGGCCAGGTAGTCCTAGAAGTCCTGAATGGGAGTCCTTTGGGGTGAAATGAATGTTCCCCAGGAGCCTTCTAACAATCATCATGCGTTCAGCCCATGGAACCTGGCCCTGAACCACATATAGCATGGAAATTAAGTCCTCAACACTGTTTTTTTTTTGGCTCCAAAGATCTCCTTAATTAATCCCTCCCTCTGTGGTATTACTTTAGGTGACTATAAACGGGTGTCAGAGTGTTTACTTTTTGGACATATTGATCCTCAATAATACTTGGACTTAAGTAGTTAGGTACTATAATTGAAAACTAAAAGTCCCACAGTGTAAACAAGATAATACATTTTTTAGAGAAGAGGGGTAAAGCTATTTTATACACACTCCTCTGTATCCAAACTGCTGACCCAGGTAGAGGTTAGAGGGAACCAATCTGAACTTTGCATTTTTGCATTTGCATGAAAAGCACCAGGTGATAGGCTATTGCTGATCAGGATAGAGATACATGCATGCTATCTTTCTGAACTTGGATCACTGCAGGGAAGAATTTAGACCTTCAGGGCTTAGAAAGTACAGTAATAATTCTCATCTGGGAGAGAAGAGATCAGGGTTTGAATCTCTTCTTTGAGAGATGTTATTCCATATTCTACCCAGTGACTGCAAAACACAAAATGCACAAGCAGACTAGAACTAGTCCATTTCTTCTCATAAAATGAATGCACCAATCACAGGGCTGTGGAATCATGCTCCTTCCTCTACCTATTCCCTCTTTCCTTTCCATTGATTCTCTACTTCAAAATGGTGGAAAGACTTATACTCCATAGCTTGTTGACTAAGGCATTTTTCTAGCAGATAGAAGGTTTTTTCCATTTTGGAATGTTCTTATGGAAAGGAGAAAACTGAATCCAAATGACCTACTTCCTATACAAGTAATCAAGCATTAGACTGTTAAAAAAACCCATTTTTATTATGTTAGAGAATAGGTCCTTCAAAGCACACAGGCATATATAAGCCTAAACTATAGGTAGGGGACAAACAAAGGCATGTGTAGTCTGGACATGAGTAGAAAGATCACTAGGTAATACAGAATTTTTAAGTCAAACAATCATGGGCCTAAAGAGTTTATATATCTATATGGCCAGAAGAACCCGATATTTTTATCACAATTTGTGCTTTCACAGCTCAATATTTGCTTCAGTATTCACATCCTTCACCAGACCTAAACCTTAGTCCTTCTTTATCATTAGCTATATTTTTCTTGATTGCAATAGTTATTACCAAACATGTGAAAGTAAGCCTTCCATTCATGACTTGCAATGCCCTTTTTCATATTGAGATAAATTTTATTAATAGAAAATAAAACTATAACTTTTTTATCAAATTGAAGCTTTGCCTTTCAGTTGTTTTTAAAGCATACAACACAGATTGATCTTTGCAGTGTTTGGGACGCTGGAAATGAATAAAAACTATTCCCGAATATAGCAGATGTTAAAATGTGGCTGAAAGTTCTGGAGGAGAAACATAAATTATCATTGTGACTATGTTTCAATGAAGGAGATGAAATAAAAATGTCTCATTTGCAGAATCCTCAGACTCATCAATTTTCTGCTCTTCACTAGACAAAATTTCAGTCAGTGCCATATTTGATCTTGAAGAATCCTAAGAAAACAATTTTCTGCATTTTTGAGTTGAGCACAAATTCCTTCAGACTCATGAAGGATCTGTATTTCTTTTTTCAGACCATTTCAGATTAAGAATCACTTGACTCTTTCTCCTTCCTTCAAACTTAGTCATGCTGAATTGGACAAATTTACATTTCCTCTTCTGATAATCAATGAACACTAAATATATTTATAATATTGATTGGCTCTTTTACATTTAAAAGTCACATTCCTACACTGTGAAATCTGTAAAATAATGTAGCCTACATTAAGTGCAAAGGGTGCTTTATGCCTGTATATACCAGAAATAAGACAGAAATTAGCTTGCAATTAGAGTTCCACAGAGCATTTCCAAAGTATCTAGAAAAATCAGTTTGACTTGTAAAGTGAGTACTTTTAACTGAAGTTCAGAGAAGTAATTTTCCCTCCTGAAATGACAGTTAAAACCCCCATATGATATCCACCATCACACTTGGAGCCCCTATTCAATATCCTGAATGCCTATGATTTCAGATGCTGACTGCGAGGAACCTGGTAATAGACTGAAAACCACAAGACTTGTTTTCATTTTCTTTTTGCTTTGTTATTTTAAACTTATATCATTATTATTTTGACAGCAAGAAAGAGAAATAAATTGTTCTACTGAAGAGCATCTGATGGCAGTTTTTGATGCTGTGTTTATGATCTCAACAACAGTAAAGTGGCCCCTGCACTGCAAGTGATAGTCGTCAACCTCTCCTGGCCAAAAGCAAATCTGTTCTCAGTGATCAAGGAAATGAGAGGGTAGAAATATGAGCAAAGTATCCTTAATGTTGCTTTAAAATAGGGTTTCATTGTTTTAAAATAAGGTTTCATTTTTATGTGTACCTAAGACCCTACGGAAAAAATATTGATAACAGGAGAAAGGAAGGAAATAGCAGGTAAGTGTGATTATGCTGCCATGGTTACTCCAAGAGAAAAACACAGATATTTTTAATACAATTCAGAAAGGATAAAACCAATCACACTCAGCTAAGACATAGAATGCTTCTATAAGATTTTTTTTTACCAGAATTATAAAGTCAGATTATCACTTTGGCTATGTCTTCCTAAAGTTACAGGTAAATGTTTTGGAGCAAAGATGAGATGCTCTAAAAGCAGTGGCCTTAGAACCTTGATGTAGATGTATCCTTGAGCTGGATCCTTCTCTGAACCCTATCTAAAGATGATTATTGCACTGGAGCAGCATCTAAGTGATGACATCTCTTGCCACTGGAGCTGTCTGAGTGTTCTCAAGAATTACTGAGTTTCAGAGTGGGGAATGCACAAGACTGTCTTTGAAGTTTCATCTCTAGCTGCAGGGTGAAGCTTCAGGCTGTGAAGGGACAGCCCAAACATCACACAAAGACAACCTAATCTTCAGGCCTAAAGCAAAGAGATGGAGTAGTCTCTTCCATAAAAGACAAAAATGAAGATTTCCCTCACCCCCATCTGAGCAGCTTTACATGGTTTTAGGCTTGAATAATTATTGTGCTAAGACAGATTCAAGCCAGACAGGGTCACTTGGCTGTTACACAGCCACTTAAAATTTGAAAACTTTGGATTAGTGTGTGTCTTGTAGTGAAGTCATCTCATCAAGTCTCAGGGATGTCTGCACTTGGGAGTTAGATTAAGGTACGCTTATACACTCTAATGAATCAGAATACATTAAAATATTTCTCTGAAGACACTATCCTCTGGGGTGCTGCTGTCCACACACTGCAAACTAAGAAAAAAAATCGTTCTAGGATAAGTAGCTCCTAAGTAACAAAGCTTTTGGCACATGCATCGTTTCCATAGAGGAGCCGCCTGCATTACCCTTTGTTAAACTCAAGTTAAGTCTCCTAGCAACCCAGCCGTTATCTCTGTGGGGGATAAAAACACACCAGCATTATACAGAAGTTGAGAGTCTTTGACAGCATCATGGTTTTTGACCACTACAATTAATTACCCACCATCCTGGCAGTAGTCCCAAGTCCTCCTCTTCAATAAGATAAACATCAGCAAAGTACTTTGCTTAATGCTAATGCATTTCATTCTCTGCTGGATGATAAAATCAGATTCCATGTATCTAGTATACTGCACAAACTGCAGAGCATCCTAAACAAAAATCTTCACATTAACCTCTTGTTTAGGCATGTCCAATGATGAGAAAGGCAAACACCACATAGTGAAGGTGACTTTTCCAGATTTACTTGAGGAGATAATTAATGTCCTAAATAGAAAAGTCTTCTAGAAAACCCTCTTTATTTTCCCATGATTTTTGTTTGTTTGCTTGTTTTGCTTAGCTTGCTTGTTTGTTCTTAAAGCGGTTTGTCTAACTCTGCAATGTTAGATTATAGCTATTAATGTCAACTAGCTCAGGACTAGAAGCTAGCTGAGGGATAGGAGCAATAAAGAATACCATCTGCAATTGAAATATGGGGATAATTAATTTATGCTGTCCTCTGTGTATGGTTAAATTATTAATAGTATAAAGACATCTCAGAAAAGCAAAAGGCAAACAAACATGGACCAGAAATGAAAAGTTCTGCACAATTATTTTAATATTAAATTATATGTTGACATATCTTTATCTTTCTATGGCAAGAAACTGTTGCTTGCACTCCTCATGAGTCCAGACAGTCCTCTAGTTTATGGACTGTATAAAAGAATGATAGCACTAACATTGCAGAGTCCTTCTAGTGAGTTATTTGTGGTTCAACAATTGTCTTCTTAAATAAAGCTAGGTTTTCTCTCCATTCAGCATCCCACTAATAGTTCAAAATACCAATATTTTGCAGTATCCTCTCTCCCTAAACTTTAAGCATGGGTAGGAACCAACCTGAAAGGACATATCACTGAAGCTTATGATACAAAAATGACATCCATTTCCTGGCAGTCCACCACTTTTCCATTTTACTTTTTTTTTCTTTTTTTTGAAAAAATCTTTTCAGATATATACAGTATAGAAGAGAAGCGACTAATTCAAGGCACACTTCCTTTAGAAGCTATACTGTTCACACAAGAAAAATACCTACAGGAATTGTATTTATAACCTGCTCTTTTATTTAAGTTATTATAAACTATATTCTCTTTTCCAGAAGTAGCTCAGAAACTGGACATCATCACTGCCAAGAGGATTCCATGACAACAGGCCACATGCTGATTAAGCCATCCTTTCTTCTCTTCCAGGCAGAAGAAAGAAGCAAGGCGTCTTTGCTGACAACTGACCTTTTTAAAAGGTAAATCTCCTACCTGTTTGCACATGAGTATATAGGCTTGGTCTTTTACAAGGCACCTTTGAAGGTTTTTTTGTTTTATTTTGTTTTACTTTGTTTTAGGATCACCCAGTATGGTACAGTAAGACTTAAAGATTTATAAGGAAACCTATACTAGAGCTATTTATTTTCAGCACAAGTGTTCCTATAATAGGCTGGCAATACAACTATGAAACAAAACTGTCAACACCTCATACTGTCTTACTAAAGTTATAGTCTAAATTAATTATTGTTATTTATGGTTCCATTGCACATGATAGGAAAGAAGGACAGAAGGATAAGATGCGAGCACACATAGCACTGGTCTTTTGTCGACTGGTCTGCAGAATGACACAAACTGGGAGTGCACTTTTTAACTAAATGACTTCATTAAACTTTGAGACTGCATTTCTTGTGTTCTTATTATTCTAAATGTAATACGATAGCTTCTGTGACTCATACATAGTACTTCAGGATAGATTTCTTTACAATCTTCATTGCATTAGTCATATTTTTCTGTGAACACAGATGATATATGGTGCAACCTCTATTCTTGCTACTGTATTCTAGAAGGAAAATATTAATATAGCATTTGGTGCTGTAATTAACACTTGTACATAAACTAATGCAAATCCAAAATAATTCTTAGGATTTATAATAGGATGATAAGAGAAAAAAAAAGCTTATCTTCAAAGTTATTTCACTGATACTGTTGGAGAGAATTTAGTATGGTATTAACAGTCCTAGTTCCTGCAGGAAGTATGATGTAAAAAGAAGAGAAACATGAAAACCAGCAGACAGTCTCTTTTGTAAGAAATTAAATTAAGAGGCATAGGGAAAAGGTTGCTATAGCCTTTTTATTACTAAGACTCAAAATACTTTATTGAGAAACACTAAAAATCATAACCAAATACAGTGATTCCCAACCAGTTCACAGATTGTGTTCAGGTCTTGTCAAGTCCTACATAATACACGCAGGTTTTAAAAGAGGGCACTAAGATTTAAATGAGGATGTTGATAGGACTGTTGTTAATAGGGATAGTTTTCTTGCTGTTGGTACAGGGGCAAACTGGAAGTGTGAGTTGAGACATGGATGTCTGTAAAAGTAATGAAGGTAAAAAAAAAAAAAAATTCCCTCAGATATGGAGCATTTTTACTCTGGGCTCTTCAGGGTTTCATGCTCTCTTCCAGAGATTACATTCTACACCTTCTCATTCTACACTTTCTCCTGAAAACTGTATTTTGTGAAGGCTCTAAAATGGACATACATTTTTTGAATATTACCAAAACAGTGGGATCTTCTGGGGAATAGAGTTATAAAATGACAGAGTAAGAAGAAAGACTGCAACTACTGCTCAACTTCATAACTCACACTACAAAAATAAAGGCACACTAGATTTTTTAAAAAGCAATTTTCTAGGAACTCAGATTTTGTTTTCCTTATCTCACTCATTTTCTCCAGAGATATTTGGCAGCTAGTTTTGTCATACTAATCTAAGTGATGTGAATGTTTCCAGGTCACCGTGCTTTGCAGGTGAAGTGGTCTTTGGGAGTCGTAAGGAAATGACAGCATTTTTGTATTGATTGGCAGCTGTCAGTCAGACTGTTTTCTTGGTTTGGAACCTGAAGAGACAAATGGAAGAAAATTGCAGATCAAAGCAAACAGAAAATTGTATTAAAGGTAAAAAATAGAATGTTGCTTTGGATGAGTGAAACATTTTACTTTTTCAGTCTTCTTCTGTGCAGTAGGGGAATTTCAGTGTGATTGGAACGACTGGTGACAGAATAACTACCCAGATTTTGGAAGTTACCCTCATTCCTCTACTTACATAAATTTTACACCTACTGTTCAACTTCCAGATGACTGCCAGAGCTGCCATGGTAGAGTCACTCCCAATGTTTTATCTAAATAATAGGAGTTAATGCATGAGTATTTTATTGCAAGAGATTGCTTAACTACCTGAAAATAGTAATAATGCACCCCAAATACTTTATATGTGCAACAGCTTTAGATATAGATGACTGGGCAAGTCAAATCCCTATAAATAGAGGAGAATATTGAACCAGGCTCTGAGATTTTCTGAGCACACTAACTAGCCTGCTAGGCAACACATCCCTTACTTCCCTATGTTGCGATTCAAATTTAAGTATTTTTTAAGACGAAAGCAGTTAGTAAATGATATCAAAATTTGTAAATAGATGTGCCTATACTAAGATTGGATTGTTTTGTTCACAAGTGCCCATATGCAGTCTTCCTCACCTGGCACAAGGTGTGGGTACTGGCTGCGGACCGCTTTGAGATATTGATTCAAAATCTCTAATAATTATTACTGTTCAAAAGAAGAATGGTTTCTTAAAGCATCATGATGGTGTTTTTGATCCAGTTAAGTTGCAATATGTCTTTAAGTGCCTTTAGGAGGTTGCTTCTTATTGCACACAGTTTTCCTATTAGAAAAATATGGTATTCTGCCTAAATCCTTCCTTTACTTTGTTCCATTCAGTCACTCCTCTTTGAACTACCCTAAAGAATTCCTCTCTCGTTTACCCTCTTAAACCACTTACTTATATTTAGTACATCATTCATGAATCATTATTTAGACAGGCACTCCATATTTAGCTCTTTTCTTTTTCCTCATAAATCAGGTTGTCCCAGACCCTCAGTCATTTTTATTGCTCTTTCATAACTGCTGATAGGTACTCATAAATGAAATGTCCACAATGGCACTAAGCAAGAAAAAGGGAACAAGAGACCAACGCTAGAGTTAACAAAATAAAAATAAAACAAAGCCTAACTTGGACTCCTCTCTAGTTTAGCAATCAAGAACACATAAATAATAGCACAACAAGGCAAATGAATTGCCAGAAGTTAAGGTGATGCCCATGAATGCTTGGTGGCATATGTATAAGACTGAGAGAAAGGGAAATAGAAAATTAGCTAATTTTAACACCTATTCCCGTGTTTTAAATTAACATTCTTTACACATGAGCTGTTGCTGATGTTTAAAACTTAAAACATCTCAAAGCAGGTCTATTACAACAGCAATGAAGTAAAGACAAAATAACATTCTCAGCCTATTTATTTTAACTCGAGTAGTTTTGTGGTATTCTTTATAGTACTTCAGATTTGTCATGCTTCAGAAAGTTATCACTTTTTATTCAAAGGCTTTTCAGGGAAACAATCACATTTTTGACAGTCACGTATTTACAATACTGCTTCCTAAGACTTTTAATTTACAGAAAGGACACTTTTTTTTTTTTTCTCCCTACCAGGCTAATGAATGTTGGAAGCCTGCAATATGATTTTTTATAGGTGAGATGTTTTAATGAAACTCTGTACCAGGCTTATTTCAAGCTTTCTTATAAAAAGAGATCTTTTTAAACAAAGATGATTCTGAATGATTTGACATAGAAGAGAAAGAAAACTACAGAAGTTGAAGGACAACTCAGTCATTCACAGAGTGTTTCCCTAGCCTATTGGGAATATGTCTCCAGCTTCTCTGTGTGTGCGTGTGTGTGTATGTATGTATGATGATACACAAATCACACATTTCTAAATGTATGGGCAACAGAAGGTGTGAAGATGAATAAAGTAACATCTGTTTTCAGATTGTATTATCGTGCATTTGAAAAATAAAGAGAAATAGACAAAATTTATGGAAGCATTTTTTTCCTGCAAAAAACTCAGAAACATATGCTAAAAATTGTCAATATATATTACATTATAACAGTATAATGGCTTTGCAGCCTTTGTTATTGACCCTTTATCAAATTGTTCTTAAAATCTATTTTTGAATGACTCATGACCAACTGTTTTAGATTTATTTCATTGTTAAATAAAGCATAATATGTTATCACTTAACATTCTTTTTTAACTATTTAATCTGTTCATATTCTCTAATTTGACACTACAAGTATGTTAAAATATAGAGCAGGCAAAGTTTTAAATGCAAAAACAAAATAGCAGGTGTAAAAAAAATCCTCTAGGAATATGCATTGATTGTTATTTGAAAAAAAGGGTCTTTTTTAAGAGTCTCCGCATGAGATCAGATCTCTTGGGTCTCTTGTCAGCAGATGAATACTTAAATAATGAATACCATATATATTCTTTTTCAAGCAGTAAAACATTACATAACAAAACGAAAGATTAAAATGCCTTAGACATTTTTTTTTTTGTAATGACATAATATCTATTAACATGCATTTGAAAGAGATCAGAGCACACTTGTGGTCAAAGGGACCATACTACCAATTCATAAAGGGTTTGCCTCTCTACAGATAACTCTTCCAGACTGTACAAACACAACTTTTTTTCTCTTCCCACAGTTGACAATGCCTCATTGGGAGAACCATTCTGTGACTCTGTGACTTATCTATCTGGAGCACTTTGATCAGTGCCTTTGGGCATCACACCTCAAAAGCCTTGTGAGTCAGTAGACACATACCAAGCAGAGCAGAGATGGAGAGCTGCAGTCTTGAAAACCTCAGGTAACATTTCAAGATTGTTCGCAACATAAAGGCAAAGACCTAGGTGGACCTGGTAACAACTGCTGCAAAGCAGCTGGGGGATTGTTTAGGAAGAGAGTGGCTATCACAGCACTCAAAATAGGACAGACACCTAGCTAAAGAGTTCAAGGATGCAGACTTAAGTGATCCAATGCCTGCTCTGATCACATTAAGCTTAGTAACAGAAATGTAGCCTGAATCTCACTTATTCGTCTCACAAAAAAGATGAAGAATACCTTCAAATATTCTTCAGATATTATTCCAGTTAGCTGCCTGTATAAATAATATGTGTATGAAATGAGCGGCATATGAATATCAGTAACAACTACTGCAAAGCAAAGCAGATATGTGGAAAAGAAATCCCTAATTATGCAAACACAGTGAGGCATTTTAAATTACATATTAACAGAGATTTTGGAATAACTGTGGATATTAAAACATTATTAACAATAAATAGACAAATAGAACATTTGAATTATTTTCTAATAAACAAAATAGGACACTAAACCAAAGAGGATGAAATAGAAAACATCATCATACCACTACATAAATGCATAATGCACAACAATCTCAAATACTGTGTACATACTTCTGGCCACTTATCTCAGATACGAGTTTATGGAATTGTCCAAAGTGCAAATAAAGTGACAAGGATGACTGGAAGTACGGAACAACTTTTTACAGCTCAGGAAGTCTCTCATACACTAATTCATGGAAGCAGCAATAGATATTGGGGAAGGAACACTCTCCTCTTGCCCTCTTTCTTATATTATTTTCTTAAGCATTCATTTACTGGCTGGATGGCAGAGCCCAGCAGGGGATGAAAATGGGGCCGAGTCTGGTTGGAGGCCTCTGGCCAGTGGTGTCCTGCAGGAGTCAGTACTGGGCCCAGTGCTGTTCAACTTGTTCATCAATGACTTGGAGAGAGACAAGGAGACAGAGTGCACCCTGAGTAAGTTTGCGGGTGATACCAAACTGGGAGGAGTGCCGAAACTCCAGAGAGTTGTGCTGCCATTCAGAGAGATCTAGACAGGATGGAGAGTTGGGCAGAGAGAAACCTCATGAGGTTCAACAAGGACAAGTGCAGGGTCCTGCACCTGAGGAGGAATAGCCCCAGGCATCTGTTTAGATTAGGGGTTGACCTGCTGGAAAGCAGCTCTGCGGAGAGGGATTTGGGAGTTCTGGTTGACAACAAGTTAACCATGAGTCATCAATGTGCCCTCATGGCCATGAAGGCCAAAGGAATCCTGGTCTGCGTCAGAAGAAGCACTGACAGCAGGTTGAGGGAGGTGATCCTCCCACTCTAATCATCTCTGGTGAGGCCATACCTGGAGTATTGTGGGCAGTTCTAGGCTACCCAGTACAAGAGGGATGTGGAACTTCTCCAGGATGTTTGGCAGAGAGTCACGAAGATGATTAAGGGACAGGAGCATCTATCTTATGAGGAAAGACTGAGCGAGCTGAGCTTCTCTTCTGGAGAAGAGAAGATTGAGAGAGGATATGATCAATACCTGAGCAACAAATACCTGAGGGGAGAATGCAGGAAGGATGGGCCCAAACTCTTCGCGGTGGTGGTCAGTGACAGGACTAGGGGTAATGGATACAAGTTAAAACACAGGAAGTTTAATCTCCACGTGAGGAAGAACTTCTTTCCTGTGAGGATGACGGAGCCCTGGAACAGGCTGCCCAGAGACATTGTGGAGTCTCCTTCTCTGGAGATCTTCAAAATTCACCTGGATGTGACCCTGTGCCACGTGCTGGAGCAGGGCGGTTGGACTAGATGATATCTAGAGGTCCCTTCCAACCTTAACCAATCTGTGATTCTGTGAATATCGTCCACTGTCAGAGACACAGTGTGATCATTCTGAGGTTCTATTTAAGGTGAAAGTGCTTCCTCACATTTTCCAGAAAATCTTTAACATCTAAGTATGAGACTAGATGGCCTTTATACTTTTTCTTTTTTTTCTTTATAAGGCAACCACTTGGTTTTGGATAGTTGTCTTACACAGAGATACACAGTGAAAGGAACATAATCTTCTATCTGAAAAGGAACATAATCTTCTATCTGATTCATTCTATTTTATAAGAAAAATAAATCACACCGTACCACCCCTTCTAAAAATTGGTACTTTTCCATCATAAAAATTATTTTTATTTTTCCATCACAACCACCTCCCATACCTTTCTCCCTAGTTATTGCTATTGAGTTTTTTTTAACCTCATTTCTATAGGAAAAAATTAAAAATCTTTCTTTTAATTTATGTCTAAATTAATTCATACCCAAATTCTTCTCATTTGTTCTTGTGTAAGCAGAGTTTAGATTTTCTTCATTTGTTTTTAACTATGCATGCATACATAAACGTATATATTTATATAGAAAGCAATCCTACTTCCTCTCAGACTCCAGTCTGTGATGCTCACTAAGCTGAGGTCTTTTAATCAGTCTTTGTAAGCTGTCCAAACCTCTAATCATCCTAATACCTTCTGTTTGTATCTGTTGCTTTGGAAAAGTTCTTTCTTCAATGCAAATACTGGAACTATACCTTCTGTTATAAGTAAGGACTCAGTCGTGCCTTCAAAAATAGCTTAATTATTTCCCAGTTTCTACTGGAAATTCCTTGCTTGACATAGCTCAGGGTTGCATTTGTCTTTTTTATTATCCTATTAAATTGATTTTAATAGGCATTCCATGGTCAAATGATGAAAGCTGCTGAATCAAGGAGGACAGAGGATGTTTTACAACTTTGAAAAAAATCAAACTATTTTAATCTAGGTATATGCTAAGGAGTCTAAGTCAGTCATCAGCTTAAAAAAAAATCAGTGAAAAACAAAGCAAAATCAAAACTGGATGTTACTCTCATCCATTTTTAGAGGATGAGAGTAACAATAGACAAAAAGCTTGAAAGGATTTCTTTTTTTGTATGCTCCTTCCAAGATTTGTGATTCCATCTGTTTATATTCATCTTTGAACATAGCATATTCTGAACATACACCAGAGTCCGAACTCTAATTTTAATTAAGATCAAATATATGCTGTTGTGGTTTTTGCTTCAGTGGAATAATTGCACATTTATGCTGTCTTAAATGAGAGCAGAATTTAGCTCACTCCATTTTCCACACTTCAATGATTGGGTACTAAGAATGTCTTATTGGATTGGTTGGATTTTTTCCTCATAAGAAACAGACGTGTAGTAATTTGTACTTGGCAGTTAAACACCTGGTCACTAAATATTTAAACTTCTGAAATGAAATGCCTCTCAATAAGCTATGGAGCAATACATGCAAATACTTACTTATAGTCAATCGGCATATAATAAGGTATGAACAATATCTGTGTATTGTAATGAAGTGTTGTAAAGGACCTGAGAAGCTGGAAAACGCTACCAAAAGTTTGAATTGTATCCAAAATAAGAATGTCTGTTTTCCTTACAATCTGCTGAATGCAGAATGCATTAGTATCTCAGTGCTGCACAGCTGTGTTTTTCTATGGAAGGGGGATAATGCCTGCCTTCAGAACTGGGGAAAAAAATCCTTCCTAATTGAGTTGGGTACCTTTATCTGCATTCAAGCTGCTTATTTATTTATTTTTAAACAACTGAGTTCTGGCAACATTTTATCCTGAACAGAACACACGGTTTTAAAAGAGCTAGAAGCGCCATGTCACCCTCCAGCAATGGAAACACTGCACTTCCCTAGGATGGCTCTTGACCTTTTTTTGTTTTTCCTCATGATTAGTCAACGAAAATTTCTTTGAGATGTTATCTACAGCCACAGCCTGTGTTCTCCCTGTTGTCTGCTAAAGCCATATTGGACAACCATGTCCTGTTGCCATACTTGTCCCTCTGATTGTCCTACTGGAACCTCCAGCTCTGCTGCCTCTTCAAGGGGAGCCTCTCCTCTCAGGGAGGACATGCTTATCACTGTCTCCTTCAGGCCTGCCTAGTGCAAATAACGTGCTCTTGGTCCAGACATGGAGAGCTCAGCCATGCAGCATGAAGGCCAAGGCTACTTGAAGGACTCAAGATACATCTAAGTCACAAATAAATGGAGACATGGAGCGTCTGAATTTTTGTGGGGCTGTTTTATTCCTTGCTGGATTTCCACAGCTATGCTTCTCCAGACCCCCTCTTGTGCACAGAGAGGCCTCGGATAGCTGTCATACAGATATTTTTGAGGTACTGGTGGCCTGAAGTGAAAAGTATTTTCTCTTTTTCATTGTACTGCACTCCAAATAGGAGTATTTACTTACTTACAGTTTATAATAGTGCAGAGTCCCAGCTTGAAGTCCTAGTGTATCTGATAGAGTCTTGGGAGTTTGATAGAATCAAAGTACATGCTTAAAGATTCATATCTCTTTATCTTAAAGGCTTTTCTTAAAAAATACTGCTATCCTGCATTCAGGTTTGTGTGTGAAAGAATACATGTATATAGATGGTAGGTCATTAGATGGTAGAAATAAATCATCACATTTTTACTGTCTTCACTACAGCAAGAATTGAGCTCCTGAACCAGGATGTTGTTGATTATTTTGTTCTCACCTTTGCCTAATGATACATATGCTTACCTTCCGGAGAGCTGAATGTTTCATTTCTTTCTCATGCAACATTCTTACAGCATTTACACTTTCAGTAGTATTCTAACCAAGCCAAATTTTTATTTCATATCTTTACCTTCCGAGAGCATTTCAGCAAAGCACAGATGCCATCTGATTACCATGTGTCAAATATGACTGCTTTTCTGCTTTTCTATTAAAACTAGGAAACCATATTTAACTGTCTTTTATCAGCTTTGTACAGGAAGTGTTCTCACAAGTGTACAGCTTGTGTTCACACAAGAGATTTGAGGTTCATTAACTTAATTTTTTTTTATAAAGTGAATTAGTTAAACTCCATTGTGGATGTATAACTCAGTTTAAATGTGCCTTTTTTCAGTTTAGCTTAAATGGATTCCAATTTATGCTAAATTGAAAAATGCCTCATTTAAACTGAAATAAAAGTAGCTGTGCAACTTCATGTAATGGTTTAGTTAAATTAGTTGAATTTATTACATTTGTTTGAACCAAGATAAAAGCATCAAAGATTCTGAATTTCTAACCTAGCTTGAATTTTTAAATTAACATTTGACCTGGAAACTTTATCAATTGTAGCAGTAGATTTCTGCTGCTATTGCTAATCTGTTATTTTGCTCTTTTGGACATTGACTAACACAGGTTACATCTGGAAATGGTTACTGTCCAAAGCATTTATGCTGTGCATAAAGTGAGACTTATCAACACGTGACAAGGATCTGCCAAACACTACTCACCAGGAGTAAGTTAAAATGTTGTATTAAGAAACAGTAGTGCCTTTTAAAGGAAAGTTGGGTTTTATGCAGATCGTCTTTATGACTGAGAATTGGTTTGAGGAAAGCATCTTTTTTTTTTTTTTTTTCCTGGAGTATTCCTTCAGCTGTCTGGAAGAGTTCACAGTGAGAAAGGCAAACATTGCTTTGGTCCCTCTAAGGAGGGAGTCTCGAACTTCAAGGCAATGTATCACCCATATTCAGCCTGAGGGAACTCGTGTAACTTGCTCTTGTTTAAACTGTACTTTCAAACAGATTGTAGGGGTGTTACAAGCAAGGATGTGGCTTCATCTGGGCAAAATATTTATCAAAGAAAGTAATTTGAAAAAAAATTGAAAAAAAAAATTGAAAAAAGAAGAAAGTCAAGTCTGTGCCTTTAACCTTTGCTCTGAGCTCCCAGGAATGTACCACCAGTTGGTTCCTGCTTCAGAACAGGAATATTTCCTTGAGGAGAAAAGAGAATGCAAATACACACTCAGGCAACTCTGAGGTATTTATAATGATATAAACTTTTGTGGAGGGACTTTGGATAGCAGAATTAAGTGCATCAAATTTTAGCCTCAATAGGCAGAATAACTAAACATTCACAGAAGTTGTAATTATGCAGACTCAATAACTGGGCACATGCTTCATTTCCATTGTTATTTATAGTATTTTGCAATCTTTCCTGAGCATATTAAATCTTCTGAAGTGATCAAATACCTGTAACTATCAATCTCTCAACTATCACAGTCTTGTAATCCAGATGTCATTAAAATAATTCTGTGGCTGGACTCAATGCATTTTTTGTGTTTATATTTTCAGTTTTGTATGTTTCAAAATAGACTTGCTTTTCAGAAAAATGAAACTTTTCATCACAAAAAATTAGAAAGCACAAGTTCTTTAATATTTTATTAATATGCATCTTCATTCAGATGAATACGGCTTTTATGCTACTCTTTCACAGAGAATTCTTTCCCCCGCTTAAATTATAGCTTCACCAGTATTTTACATTATTTTCCCACTACATTTACTTAACTGCTACAGAAAGTTTGAACATATGCAGACATTTTCACAAATCTGCATACATTCATATGCATAAATACACATAGCGCAGAAGGTGAAACTCAAAGCAAATGAGTTAAGAAACTGAAATTCTCTTCAAGGGCTGGGTTGGCTTTGAAGGTAACTCACTGAGCTGCGAGGTAAACCAAGTGCTACACAAACTTATATAGTTATTTCCTTCTTAAAAAGGAAAAAAAAATGCTACCTTGTAATCAGTTTGCAATTAATACACTACCTTGTTAGCTTGCAAGGTCTAAAGCAAGCACTGGATTCTTTTTTGTTCCCCACCTAATCTGTAATCCATTTTTCAGAAGTGGAGAATCTGCTATTTGGAAATTTCATTTAAAAGCATTTTCATATCAAAATAGGTATCTTCACATGAAAGTCAGAGAAACCTTTTTTGAAATATGTGCTTTTTAAGTTTTTCAAAGAATTCTTTTCAGAAAAAGCAAGCACCTCATCAGCTCTCACGCATACAAATCTTCAAATGCTGTTTTTGAAGAACTGCATTTAAAAGTATGTTCAGTCATATACCAAGCATGAGAAGCTAGAAAAGAGGAAAAAAAAAGTCTTTGAATCTGAACTACAGCTCATCATAATCTGGTTAAAATTATCTTCAACACCACCTGTCATTATTAATGCAGGAAGAGAGGTGGAAAAATACCTCCAGCCTAGATACATTATTGCAAATAAGGTCCATCTGCTTTTTACTGTTCTGTCATATAATAGTAGCAGCTATATTTATGATGATTTAGGATTTTGCCTGTAGTAGATGAATGTGTAACTGCTCTTATTAGAAATGCTCCTCTTTGATGGTGTTCTATTATCTCAACAGTCTTTATCCCTGATTTTCAATGCTGAGTCCTCTGTTGTCCACGTATTCCATTCCTAGGTAAAATATTTTTTTCAGTTTTTCATATTCTCATATAGATTTTTAAGATTCTTCTTACATATAAATATATATAATACTCTATTTAAGACTTTGTGTTATATTATATAGCTTCACAGAATCTGATTTAAGATATAATGGGCCATGGAGCCGTTTTATAATAGCCACAGTATGGTGTTCATCCAGTACGCATCCTTGAAGGAAACACCTTCTAAAAATAAAATCCACGGGAGTAGTACTTAGTTTCTAAAAGGTAAAGAGAGGGTGCTTGTTAAGTCTAACAAAAAAAGTAGCTAAAAGGGTAAAATGCCTGGGGTTAGCATGGTAGTGGTCAAACCATAGCACGGTTCGAATCATGTTTTGAACCAGAACAAAGCAAAGGCCATATCTACATTTTCTTGTGAGATGGTGTATCAACTCAGGAAACCATAGTATGAACTTAGTCTTGTCTGCTGTCCAAATTTACATATAGTGGCTTTGAGTGTCCCAGAGAGACTATGAAGTCAGAATAACACACACCCATGAGTAGGATTTCAAATAGATAAGAAAAAAAAAAAAAAAAAACAGTGGAAGAAGATATGCACAACAAGAAATGACAGAAAGTTTAATTTGTGTCCAAATTAAGTGAACAAAAAGAACAGAGTATCTGAAAAATTAGAGAAGTATAACCCAGGCCAGAAGAGATTTTAAGGAAGAACTTCATAAACGTTTTTCACTAAAAAAAAAAAAATAGAGCCTTTTTCCTAAATACATCAGAAGAGTTCAATCAGCCAGAAGCTTTGCAGTGTCTACAGAAGATGAATGTGTTGCAGGAGCATTCCAAGAAGAGAATTCTTCCTAAGGGTGTTCACAACAGATATGTTTTGAAGAACTAGTCTAAGATTACACAGGTTGGAGAGTCAGGAGAAGGGTTTTAGAATAAACTGGAAGTGAAATAATACAGGAAAAACTGAATAGAAATAAATCACTCATCTTTGAGGATATTCATTCCAGAACGAATACCAGACTCTTCCAAACTTTTCCTAATTTTTACACTTTTTTTTTTTCTTTTAAGAATAATCATCAAAACTGGAACTGGAACAGAGCTGTAGAAGCATCTGCACTGCTAAGTAATTGAGCAACAAAATGGCAGAGGAAATTCACTGTTGTTAAAATGCAGAATGGTGCCCCTGAAGGCAGTTTTCAGTCTAGCCATTTCTAGTCCTTTTAGTCTAGAAAGAGCGCTTGGAAGATGGCTTGAAAAATCTTAGCTCAGTATTCAAATATAATTATTTGAATAAGTATATACTTATTAGACAAATAAGATGCTAGAAATTATCAGAAAGGAAATAGAGAACAGCCCAAAATGTCACTACTCTGCTTTAAAGCCACACTGCAGCTCTATCATGGAAAATATGCATATTTCTCCTTACCCAATGTGCACACTGTATGAAGCTGATAGAAGAACTGAACAAGATCTCCATAAGATCTCTTATACCATAAAAGGGGATAAGAAAATCAGGCATACAGAATGTATTCCATTAGAGAAGAGGCAATGACTCCGCAGCTGGGGGAAGACATGGCTGAAGGAAGACACTACATGTGTCTGGGCAATCACAGATGTGATTAAATAGTTTATAGCAATTTTTTTCTCCACTACTTTCTCCTACTAGGGATGTCAGGTGAAATTATTAAGCGTCTGATTTTAAAATAACAAAACCGAAAGGACTATGTTACACACATTTCAGTTGTGGAGGTTGCTGATACTGGGGGGTTTTGAATCTCAAAATTTTAAAAGGATTAGAAATGAGATCAGAGACATTTATGGAAGAAACAGTCACCGTTGGCTACTGAACAAAACAAACCGGATGCAAGTTCTGATTCAGAGAGTCCTTAAAATATTGATTAGCAGAAGCTGTGAGGATACAGAAAGAGAAATAAATCTATTTGTTCTGCTGTAATATTCTTTACCTAACCACCCACTACTGGCCATCATCCAGATATATTACTGGACGAGTAGGAGAGAAAATGTATGTTTACTGAGACTTTTGGCCTTCCTGACACCTTATGTGATTAAATAAAAATAAAGTAGTAAAACTGCTTATGGTCACACAATGTGCAATAGGCAGGAAAGGGCTCCAGTTTCCAGTTTCTTTAAGCTCCCATCTAAAGGCACCACTTTCACTGGAATGAGAACAATGACAGCGTTTGAAGTAGCCTTACTAACAAGGAGCATTGGTTTCCAAGTCTGATAGTAACTGATTCCAATCATGTTAAACAAACACCTAGGAGGAAAAAGACTTCCTAATTTTCCTATTCCCAGCATTGTCACTGAATCATTATTCTTTCCTCTTGATTAACATGCACTGGTAACCTTATTCAGCAAGCAGCACGCCTCCTAAACAATTTTAGCTATTATTATTATGATGCACATCTGTAAAATTCCCATCCCCATTGTATCTAGAAACCTCGTATCATTTTAAAAAGTACAAAATGACAAGTGGCATTTTTCTTTTTGCTAATGACAGTGTACTTTATGTGATCCATTGCAGCAAGTGAAGTAACTCCATGAAAAGATCAAAGAATCGACAAAAAACTTCCGGGAACAGAAATGACACAAGGTTCAATGTAAAAAACTTGAGCATAGGTCAGAGCTTATATCTTGTTCTAAAAGTAGTCATACTTAAACTTCTCCTGCAAAGATCAATTCCAAAATTGTGAGTCTACCACTGTGATAGGATGTGTGACTTCGAACTTTACTACTCATGGGACAGGTAAATAAATACGTCTATGCAGAGCCTGAAAGGTTGTCTTGCAAGAAATGGGATGTTAAATGGTTAGGGTTATGTACCAACACTACCAACACTTTGAATTTCACCTTAAGGTTAATTGGTAGCTGTTGGAAAATACAAAGGACCACTGAAATATATGTTTGACATTCTAGCTTACTGATTGTATTTCTAGCAATCTAGTTTGTGTTAGCTGTTGCTACCTTGCAAATAACTTGTTGCAGTAATGAGTTTCTTAAAATGACAAAAGCAAGACCAGCTCATGGGAGAGGAATAAAGAAGATCTAAGTGCTCGATCAGGTTCTCTTATTAATCAGATTCCATCTTTAAACTCTTGCAAAATCCCACAAAATTTTGCGACAAGGGCAACTACTTTGCAGGGATATTTTTTCATCAATGATTTGTTTTTAAAACTAACAATTTGCATTTAATTACGTCCAGGTGCACTAGACTTAAATAAGGAATATGCAACAGTCAGTTTCCTTTGGCTTTATGCCTGTTACATGAATTTGCATTAGTAGGATTGAATTTTTTCTGGTATAGTTAAAAAGCTTTGTGTAAGTGTGGATAAAATCAACTGAAATGATACGAAGATTTCTAAATAGCAAAAGAGAAGAATTTCATAATAACAACTTATTAAGTAAGATACAGAGCTTTCTTAATACACCTTAATAAACACCTTAAGAACACCTCAGTAAATTCTATATACCACCACTTAAATAAATTTACACCAGAGAATGATGAGTTACTCACAATCTATTCTATTAAGGGTGAAAGACACTAAATCTAATGTTACTTGGTGTAATTTGAAACAAAACTCCTGTCTAATGCACTGAAGAATCATTCCTTTCTACAAATCCACACTGCAAACTCAAAACAAGTTTGTATCCTAACAATTTAACAAATACCTTCTGCACGTTTTAGGTCTCCTCTGCAGTGGTGTCAAAAAAACAAACAAACAAACAAACAAAAAATAAACAAAATTGAAAAAAAGACCCTTGGAGGATAAATTACATAGAAAAAGCTGAGTTTTCAACTGCTGAAAAGTGGTTATCTTGTAAAATCAGTAGGGATTTCTCGACTGACTTTTGAAAACATTCCAGTAGAGTCAAGACAGCAAAATAGTAGATTATTTTGGTTTTGGTGGTCTTGTTAAATTGAGGATGCTTTGACAAATGCTGCTCTCAGAAAACATAACTTAAAGCATTTTCACATAAATTAGAAGGGATTTTTTGTTCACTATTATTTCACCTTTTTTTTTGAGAGAAAGAACAATAACTTCTAACCAGTTTCATTACAGACTGATGCACAAAGATTTAGAACAATGCAAATTTCATTGAAATACATTTAAAATAAGTCATTATTTTAACCTTCAACTTTGGTGAGTGCTCTGTATCTGATTTCTGTTACTATGCATGTGTGAGTGACAGAGCAAGCAAAGGTATCAAGTATTATTATTAAGTATTTTTCTTTCATTTTAAGATAGAACCGAACTAAAAAAAAAACGTTAAAAATCAGGTATAGAAAATTGTGTCTCTGTTGGAATCATTATTTTTGCGGTTTTCAGGTATTAGTCTTGTACATGTGTAGGTGTTATATCTTTACCATTTTTTATCCTACTGAATGTTACTGAGCTTTATCATCTTATAACTAGATTAATGTATATTCTTTTGCTAAACCAATGTCAATCTTCTGACAAGCCTCAAATACTGAACCTCTTAATAACTCTTTTACAGTATTTGAGCATTTCCTTCATATCTCACATTTACATATCCTAGTGTCCTACAAATAATATATTTTATAATGGTATTAAGAGAAGATTTTTTTTTTTTTTATGACAAGAAGACTGTCTTCATTTAAATGAAAATAGACCAGGTCAAGCTTCACTTTGCAAATAACTCCACAGGGCTATCTCTTAAAAACGAAACGGTGCCTACAGAAACTGTTAGGAAGGTTTACCCCACAAACCCCAACAGCTCTACATGTAAGGTTATGGCTGAAATGTGGTCCTCAGCTCTGAGTGAGACAGAAATTAGCATGAAGGCCTCCTCCTGGCATGGGATCTGAGCCACAGAAATATCCAGGGGGTGATGGCTCTGATATTGATCAATTAATCTTTCCTCAAGCTGTGAAATACTGAGCTTATGAAAGTATTAATGTTGTCTCACCAAAAAAAAAAAAAAGTTTGAAGCTCTAAACAACTTCTGATGAAAAATCTTTTCTCACAATAAAAATGACTAACTGATTTTTATCACAACTAGCATGAAATATAGATATCAAAGTTTTGACCAGGAGTGAGCAGAGCGTGTTGAAACCTGTGGTGTCTGCAGCCTCCAGCTTTTCCTTTAAATGAGGCCAACTGCAATGTATTATTTTATGCAAGCCAGGTGAATTCAGGCTTCAGGCATGATAATGAGTCAGTGCTGTTTGAAGCGTTTAGTCTCATAACAAAGCCTAGATAATCTGATTGCTTCCATGTATTATAAACCAAAATATTTGGGGGAAGAAACACACACAATCTATATTTCTTTCTATGAGCCATCTCATATCGCTCAGCTGAAGCAAAAAAAAAGAAGAAATTAGTTTCTCACTTCAGAGTGCTACTGAGTTACAAATGACAAGCAACTTTTTATAGCGCTCATCTCCACCATGACTTCAGTGAAGGTTTCCATTCACCTGAATAGCAACAGTCTCTAATCAATGCAGTGAAGATAGTGGATTCAATATTGCCATCTGTGGATTCATATCATCACTCTGCTAGCTGTTTTTCTTTTCTGGCAAGCTTCAGTCACTTCATTTTCTCATATTTCTGGCTCAACAGTTCAGAATGAAGCAAGGCTGTTGTTGCTGCAGGAATTGTTCAAGGTTTTCTCTATAAATTTCTTTTGCTTATACTCTGTAGATTTCATATTTATAAGCATCGATGGTTGTTTTTCTCCCTGAATTTCTGAAGTCATAGTATTTATATACAGGATTTTGCTTCTGAGGCTTCAAGGCAAGCATATTAAAGGGACTGCCACACAGTAAACATAATACCAATTTTCCATAGGATTTTCAGGTGTTTACAGTTTAGACTAGCAGGAAGGTCTCTCTCAGAAAACTGACAATTCTATATTGTAATACAGATTTCCTACAGTTCCTCTTTAATATGCTTTTTCTCAATATCATATCAAAATCCCACAGGCCATTTTTTTATTTATCAGAACAAGAACCTAAGTAGATATCTCAATCAATCATTCCTCTTTCTTTTAGAAATACCCTGCAGATCTCAGTCAAATGGCAAAAAAAAAAAAAAAGTGTTTGACTTCTCAGAAATCAGTGATTGGCCTAGCAATAGAAATTAAGCATGGTATATCTAATTAGTGTGCTATAAGGAATAAAACTATTAGCGAGATTTATTGCAATTTTAATACAGGTTATTGAACATTTCAACCGAATGAGATATCCAGAATGAAACACTGAGGTGAGATATCTCTCACTGAGAAGTAAATATGATTTTCTGAACAGATACTTTTTTTTTTTTTTTATGTCAGCATGCAAGGTCAGCATGTATCTAAAAATGGATAAAAACCTAGTCATTTTTTACACTAAACACTTCTGTGTACAGAAATTAATATACATTTAGTAGGTGATTTTTAAAAGGAAAGCAAGATACATCTATACATGCTGCTGATGTTCAGGTGACAAACAGCAGAAATATGTGGTAAATTCCATCTGCCTTAGAGTTTACATTTATTTTTTTTATAGCACCCATCTCACTAAGTGTGAATTATACATACAGCTTGGAACGCTCCACCTGCACTCTGCCCACTACTCCATTTCTTCCAAGATTCCTTGTAACATATCACACCTCTACACAGTGTGAAATGTTTGCCATTTTTACTTCTAAAAACTGTGTGCTAAGAATGTGTTTCTTTCTTCACTAAAAAGTTAAACTAGTTTAAAAGGCAATACGAGCTATGCTGAAAGCTAGAGCAGGGAACAATTTTAGGTTTTACACCCTGTGTAAACCCTATCTAGAGAGAGAAGCTGCACACATTCATAAAGGGAGGAGAGTAGCTTCCAGTGGAAAACCACCATCTCTTTTTGAAAGGTTTAAAGATGCTGTAATTTTGCTGTTCTGAAACAGGTGTCTCTGCAATGACACCTGATTTACCCAATAGCTATTAGGCACTGTTTGGCCTTTGCTGTGCAATAATTCCTAGGAAATCTTATGTTGCTTTCAAGGAAGTCCATGGAAACTGTACCTATGTCATAACGTTCCAAATTTTATCATATGCATTACTCTCATCCATGCAGAATATTTTTTACTAAAACAATAAAGACTTTATATACAGTGACCTGAAGAACTCATGCACTCCTTCACCATCTCTATGTTGCAGAAGCTCTCAATCATTTGGAATAACCATCCTTGCATATTCCATCTACTGACATCTGCAGAGCTCTGTTTTACAGCTGCTTAGTAAGCCAAGTGTTGCAGTTACATACATATTGCATGCTCAAACGTAGCACTGAGAAAATGCAGCTTTCGTTCTTTTAGATGGTATGTACCAGGCCTGCACTATAAAGTTAGCAAAGTCACATCTTTTCAATTAGTTTATCCTCACAGCATACTGGGAGATAATCTAGTATTATTATCTATGTTTTCCAAACAGGCAATTTAAACACAGATTTGACAGAATATCTGTAGTAAGCACAAAACAAAAAATTCATTTCTTAGCTTACAGGACCAATTCTTGAACTATACTGTCCTCTTGCCCTTGAAAAAATGTATTATATTCTCATTAAATTCAATGGGCAAATTGCTGTTGAATATAATTCTTTCACTTACATCACTCCTATTCATGATACATCCTGTTGAAGTTTAGCTGCAAAGTGGGAATGTTCATTTCAATGCCTTTAAGCCTGTGTTCTTTGTTGAGTAATAAACTCAGCTTTAATACTGATTAGTCTATTTCGTAGGCAGACATTAGAACTTGAGTTTTGTTGTGTTATGGACCCAGACTAGACTCTCCAGCACTGTCTAAATGTCTCCATTCCAGAGAATGGCATTTGGCAGCTAGTCACTTATTCCTGTGTGAAGCTGCTAGGAAAGAGGCAATGCCATAAGTATGCAGGGATCATTGCATCTACCTCCTGTCAACATATCTCCCAAACGGCAAGGACACTTTGCTTTTATACTTCCTGGCTGCGAGGATGAGGTAGTTGGCAGAAACTCAGTTGAGATAAAAGGGAAGTAGTTCAGACAGTGCAGGCAAGCATAAAAGAAGATGCTCTCTCCATCTTTTACTGGGAAGAGATTTAATTCCTCATTAATACCCTAGCTATTCGAGATGGTGATTTGGGACCTCACTGTGGCATCTACGGCCAAATGTCAATGGTTATACCATGTGTACTCTGCAATTCTCCTGACATTGTGTCCTTAAATGTAACCTGATGCAAATTAAGCAGTGCCACAATGACTGTGCTACTGTAAAGTGTTCTCTCTTAAAAAACATCGCATAACATTTTGGTGGATGAATACCCTGCATTGTTTTGAGTTTTCAGCTCTGAGGGAAAAGATGAACTATCATCTCCATGCTTTTGCCACCCACTCAATAGAAGATCCATGGTCTTTTATTTATTATTTTTTAATAACACAGACTTCTTTGAGATGCTTTGGAGGTGACTTTGAGCAGGCAAGTACCCAGCAATTCTTTGTTGGCACTTCTGGCCAGCCTTCAGCAGTCAGCAGCTTGCAGACTGATGTGCTCCTGTGCTTCCAGGCCCTGTCTCCCATTCAGGTAACAGTTCTGTGCTGGAGTGGCAATAAGAAAACCTGGCCCTGGTGGGGGGCACTGTTACTCTCTGCCTTCACCTTTTCATTTCTCACCTTAAACAGCACATATTTTTCAGTTCAACTTAGTTTCTGTTCAGTTCACATATGAGACGACTAGTTTAAGTTTATTTAGTATGGATGATTATGCTGCAGTTAACGTTGAGATGAAACAGCTGAAAGGGCATTCAAACTTCTTTCGGTACTGAAATGGTTCCTGTAAAAATTCCTCACTGGAAAAACTACTTGGCCAAACTTGCTGAACAACCTCTCTACAAAGAAGGATAAAAAATATGTTTTTTTACCAAGAAAGATACCTATTAATTACAATTATCTAATTATATTGTATTTGCATTGTCACAGATGTGCAAATACGACAAGTTTTTGTATCTGAAAGCAAATGAGAGAATACAAGTGGCAATCAAAAGTAGTCTGATTTCTACACATTACTTGATAAAATGTCTGTGTGCCCTATTTTAATTTAGCCAACCAGCATAACTATTTATATGTTCATCTACAGTATTTAAAATTAAAAATATTACAGAAAGCTCATTCAATTTTATAAAGGCATATTTTAAATTTTATGGATTCTTGAATTACTATTTTTAGACTTTGGTCGTTGTGATTATGACACATTTTAAGAGCAGTGAATGAACTCAGAAGAAAAATGCATTGCATTTATTTTGCCTGCTAGAGAAAATATTAGTGTCAAATTGTTCCTCATAAAATATTTTTTCTTAATTTGGGTGTCTTCAAACATTAATTTTCAGAGAAAGCAATCTTCTTTTTTTTATGCCGCTTTGGCATGATATGATAGGCTAACTCGAGCCTCTGAAGCAATTTCTGTGCTCAGAATTCAATGATTCATGTGGAAAGTTTACTTCTGCAGGATAAAATGGTGTCGAAGAACAGTCTAAAGCTTTATCACCTTGAGAATTTCAACTGGTTTCTTCCTTCTTTCCCCAGTGAGAACTTTTGGAAGAAAGAATCATCTGCTTTTGGGCTGGCTAATACAATTTTCATCTGAAATTTGAAACTGAAAATCAGTTAATCCACACAGTGCTATCATGTAACTTCAATCAGTCCTGCAAAACTATGCTTATATATTCCACAAATTACATTTGGGCTGTTTCCTAATCGTGGCTTTAATGATGTCACCATCAACATATATGAAAGTACTGCTGATCTGAATTACTTGTGGGTTGTTTTCTGTGGAGAATATTTTCTTGTTTTGTGCTGTAGTCTGCTACAAAAATTTTGTTACAATTCAAATGTCTACGGTATGAGCTGGCAACTGAGGACAGCAGATATCTATTAGGAAAGTTAATCTACTTAAAAGGAACAGAGTTCTAAAATATGAAAAATGATAGTTTTTATTAAAAATAAATATTTAAAGAATGACAACTGTATTACCAATTGTTGGTTTATAGCATCCATTTGTTTATCTGAAAAACAGAAAATGCACACAACAGACATCACTATCATGTCACAAGAAAAATCAACGCACTAAAATTAATGGAATTTGCTTTTCTATGAGGGTTTTATTCTTTCTAGATATCTACCCCACAAAATGATATTAGCAGAAGAACTGCTGAAGCCTGTGAGAGTTTTTATTTGTCCATCTGAAGCAGCCCGGACAGACAATGCCAGATACTCGTGTTCTTTCACTCTCAAATTGATTCCTAGATTTGAATCAAACATATACCTATTGTACAGTTTACTTTCGTAGCATAGACTGTTGTCTAGGAGACCAAAACAACATTCATTTTTCCTTTCACCATGCTAGAAATTAGTCAGAGCCAGTATGTTTGACATGCTGAAAGATCACAGATAGGCCTCTTGTGACTCTTTTAGGGAAGATACTACATAAATGTATTTTGTTGTTACTGCACTGAAGAGACTGTTTAAATTCTCCATTGCTCATAGGTTAAAAACAGCACTTTCAGAGACACGGATCTTATATTTCAAGAGAATGAGTAATATATTGATTCTTCAACATATAAATTTCCTCCAATACTGTACTACTTTACATTCATGTGCTTTGAGGTAGATTATTCCCCTCTCATTTTATCAACATACAAAACAATAAATTTCTAGCATATAATATTTTATTCTTATCAAAATATGTGGTTATATTCCACACATCTGCATCTATTTTTACTTGTATTATAGATCAAGTGTATGATTCTGATGCTACAAGTGTACTTAAGAAGGTTGAAAGAAGTGGTGCTAGTTTAATGGAAATGTTTTGTTAGGGAAATCAACATCTGGAAGTGAATACTAAGTTTAAAGCTCAAGAAAATATTAAAAATTCTCAGTATTTCATTTAAGAATAACTAAAAAAAAACAGAAAATCTGGAATTCAGTTTTATTTACTCACTGTAGGTAGAAAAAAATGACAAAGCAACAAATCTAATAGTTTGAAAACAAAACTTATCGCGCAATAAGCATTACTGCTCCTGTTTCAGTATTTATTATGAGAGTGGCAGGTTTTATTGCTCCTTCTTACCATACTGTCACTGTCCATTGCTGTCTGTAATATAACATTCAGTAAACAAGCTCTGTATCACATAAAGTCACTTCATGTTAATTTTCCCAGAAGAGAGTAGTTATTATATTTCATGTAATATTAAAGTAATATTTTTTCTACTAGCACTGCCATATTCTCAGTAATATAATTGTCCTTTGGATTAGCTGAATGTGAACACATAGGGTAGGCCATGAGCTTACGATATTTTTATTTCTGAAACAGTCATGCGCTCATGCTTCAAATTAACCTCATCTTTAAAAGCACATTTGGTAGGTTTATGAAACACATACATAAAGGGGCTAAAACTTAGTTTTTCTCCTTTCCCACTTTTATCCGTATTCCCAAGAAGCAATCACAAAAATGACAGCATATATGTGCTAGAGGCCATTCCTTTCCTACTAACATTTTGTATTTGTCAGTGCTGGTTACAAAGATCACTGGGAAACAAAATAATTTGGGCTATATTAGATAGTTGGTGAAAGTTCCATAAGCTGGTAAGGATGTCCTCTCATATAAACAAATATGCTGAAGTCCCGCAAAAAGTGGGGCTCTTTTTGTGTATAATCTACGGTTTTGTAACATTTTCAGCAATGTGACAGAATGGGATTTCAAACATTCCAAAAGAGAGAAAAAACTTGAATATGGTTACAGCTTTTCTAGAAATATAATCTGACTGTCTTGCAAAAATCAAGATAGTGTTAGCTTTTATGTATTCTTTCTAACCATACAGCAATTTGTCATCATAACATTCAAAAGTACTCGTCTATATATTCTTATTCATGAATGTATGTATCATAGAGGGCAGTATTTCAACCTCTGCATGTCTGACGTAGCAAACTGGGAGATGTCTTCTGACTGAAGTATCCTGTCTGCTAATGGAATTGCCCAGAATGAATAACTTCAGGAGGAATGAAATATGTGACAGTCACTTATGCAGAATTCATAATTTTGTTCTTTTTTAATGAGATTCTCAACATATTTATCATTGAGTTTGGAAATGACCTGAGGAAAATCATCTTTGGTAATGACGAGAACAAAATGGTCGTCCATGCTGTCTTAGTTCTGATCTTCTGCTGTGCACAGACTGAGAATGGCCAATTAACCCTAATTGTGATTAACTATGTTCTTTTTATTAAAGATAATGGGGGACTACTATCTAACAGGTAATAATCCTAGAACACTTGTCTAATTGTGTTTAAAACCTCAGGTTATATTTAAGTGGCCATACATGCGATGTGCCAGTACTCCATCTACTATGGCTTCATTGCAGTATTCACATTTACATACTGAGTTCATTTTGGGACAGTGTAAAACATTACTATATAGTACAGCTAACTTGATTGTTTTCCTACTGTACTGTTAGTTTTCCCTGGAATATACCTGTTTTGAATGTATGTTATGAAAGCCAGAGAAGCAAGGAATGCTTTTCCCTTTTTGTGTATGTCCTCCTTTGCCTGTTTAAACCAGTCCTTGCAGCAGAGAGCATAGTGAAATACGCAAGAATTTTGAAATCATCCAAGTATAAAGTGCACAGTCATATTGTTGATATTACTTGCATACTTCCTGCCATATGAGAGAAAAACCCAGCCAAGAGAGAGTTTTCATTGCTGTTAGACTGATTAAATAGCAGATATAGTAAAAAATTCCCCCAAACCTTCTAATTGGAAAAATAATTGTCATTAGCCAAAATACTCATTAAATGTATCTGATTGCCATAAGAATATTTCTTGGAAACCTCCCCAAATTTTCAACTGAAACTCCAGTTCCAAAAAACAATATTCCCAGCCTTTCACTTGAGAAGACAACACTCTCCTATGGGTTTTAGTAAACAGATTGTTTCTGTCAACATTTCCATAGAGATAAAAATGACGGCACAACAAGCAGCTGTACTCCATAGCTCAAAAAACATGTCACCAGTACTGGGACATGTAGCAGCCAACATTTTTTTTCAAGATTTTCATCCAAAGGATTAGATGACTTGCCCAGAGTCAAACAGCAAAGTTCTAAAGAAAACCGAGTTTTGTTTCCGGACAGCTTTATGTTGCATACACATTAGTGAAAAGGATTTTTAAGCACAAATGAAAACAGGCATTACAATGGGGGAAGCTCTATACACTAGAGTTCCACTTTTGCACATACTGGTTCTCATTGACATGAATATACATAAGTAGAGGGAACTTGCCGAATCACAATAGTTTTACTACACTGGAAGTTGAACTTACATTGCATGATCTCAGAATTTTACCTGGCTTCTTCATTTGCAGTTTCACTGACACATATTTTAGCTATCCCCCATACTGCTTCACATCTCTGTTATATGTATTTTTGATATTCAGTTTGTAAGTGGCAGATTTTCAACTCTTAAGCGGTCTGAAACATATACTGCTAAAGTTCTCAGGCTCTGTGAGGAAGGCATGCAAGGTAATTCAAGCTGAAGTGGTCATTTAAGAAGCACAGTGATTTTTACAAGAACTATTGAAAGAGTAAATTTAAAAACATATTTTCTGTAAACAATTTTCTATACTGCAAAGTTCTGAGTGAAACTTCGGCAGCCAGCACATTCCCAAATAAATATAGCATAAATATTTTATTATGGTTAGCAATCTCTCCTGTAAAAAGTACTTTTGACATCTTAAAATAATTACGTCTTAATTTCCCTATACTTTACCTATCCTGATTTTTTCTGTTGGTGAAAAACAATAATTTCTCTGGAGCATTGTGCATCACAAAAAAGTAAACATGCTCTATTGGTAATAAGATTCTTCTCAGTCAATTTCATAATGTAGCTGGATAAAAAAATTCTGATATTCTGCTTTATCCCAAATATACATTGCAATAGTCAGCATTAGAACTATGAGCCTCTTTGATGGGAAGTAAATAATTACACGTATGCAGCCAATTGGAATGAATACCCCCTTGCTATTTGTGTGTAAATCCTACAGGTCTGCCTGTGCACTGAGTGGAGAATTTGATAAGGATCAAGAGAAGACTTTTTCACAGATTCACATATTTGTGCTAACAATTATTTGCTTCAGCTCAAGATTTTGAAAGACATTTTCAGTTAACTAAAATTAAATTAAGAAGTGTTTTAATTTTTAAGTCTATGGAACACAACATAGTAGATTCTGGTTTGCCACGAGTAGCATCATTTAATGATTCACATTCTTTTTTCTGCGACCTAATTTTATGAGAAATTACACAATCTTAACCTCAGGGAATGTTTTTGAGATTGTAATTTGAAACCAGATTTAAATAACAGGAACATACAAGTGGATTAGAATGAGTGAAGTACAGACATTGCTGCCATCTCTTTTAGACTGCTTCCTACTAATGTTTATCATCCTGAGTTACAGAGTAATGATATACTGTGACATTTATAATCTGCTAAAGTTTTAGATAAAGTCCCCACTTTATTGTAAAAGACACTGCCTGCATGATGGGACTGCTACTTGTCGGACACTCATGATTTGTTCGCCACTGCCACACTAAGGTCTGATTCTTAGCCCCAGATCAGCCTAGGCATTCCTAGAGGCCCATCTTTCCCAAAGCAATCATGAGACTCTAAAAACCAAGATGATCCAGAATCTGATTTCAAGAGCACTAAAGTAAATCATGGATATCTGCTCCCTTTGCTAAGTCCAAGACCATGAGAGGGCAAATGAAGAAACAAAATATTTTTTTCCCTCAAATAAAAGAAGGAAGTGATTCCCCTGCACTAAAAGTAATACAAATTAGTGAAAGAAAAAAAAAAAAAAGTAAGTTTTGTTTGATCTTGTGTTTTTCTCCTATATGGAAAAAAAAATCTCCTGGGGCTCCTCTTAGCAGACATGCCCGTTTTACATCACTTGCAAAATACACTGATGTTACTCGGATGAAAATTTGTGTCATTTCACTCAATCACCTGTTCTGTGATGATGCAGGTTTAGAAAAGAAGTACAAGATTTGTATGCTGAGCAATTGGGCTATTCACTGATAGCTTAAATCACATTAAAGGGAAAAAAGCGAAACCTCAAACTTTAACATGCTTCAATAACATGCACTTTTTTTCTTATAAAGGACAGAGCAAGATAGTTCCATTGATGATTTAATACTGCTTCTTTCCACTGCCAATGATTCCAGAAAAGTAAAATTCCAACTAATAGAAACTAAGCATATTCAACAAGCACAGTTTATCTTCCCCCAAATCATTGCACTAATAGCCCTGTCAACTGCTAGTAGTCAAGTTTTATTCTTTAATGAGAATATCATGAATTAAGAAAAGTGAAAATTCTAGACTAAGAGGTAATTACCAGTCAGATGAATTTTCAAAACCATAAAGAAAATGAATGATGAGCTATACTAAGAGATTATTACAACTTTGAAAAGTATGATAACACAAGATAGAAAAGCAGAGCTAAAGAAAAGAAAAAGGAGAAGAGATTATAAGTATAGTAGAGGTAGCCTGAAAATGCAAATAGAAAAAACAAAATACACATCATAAAAAAACCAAATAGGTTCCCTATAAAGACCCTGATCACGAGGAGCAAAGATAGCCAGAAAGTAGCAGTACAAATTTCAGAGAATTAACTCAAAGAAAATAACAGTATTACTCTCTTGCTGAACTCTGAATTCTTCAAAGTGTAGGATAACAAAGTCTAAACAGAAGGTGAAGGGTTCATCAAAAGCTCAGAATAAGATGGAGGAATTTCACAAAATGGCCTAACTGCCAAAAATGCACAGAGGAAACACTAAATATACGAACGTCTCTAATGAAATATTTTATGTTGAGAAATACTCATTTGCTATGATGAAAAATGTTCCAGAACAATATAAGAATTTCAGTGAAGCCTACTTTAGACAATATATACATACATACGTGTGTGTGTGTGTGTGTGTACGTTTCTTATTTATGTTGAAATGCAATTGAAGCATTGTTTTCAAACAAAATCAACTTCTCAAAATATACTATAAAAGCACTGAAATTCCAAGCTTCTCAGAGCTCTTGCTGCATATAATCTGCATAACAAATTTACAGAGGAAGGACAAATAAATCCTACAAAGAACCTGCAACACCATCAATAATGATGAAAACCTATTTTTAATAGTTAAAAGCCATAAGCGAAAACAGTCATCACTTTTTTTCAGTGAGCTCTCAGGTTTGGTAATAAGGATACTATTTACTAATGTGGCCCAAAGTTCACAGTATAGATGCAGACACACTCTGCTATTATTGAAAACAATTTGGGGTAAGATGGCCTAAAAATAATTCTCAATACAAGTTAGTGAAGAACTAGAAGTTGTGGGGACTGCCACTTTGCAGATAAAGGGAAATCTTCAAAACCTCTTTCTTTTTAAATGTGTGTTTTAGAGAAAAATAAATAATGGAATTTTCTGTGCATCACTGCTTTCTATAAATAGCTGAACTTTGAGGAGATGTGCTGCATGTTACAGATTTTTCCAGCTTGTTGGAACTGGATTGCTGCAAATTCTGCAAATAGAACAGTCAGATTTCCAGTTACAAAAGATCTTTGATGGTGATTTGGTCCCTTGTCACATTTTTTCTCAACATCTTGTGGAAAAAAGAGAGCTGGTTGCAAATTTACCAACTGAGATATTTTCCACTGGTAAATACTGATTTGAAAGAAACAAGATGACAATTTCTGCTGATGCTTTTGAAGAAAATGAGGCAGACGAAGCTCCCAAGATCCCCTGATCTCCCTAGTGAGCATCAGAGACTCTTGGTCTCCCATGGTCTGAATTACAGAGCCATACCTCAATTCTTAAGCATGAATAATCTCAAAATCTTTTCTATAGTGAGTAGCAGTTTATGTTCAATAGCTACCTCTAAATAGAGTATTGCTCCAGATAAGTTTCTAGTGTGGTGTTCTAGTTTCTGTATATTCAGTTTAGTTTTAACCTTCCCAAGAAAGAAAGAATAAAAGAAGTACAAACTCCCATGTGATGGATGGATGTTCTAACCATCATTGCAATCTGTGGCACTGGAAAATTCTGAACATTAAGGCTCAAGGGGATGAAGCAAAATCATGCTCACTTTGCTTCTCTCTTTTTTTTTCTTTTTTAATATGGGCCATAGAACAGGCCTATCTTTGTTTCTTATAAACTGACCTTTATGGTTTTTATTTCAAGATAAGGAAAAGTCAATCTATGTTACACCCTGAACTATTGTACAAAAACAGCACTGCATCATGGGAACCTGGAGAATATGATGATAAAGAAATCTAGAGAGATTCAACTAGTCGAAAGTAAACTATATGATACTTGAGCATGATATACACATATATTCATCCAGGAAAAACTGGCATTCTTTTTAACATATATGTGAACAACAGAGTGATAGAGTTTGGCAAATAAGCAGATCTCTATTCATTAAGAGTACAACAGCATATAGCTTGAGAGTAGTTTAGTAGCTGCATTCTTATGAGCGAAGTTACAGGAAAATTGATGTAATTTATACAAGAATGACTGTGACAATTAATACCTTCTAGTAAGTTCTTATCTTTTTCCACAGACTTGCTTTATTTAAAACTCTTTAAAACTAAACTCTTACAGATATAATAGAAAATAAAATGTAGATAATCTCATATAGTCAAGCACACATTCACATCGCACATTCAAAACTGTAATTTCACAATACATTTTAAGAAGATAACTTTAATGGTCAATATTTGTGCTTGAGACTGCTACAATTATGGAAGATGGGGTACTGAGGCATTGACTCCAAATCATAGAATCCTAGAATCATTATGGTTGGAAAAGACCTTCAAGATCATCGAGTCCAAACGTAAGACCCTCGACACCATGCCTGCTAAACCATGTCCCTATGCGCCTCATCTACCCATTTCTTGAACACTGCCAGAGATGGTGACTCCACCACTCCCCCGGGCAGCCTGTTCCAATGCTTCACCACTCTTTACGTGCAGAATTTATTCTAATGTCTCCTCTGGCAAAACTTGAGGCCATTTCCTATTGTCCTATTGGTAGTTATTCTGGAGAAGAGATCGACCCTCACCTCACTACAACCTCCTTTCAGATAGTTGTAGAGAGCAATAAGGTCTCCCCTGAGTCTTCTCATCTCCAGACTAAATAACCTCAACCTCCCGCAGTTGCTCCTTGCAAGGTCTGTGCTCCAGCCCCTTTACCAGATTTGTGCCCTTCTCTGGACATGCTGCAGCACCTCAATGTCCTTCTTGTAGTGAGAGGCCCAAACCTTAACAAAGTATTCAAGGTGCAGCCTCACTAGCGCTGAGTACAAGGGAATAAATCATTTGGTTCTCTACTGACTTTGGCCAAAAACCTTTTTATTTGATTGTGTTGTCTTTGGGATAGCAAAAGCAGAGAGGGGAGTATATGACTGTCATAGAACAAGGTATTCACAGAAAAATAATAACTATTGCCTGAAATTGTGGGAAGGCAGACAGGCAGGCAATGGGGAAACTGCCTATGTAAGGCTCTTCGGCTATACATTTATCATGTCAGATTAGCCCACTTCTGTTTTTCTTTTGCTGTCACTCTTGCCAACTTGCGTAGTGTTTTTGTGATATGAATAGATTTCAAATATGAAATTTGGAGTGAAGCTGAAAATTTATTTCCAGGACTTTATTTGAAAGCATAGGCCCAAAGGGAAGATGCTGTACATTTAAGAAATCTAAGACATACTAGGTGCTACATCAGAGCTTTTTGAAGAATTCTGCAGAAAGTGTGGGTATGTTTATTGTCTATTTATCGTTATGGCTTGTCTAACAATCAGTTATTATTACACAAGATGCAAAGATAATTTGCTAGTATTCTCTTTCCAGATGGGCATTCCTTTAGGAAAATGGCAAACAGGTTAAAATTAGACATGATCTTCAATCAAATGAGAAATCTAAACCATGTCAAATCTTCAAAGTCTTTATAAGGCCACAATTTGTAGCTCAGCTTCATAGCTGAGGCTAAAGGAATACAAGTCAAACTAAAATTACTGTGAAATTCAAATAGAACTTGCTTCTGTGATTCCAAAAAAGCTTTGCCACTGATTACAAAAAATATTAACACAGGGCTTCCTCAACCATTTTATAGATAAGGGAATTTTAGATAAAATTTACCTGTCCATTGGTCTAGATTTGTGTCCAATATATATGCGTCATATATTTCACTATCTTTTATCATGTATCTGTGATTCCTTCTCCATAAGACTGTCGTGTTTTTACAACTAAACTTTGCAATTATTTTTCAGTCCTGTAAAACTGGGTTTACTATATAGCTGAGTGGCCCAAGCCAGAATCAAATTAATGCCATTCATTGGCTTCATATTTAGTTCTTCAGTCACTCAAGCAGGCAGGTAATGGATGAATAGAGTCATAGAGCCTAAAGAAACTTAAATAATGCAGGGATTCCTATGAGTTCCTACTCATTATATAATTTTCTGGACTAATATCATTACCTCCTGCATTTAGAATTAAAAAAGGAAGTGGAAAAACATATGGCAGTAGATATGTTAGAAAATCTGAAACTAGATTATTTTGGATTTTGCTATGCACTCCAAGAGCATGACAGATGACAAATAAGACAACATGAGGACTAAATGACAGTCATCCTGTGCTTTCCTTACTCTGTCTACACAGACTCTCATCCATTTATGACACAATGCTGGCTGCATCTATAGCTCCAGGAGAAAGATATAAGAAAATACTTCTTTGCATTTATTATATTCGTAGATGAAAAATGGTTCATGAAATTACAAACTAGTTGATCTGATCTGACTTTGAAATTTTTCTATTTTAGAAAGTATATTTATTGAAATTCCCTAAGCTTAGGAAGAAAATATTAAAGATAGAGGCTGATACACAGCTTTCCATCATTAAAGCAAATGAAATCAGAGCACTGCTTGAAATTAGTAAGTGTTACCTATTAGCAATAATGGGGAAAGTCTCAACTATGTATGAAAAAATACGTCTTTGAAGCATGTCTGATTTCTAGAGAAAAAAAAAATCATTGCAATATGAACTATATATGTGTTGGATGTAGTTTTCCACAATTGCAGGAAGACATAAGGTTATTCTAAGGTTTGTTGCAAGATGGAACATATGTCACAATCTACTGTCACTAACACTTCTGGCATGTCATAACGGGTCGTAACTAAAAAGTCTCAACATCTTTGCCATGGACTTATTGGACTCCAAAAGGAAAATAATGAATTGCTTTCTGAAAATAAGGAATTGTTTTCTGCTTCTCAGGAACAGATTAACAAATGGACACACTCCATGTTTGCTCTGAGGACATGATGCATTTATTTATTTAATTAATTAATTTATTTATTTATTTATTTATTGGGATAGCAAAAGAACTGCAAGCCTGCTAGGAATAATGTATGGACTAGCATAAATAAGATGTTCTGGAATACACGGTCTAGCGTATTCTGAGAAATGACATAAATGTTATTTTATTTCTGTGATTTTTTCTGGAAGCCATATTTGATAATAATTTGAAGTTTTTTTCTTATGACCCTTTGAAAAGTGTTTTCTTGTGAGTGGATGAGGGAAGGATCTTCTATAACAAAACAGATATTCCAAAGTATTTTGTCTAAGTTACAGAATCCTGGAATGGCTTGCATAGTACTTTATTTCTATAGCTAATTGTGGTATAGAGGCATAGAGGGCTGATTAAAGTCCAGTGGCGTTTTACTTACAACTTAAATGGAATTGCATGTAGAATTATTTATATCTGTGTGATTAAGAACACAACAACAGGCTTGTTTCTAACTGTCATATTAAATTCTTCTTAGGAAGCATATATCTCTGTCTTAAAAGGCAAATGGGCAATAATTCCTGCATGTATTATGCCACCTCTGTAACACAACAATCCAGCATGGGAATGTTTAATGCTCTCATCTAGGGACCAAATCCATTACTGATTATTAAGATAAAAAAAAATAGGTAAATGTTTTAGTGTCTAAGTATCAGCGAGGCAAATCTGGATTTCAGCTGAGAAATCCTACTGTGCAAATATTCTTAAAATATAGGTAGCATACACAGTAGCTCTTTGAATAGATGCCAGCAATTGCCAGAAAAGTATTGTGCAATGGAAAGCTGGGATAATATAGAAGTCAGTTCTGTTGATCTATTTTAACAAGGATATATAGAGAGTAAGTTCTTTAGCTTTGACCTGAATCCTTTTCTGCCTGGAAGTGGAACATACCTATTTCTAACAATCTGTAATTGTGGCAGATCAAAGTCCTGTTTCCTCTGGGCATGCACAGGTGGCTCTGAGGCTATGTTCACATTGCCATTCTGCGAGATGGATAGTGACAAATGCATTGTATGTGAAATCCCAGCAGACTCAGGATTCTTTTGTTTCATTCTGTGAGTGCTATAAATAAGTCATGTGGCACAAAACAGACTGCTGAATGAAACAAATGCACACACGCAAAATAAATCAGAGCAACCTTAGTGGTTTACAAATGGACATTTTCAACAGGATCCTGAAAGAGACAGGGCTTTTTGTTTGTTTGTTTTTGTTCTTTTTTTCTTTAAACCAAATGAAAGAACAGCTTTACTGCATTGCACAGGCACTTCAGAGAAGAAGCTCCTATCAAATATTCATGGTAGCCTCTTGTCTACACAAGTCTGCCTGACAGAGTAATAGTGTTGACTCACCTGGCACCAAAACCCAGCCATTTTCCCTTTCCCCATCCAGTAAATCTGTGGCTGTCAGTGATAGGAGCTGATGGGAAATGATAGCCTTATTGAGCTGCCTTGTGAACTGTGACTCATTTGTTCTGAAGACCCAGACTGACAGCCTCTGCATTTCTCCCTTCCAGCGAAATTGAGTATAAATCACTTCATCATTTTTCCCCATGACAGTTTATCAGAATTCTGGAATTTTATATGAAGTCATAGAGGCTGGTGGTGGAAATAAGGCTCACAGGTGATCTTGTTGTTGGCGATCACTACATCCGGCAAGGTTTAATATTCCCATAAAAAATGCAATCTGATTCCCACTAACCATACACATGCATACATACATACACACATGCTTGACATGATGACAGAAAGGCAGCACTGATCCCACTCACTTCCACTGGTCTTAGCTGCAAATGACCTAAGGTCAAAACTCCATTGAACTCAACAAATGATATTTACTTTCACATCTTGGCGAATCCATTTCCCATTTTGTCTTTTAAGCCTTTTAACATATACCTTTACTCTCCCCAAAAAAGGAAAAGAAAAAAGAATCCTTTACTGCACAACACTACCTCAGTGGGGAAGAAGACTTCTGCTGTCATTTGTTTCCATTAGTAATAAACAGCAAAATGGAAAAAGAGTTTGGATATACTAAATACTAAACTTTTATCAACTTGTTTTTTAACAAAAAGGAAGACAATCACCAACAACTAGAATTAGATATTGCTGAGAGTTTTTAGGTAGTGCAGGGCAGCTGGTATATTTACCAATTCATCTTCTTTTAAATTTCCCAATGCACTATGTAAATATTATTCATTAATCCTAGGACTGAAGAACTTAGTGGCATTAAACAAATAGCTATCTATATTAACATTTTTTTTAATTGAATTAGACCCACAAAGTCTCTACATGAAACAACAAAGGACAGGTATACTTAGAAATATATTTAAGTGTGTAAAATGGCTTATATTTCTGACTTGAATCATTATAACTGCAAGGAGACTTAGGGTTTTTTTTTCCCTTCAAATATTTGTTATTGCAAGTAAGTTGCAACTGAAAACATAGATCTCATGCTTATAACACAGAGGGTACTGAGTATGTGTCTTAATTGTCTCAAATGGTTAAAGTCTATTTTTTATTCCCTTAGCATTGACTATGGTCATTCTCAACACTGACCTAGGCAGCACAAAAACCTGACAGCTCTCATAATTAAGCTCCATTAAATGGTATTTCATCTACTTTAGCACTAGGCTGCATATATCATTAGATTATGGACACTTTCCTGCCCCTTTAATGCTAATAATGACATGGGCCAGTGGGCTAATTTTGCACAAGGGATGCACCAGTGAGCTAGAAGAATGTGCACCCACTATGAAGAAAAAATGCTGAGACAAACCTGAATAAAATGTAAAAGAGCAATAAAATATTAAAACCTCCCCCCTGCCTCAGGAGATCAAGAGTAGGGTCATAAGTAGTGCTTCATGAAGTGTTTCAAAAGTTTCTTATTAAGCCTATTACATCCATGTTCATACAGCATGATCCTAAACCAAGAGTGAGTTAAGTTTTAATGCACTTGGATCCGTAATGGGATGGTGGTATTTGTAAGAGAACTACACACCTAAAAGTGTCTGTGTGTCAGCTATATCATCAGGATTTTGCAATTATTTATTTATTTTTACACTGTAAAACATAGGGAACAGTTGTGGTCAACTATTTTAATTATCAAATCTTGTTATTGAAACACAGTTGGTAAAATCATCCTGATGGAATTTGTGTTCTTAGATAAATTAATATTTGAAGTCAACCCCCTCATGCAGAATTCAGAAATAATTTCAGAAAAGTAGCCAGCAAATGTCTGCAAAAAATAATACTGTGAAGCCCCAGAAAACATAGACACACACTAAAATGGTTTTTCCTTTGTGTTCATAAAAATCCAAGCTATCCTTAGAAAATGCTATGCCTATGCAAATTTGGTACATCTACATACTTTGAATTTTTGAAAATATTGCAAGGGTCCTATGGTAAAATATTTTTACAGTTTTGAAGTGTGTTTCTGCTTTTAGCTTTTTCAAATATGCTGACATCGTACATTACCCTGAGGTTAAAAAAATGTCAAATGATCAAATATCCAGAAAACACACTGCCCTGTAACTGTCATAAGGTTATTGCTGTTTTCATGCGGAGAGTTTTAAGGGCTGTTGAGATGAAAAGGAATTATAGCCAAGTCACTTAAGTGTCATGAATTTTCCACTGCGCTTCAGGCATGCTTTTTGGGAGCTTGTGTCTGTCTTGCTAATAGTTTGACCTTCATGGATTATTAAGATGGAATTTTATACAATGAAAATGCTGATAAATTTGAGCTAAACAGCATACTTCGAAAGGGAACATTTAGAGATGCTAATTGCAGCAGTTTTGTGAAGTAAAATGGTATCATAATTGCAGAGGGGATTGAGATGATGGCTATCATACAATGGTATGCAAGCAAGTCTGTTTTAGCATTTTATAGGAGAGTTTTCTTCCTTTGGATAGCTGATTCTATTCTCTGTATTTATTTATGGATTAGGGTATACACAAGAGAAATAGTAAGTGTCTTTCTTCATACCCCCGCCTGCTCCCACCCTGAAGTGAGTCAGAGAAATAACATTTCTAAGCATAACTTAATCAGACTGATTTTCCTTTCATCTGCATTCCAGATAGCAATATGTATATTGTTAGCACAGTTTTATTGCTGGTGAAATGACAGCCCCGAAGGACAACAAAATCACCATGGAAAAAAAGACGGATAAATGATATCAAGGCAAACTCATCTTTGTTGCTATAGATAAATTGTAGGTGCTTCATGAGGGTCACAGGTTGTGATCAATGAAAAGGACTGTAAAATACCAGAGCCAAAGCACTGCAATTCAACTTCATGAGGAAGACAGCTTGACATGGAGGCAGAGAAGAATTGCAAAATGACTTTTGTGAAAGAGAAAATACATCTAAAAAACAGAACAAAACAAAAAGCAGTATAAAGAGATTTTGGAAAGATTAAGATGGAGAGTGTGTAAAGCAGACTACAGAGAAACAACTGTCAGAAAAAAAAAAACAAGATAAAACAGGATACAAGAATATCTGGAGTTCAAAAAAAAGGCACATGTTGTAAAACCTTAACTTTAAGTACATAGTCTGGGCAGTAACATTTCAATCACTGTATATTTCATTTTTTTGAGTCTTCTTCATGTGTTTCATTTGTTGCATTTCCTATTTGTTGAAGAATACAACATTGCAGGACACCAAACAATAGAAATGTTCAAACACCTTGTTCCAGTATTTCCTGAACAAATGATACATCACTTATAAAATGAAACAGATTCTTCTTCTCCTGCCCCCTCTTTTCTTCTTCTGAATTCTAAAATCTTTGTGAGGTCTTTAAATCTCCTCTTGGCCTGATTTAGACTTTCCCATCACTCAGCTGAGTGACATCTTTTCTCAGCTATAAAGCACTCTGAAGCACAAATCTTTCAGCTTTGCCTCTTGAAATTTGGGATATATACAGCAGCAGGACCTCCTTGGAAATACATATTTGGAAGCTAGTCCAATTTGTAAAATTGTAAGATATTCACTGAGCCAGAAAATGAAAGTGGGAATGACCGTTATGACCCTGTGATTAGGTCTCCTACTTTAGCATTGACCATCTGTAGCCTCATCTCTCCTCTGCCTTTGGAGGAGAACAGCTTCAACAGGCTCCACTGCTGTATCACTCTTTTAGGAGGGGAAAGGTGGATCTTATTTATTTATTTATTTATTCTGATAGTATCTCTCCCAAGACTTTTTCAGGTCTGTTGCCTTCAAATTGCTGTATGTATGTAGGTGACCTTCTAGGTGCTCTGAAAGGTATTGAAATTATTCCTCTGCAAACAAAGTCTTTTTTTTTGTCGTTGTTGCTTGTTTGTTTGTTTTCATATGGGCAACAAAACTATGAGTTGGCAGCAGATTTTTAACATACATTCCTCTGTGCCTCCTCACAGCAGTATGTGTATACTCATATTTTAGATATTAGGACTACCTAACTGAGATAGTAAGTCTGAGTGTACAGTCTATACACTGCATATATAGCTCCATACCTGGTCCTGGGTTCAGCCTCACTTAACATAATTATATTTATCAAATACTATATATTCTTGGAAGCACAACTGAATAGAAAAGAGTCTGATGATGTCTGATGATGGAACGCCTGGCCTTCAGTATATCTTCAGGTTGTGATCTTGTCAGGTTCCATAGGCTTAGCAGATTCTGGGCTGCATAATAATTACTCGGGAAATTTCCAAAGAAAATCTCAGGTGTTAAAAGAAAGTAGCAGTAGTAGTTCAGTAGCTGGCATTCTCCCCTCTATTCAATAGCAGACCACAGTCTCAGCATAATATTGAGGCACCATTCATTAGCTCAATGTGCCAGCTTCCAGGGGAGACACACGATCAGTGCAGACAAGACTTGCAGTTACTGATCTAACTGGGCATCTTCTTGCAATATGAGAAGGCAAAATAGCAATTTGGAATATCATCATTCACAACCTGAATTTTGTTTGTGCGGTAACCTGCTGAGCTGTCTGGGAAAATCTGGTACATGTTATTCTAAAGACTATTTCCGTGTGGTGAATGAAAAACACAAGCACACATGCTTATGTGGAGTGTTTTGGGACAACTCACAATGAAAACTACTCTGGGCTATTGTTACCAGCACTGGCATTCTTCCTGGAAAGACAGACCAGAGATGCTAGATGAAGTGTAATTGTATTATTAGGTGCTCCTAAAATATGTAACTTGGCTAAAAGAAACAGTTCTTATGAGACTGAGGAATAGCTGGGGAGCTGAAATGCCTGATTTGCCTTCCTGCTTTTTAACATAATTTGCCATTTGCAAAGAAAACTGGACTCCCTTATCAGGATGCATTTTGCACAACTATTTCTAATCTATTAATATGATTTTCAGCAGAATAACTTAGTAAGCATTAGCTTAGTAAGCATTAGTGTTCTGATATAGTTTTAATTCAAAATTACTACATGGCTTGCAAATGAAAGTTCATCAGGGAAAAATCCATGTCCTTAAAAAGGCTAAGCACTACACATAATTTATTTTAGCAAAGTAGTGACAGCTCTGAAGGAAAATTTAAGTGTTTATATGGGCAGACTGCAATAGAATACTACTCTTACTCTGTGCAGAACCTTGACAATGTGTAACAGATAAGTCATGCCACAAACTAAAATACTGCATTGTTGAACTGTTTTACCACTGAATGTGGTAGTGGGCCTGACATACACATTGTGTAGGATCATCTAACACTGCATCATCTTTATAAACCTTACAAAACTACCTTACAAAAGGGAACTAGATTGGGATGCCACAGGTTAATATAAATGCCTGAAGGCTTGACTTTGAAAGCAATTAGTGTTCCTTTAAACATGGCAGGATTGATTGATTTTTTTTCTGCAGATATATAGCAGGGAGTGTGTGTGTACATATATATCCATATGTATATATGTGTATGTGTATAAATGCATATATTTGGAAGTAAATAATTTGAATGAAATCACTCATCATAATGTATCCTTAATTTAGCATTTAGTAGACCATTTGCTTAACAGCAGTCCAATAGGCACAAATCTTAAGGATAGACTGAAGGAGAAGCATAGACAATCCATATGTTTTCTCTGTACATGTACATTGAAAAGCTATCTGTATGGGAAGGCGATATGTAGTTAAGCAAAAATGCGTATTTAGCATATGAGTTATCATTCATAAGTCTGTCATTTTCTAGACTTCGTATGCCGAAGAGAAAATTACATATACGTATTTTTGGAATAATTCTTCATGGAGGAGCTAATCAAATATAATTTTGCCTTTCCATAGGTTTTGAATCTTATTCCATCTCAACGTCACTATATAATGAACAAGGTAACTAATAGTTGCTCCATTTGTTTCCCTAATCACCTTGCCCTGAGAAAAAGGGAGAGTGCATTTACTCAAAATATATGTTGCAATTTATTTATATTAAGAGAGGACAAAGTCAAAGACATATACCATGTTTGCAGACAAAGTTGCTGAGGCTTGTGATGGTTCCTAGAGGAGATCATTTTAATGTCTTCCATTTGCTGTTATTTGCTATTAATAGTGATGTTGTTTTCTCTAAGAAAAAGGGATTTCAGTTAAACGGTATTGTCATCTTATTAAAATCAAAGGGAAAATAGAGGTGAAAGATACTTTTTTTAGTATAGAAATTCTCTGGATCTACAAATTTTCAGGTAACTAAGTTGCTTAGGCATCATACAGTTTCATGTTCAATGTATTATACAGTTTAGTGTTCAAGTAATTTCATCTCAAAAGTTGAAAACATCACCCTGCATGGCACTGAGGCCTACCTTGACTTTACTGTTTTTTCCCTTTGACTTTGCTTCCCACTATAGAAAAAAATCTTTAAAATTAGAGTCAGCTAAATTCCTCTCCTATTTTCTATCCAGTGCTCAGTAAAGGAAACCAGTCTCCATGCCTGTAAATCAACTACAGGAATTGGATTGCACATATAAGGTCAGGAATAGAGACTTCTTACTCTGGCTGAGTACTCATTTAACTTTCTCCTTCCTTACAGGATATGGGAAAAAAAAAACATATTTTTTCCTTCAGAAAAAGTGAGTTTCTTTATGATTCTTGTTTTGCCTCTAGATTTTATCAAACTTTCTTAAAAACTTAATGAAAGCTACATATTCACTTCGAAAGAATAAATAATGATATCCTAAGACAAAATCTCTGTAAGGGACTCCTGGTCCAGAGAAAATTGGAAAATTGCTTGCAGGGCAAAGCAACTATATAAATATATAAACTTTTTTTTTTTCTCATATCATTCAAGTTAGAAAGTCTGAGATGGTGGTGTTTTTGACAATAAAAATGACTAGAAATTTTTGTATGTTTATTTGTGCATGAACATAGACTTGCAGCTGCTCAAGGTGACAGCTACTAATAATGCCCATTTGTGGCATAATATGCAGGTCACATTTTACCTTCTCCCATGTTTATTTATCCTTCTTATACATTTTAATATTATATTTAATATTACTTTTTATTCTAAATACAGATAATCCATTTGTTTTTACATTTTGCTTCTCCTACACAGGAAACAGGGTTATTGTATCTTACTCTCAATGTTTGTATGTACAGAGTTTTGCTGTTTTTCAGAGGAAACCTCATAATAAAAAGACTTCCATTATAATACTTTTGCCTGCACATTTCAAGAACACTTTGTCCTACAATTATTTTCTAAGATCAAGATGGCAACAAAATGCATATCTGATTAGCTGGGAAAATAGCATTACAACTCATAGCTACTCCCTTTATGTATGCCAACCTCATTTACTGCACCGGAGATGGCTGGGTTTGCAAAGTGGAGAAATTAAGCCTTGCTTCCTGAAAGTTCACCACTGAGGGGGCCCCAGCATGAAAATATATGTACTTCTCTGAATCTCTTTTTATTTCTGATTGTGCTCACTTTTCTGTTTTTGTTCTTCAGTATGACTACACAAGGCATCCCTTTATATATTCATCTGTAAAAAACTGGAAACATTCTGATTGCATAGTAAATACTGAACTTTAAAGACTTCAGAAATGTTTTGGCAATGCCATGTAATTTTTGCAGTTGTTCTGCTGAAGTAAAAGCAAAATAGTATGTTGATGTTCAGTTTAGACTGAAGACAGCTGCTCAAGCTGCTATAAAAATCATGGTGGTATCACTAGATTCAACAAAGACTTACCTATTGACACTGCTTTACTCTATTTGAGGAGCTGACCCTAATATCATAACTGCATAAGGATCACGAGATTCAGAGCTAAAGGTCCAGAATCAGTCAATATAGTGTGCCACTTTTTAGGAATACAGGAGTCATTTTGATCCTTCATCATCTAAAGCAACATGTTCTGCACAGAGATCTCTATCCCTCTCTGGGGGCTCTCTGGGCCATCTATTCTGTGTCATCTTGTCTGTTTAGGCAGAATCATAACTTTGAACTGCTGCAGGGGTTTTGAAAACATACCACTGAAAGAGATATGGGTTGGTTTAATGAGAAAGAGATATCTGAAATATGAGTTGGCTTAATGGAGCAGAGATGACTTTAAGAAGGCTGTAACCTTTCCAGCAGTATCATCAGCATACACTCTATGACAAGTAAAAAGGAAGCCTATCTCTACTGCAGATGCTATGCCCTGTGAGATGGTCTGTTTTATGGTTTACCAATCTTAGACTTTTCAAGGACATGCGAGACAAAACTGTAGTTTCTACTCTGCACAGAAATGTAAGCTTATGGTTATAAAAACATAAGGCAAAGGAAAAGAGATCCTGTAATTATCTATTATGACATATTTTATAAAGGGTAGACAAGATGACCCAAATAATTATAGTCTGGTTAGCTGAATATTAGTTTGGGGCAAAGTCAAAGAAAAGCTGATGCAACAGCTGATGGAAGTAGAAAAGAATGAAAGGATAGTAGCATAATTAGTGCAAATCAGCAGAGTTGTATGGAAAACAGCTCTTGTTTAAACTTCTGATGAGGCGATGAGTTCAGTTCACAGAGTAAAAGCGTGTTGACATAATACAACTTTTGTAAAGTCTGCACAGCTTTCAGATTAAAAAAATAGCAATATACAAAACTCCATGTAGCAGGTACTAATGATTTAAAAGGATAGTTCCCTGACAAAACTCAGAAAATAGCTGCAAATTGGGAACAACTGCTAAAAAAAGGGCAATTTCTAGTGATGTAGTACAAGGATCTCGAACCAGTGTTATTCAATATATTTGTCATTTATCCAGAAGAAAACAAGCATTCATGCTAGCAAAAGCATACAGTTGATACAAAGATTGGTGGAATAATGAACAGTGATAAGGAGCAGACAGCACTACACAGATATCTGAATTACAGAATAAGATGGACTCATTTGAATACATTTTAATACAGCTACATGCAATACCTTACAATCAGAGACTAAGAATGCAGGTCCAACCTTTCTTGATGGATGTCTGTATTTTGAAAAATCATTCATAGATAGGATTTTGAGTTCTACAGTGATTTGAGTATTCTCTTTCGTTAATTAGAATTCCCAGAGCAAGATCATGGGAAAGAGAACAAGAATAGATGCAGTTCCGAAATGTATATGAAGGATATGCAGAAGTTGGAACTGGACTCTTTTATTTCCTCCTGTTCTTGACACTGCTGAGACCATTCATGGAAAGCAATTCAGATGTGTAAACTTTCAAGTGGAAACTTAAAAAGCGACAAAGTTCAGGAAAGAGCTCAAAAATTATTCTGGAATGAGAAGCTTGAATTACAGAAAGATTGAAAAGTCTTTTTAGCTTAACCAAGAAGTTTAATATTGTATCATTTAACCTTGGCAAAGGTGACACAGTATGATTATAACAGGGAAAACAATAAAACAATATAAATATGAACAGCAGATGTTAGAAGGATTCTAAACTTACGAGACATAGGTGTAAAAAGATGTTTGAGCTAGAAGCAGAAGCTAAATGAATTCAGATGAGAAGAGAGGAGCTTTAACTCTATAAATACCCACTCAGTAGAACAATTTACCTAGAGTGATGGATATTCCATCTCTTTAGGTCTTGTACACATAAGAAGTGGGTTGTTTTCTATGAGATAAGCAGAAGCTCCACCAGAAGTTGAAAATGTACTCAGTGAAACTCAAAGGACTGTGCTATTCAGAAGATTAAACTAGGCAAACACAATGGGCTCTCACAGTCTTAACAAGGAGTACTTATATCTCAGACAACAAATAGGTAATTTTCAACAGAAGAGTGCCTAGCAAGTATAAAGCAGAAATTGCCATAGCATTTCAAGAAATAACTTTGACTTCTTTATTGTCTCCCAGCATAATACTGGCTATTCTCTCAGTAGGAGTTACCATTTTAATAACTTATTCCAGCAGAAACCCCATTTGATGATGCAAAGTAGGACTAAATGAAGAGATTTTTTCCCATTAGAAAGCATTGGAAAATCATGAATATAATTCACATGCTGGTAAGACCAGTCACATCATTTTTAACTGGGTTACTAAAATATGTTATCTTTACAATAATAATAAAATATGATCCTATATCTGTATATGCCAAGTTTTTTACAATAACAAATGAATGGTCGAAGTACTGATATGTGTTTTGTACATACTGAAAGATATTGCAAGATCATCTATTAGCATCATCCATTTATAGTTATTGATATTCTGTGATATTCTCACTTAAAACTATGTCATTTAAAATGTACGATCCCCCTCGAAAGACAATATATATGTAATCTCCACGTATACCTCATCCTCATAAGCACAAAACTGTACCTCATATTCTGTTTTTTTTTTTTTTTGTGTGTGTGTGTGTGTGTGTGTGTGTGATCTTGAAGTTAAAATGAAGCTAGAGTACGTCAGCAGCATTGCTTGTTACATCTCACCCATATATATCTACTACAATCACAGTTGCTAAGATGTGGTCCTAGAATTGCAAAAGACTTTAAATAACAAGGTACCATTTTTTTAATTTCCTAAATGATTTCTAGAAAAAAAGGGATAAAGAACCCCCTAATTCATTTTAGTATTTGAGGGTAAACAGTAGTTTCTTCTATCATGCCACTACTGATGCAAAGATTTTGTGTGATAAATTAGGTCCTTTATAGCGTGCAATTGTGGCCGTAAATGTGTCTTAGGAACAGCTTCAAATCACCTTCAAGTGCAACTCACTAAATAATTCTAGTGATTAGGTAAAGACTTAGAAACCTGTCTACTTGTTCATATCTGTAGCAACAGGGTAATCATGGGGCAATAAAAAGGAACAAATGGTGCTTTGGGGCCATAAACAGACATGATCAACAACAGCAGAGCTGTTGAGGAAGGAGTTATTTTTTTCCCCTGGAGCTTTTCTGAGCAGAATCCTTTTTCAGCCAGGTTTTGTTGCCTTGGGCCCACCACTCACATCCTAGGTGTGCAGCTGTTCATATCATGGGAATCACCCCATGCCTGACCACTCAGTGCCCTCATGCATGGACAGAACTCTCCTGCATCTCCTGGAGAAGTTTCTACAGCAGGCTGTTAAAAAATCATCAATCAAACAAACAAATAAAAACACCCTCAATCCTATACCCACTATTTGAACTGCTTAGAAATATGTCTAAAGCAAAGAGAGAAAATAAGAACAATTTCTTTATTAGAGGGCTTGTTCTTTTTTAAAAAATAGACTAATTCCAGAAGTCCAGAAGAATGTTCCAGAAGTTTTTCAAGTTGGTCATTAAGACGTAACATTGGCTATGAGATACCATCCTCTTTAGAAATGTTTATTGCACTTTTAAAAGTACCAATCTGAAAGTAGAAAGTCATATAATATTTCATTTACATGGAAATATATTCAATGGACTTTCAAATATTGCACATATTTATTGCCAAAAGTATTATTTTGTTTAAAGTGCTAAGAACTTACGTTCCATGAAAAGGTAAATTTTAAATGTTAACCATCAAATCAGTTCTCTGACAATATTTAGATATTTTTAGCACTGTGCTATTAATCGGTAAATATTTTATCCTTCTTTTTTGCATATGCCAAGAAGATTTCTAGCAGTCCAACACATTCCTAACAATTACCACTAAGATGCAGACAGTTTTTCCAAATACTGCAGCATTTAAATATTATAGCCCAAATCAGCAGAGGAAGAATCCTTTTATCTTCTGCCATCATAAGTGCATTTCATCTTGCAGAGTTGGTACAAAGCCATGAAATAACCTATTCTAAGCCAAACACAATAAATGCAGTTTTTGATGTTTTTATATGCTGGCCCCCAAAATATATATTACAATATTTTAACACCCAATTTAAGGTCTAATTAGTCATCACTGGCGCCTTTTTAAAATAGTAAAAACAGAATTTTCTCCTGAAAAAAATAGTGTCATTTATTAGGAATTTTCCTTTCCTAGTGTAATATTTATTTTATATGCAATTCCTGTCAAGGTAATAAAGACAGAAAATATTCTTACTTTTAGTATTTTCTGAATTCTGCCTTCACGAGTTCTTTTTTCACATTTCAGTGGGATTATAAAAAAAAAAAAAAAGAGATATCTCCTTAAACAGCCTACAAGATACATAGTCTAAGCATTTCATATGTTGAAAGCCTTTTTAAAAAAAAAAAAAAAAAAAAAAAAAGCTTGCAAAATGGACTGGTAAAAGGAAGATATCTCATTACTCCTAGCAATGATTCGATGCCTAGGCTGAATGCTCTCTGTCACTCTAGACTATCATTCCCTCATCTTCTATACTACCCCACATATCAACAGGTTTCATGCAACGTGGCTACATTTTCTCAGGCTGTAATCATATATCATCGAAGGAAGAACTGCACAAAATGAACCTAAAAAAGGGAAGTAAAGGGTAATCACGCAATCTCTCCCCACCTCCAAGTTTCAATGCTGAGAGCAGCTACTGCAATAAGTTGTGTTAATGACTATGGAGACAATAATCTTTAAGGGCAGGAAAGCATGCCTCAATCTGTTGGCATCAGTTCCCAGAATGTTATCTTGCAGTGATATTTCAAAGTACATACAATTGTGTTCAAAGCCTGGTTCTCTAAAAAATAGTGCATTCAGTCTCTGTCAGAGAAATGGATAAAGACCAGTATTTCCAAATTGTGACTATCACAGAGGGAACACTAAGCTCTAACACGCAGCTCTCAGTTTAAAATCATCTGTACAATAAAGTCTGGAAATAGAAGTAGTCAGAGTTAGATGCATTAGTGGGATTTTTTTTCTCTCAGTTTTCCACTGCAGCCATCTGCCTGGACTTTAGGATATGACTAGGGACTGAAAATGAAAGAGTAGGAAAAAGGAAAAAAATATAAACCACCCATAAATTTACATTTTTCCATAAGCCTTTTAATTACTTGCAGTGCGATACATGAAGGATCTGGAAAACAACTGCAGTTTGCTGTTTCTATGTGTTTTTAAAAATTCTTTGGATTCAACGATAGAATAGTATATTGACTCTGTTGTTCTATACGGACTGAAGAAATTCTAGGCAAAGGCACTTCTTAAATTATAAACCTGGCATATTTGGAAGAAGTGAGTTAAAATAGTTCGAAGTCATCAAATCAATTTCTTATTTCAAGCATGATGTATTAATTATATTATTTTCATTAAGGTAAGAAACAAACTTGAATTGTCACCACAGTAGTTTAAACATTTATAGATCTGGGGGAGAAATGCAAAATGTTCTTTCTGTTGTCTTTTTGTTGCCTGAAAATCAGTATGTCTTTTCAAGGACTGTTTTTAGTGAAATTGAAACGCTAAAAGAAAAAAATTGGAATCCATTAAAAGCAGAAATGTTTCACAAACAATATTATACCAGTTTCATTTACTGGAAGATATATTTATTAAGATTTTATGGTGGTTGCAATGCCGATCATTACAAATGTTTCATCTGGATTAGAATATAAATTTTCTAAAATTGCCCTTCTTCCCCAAGAAAACACAATACATGTTGTTTTTGTTCAGCTTTAACTGAACAGAGGCTCACTTAAATTAGTATAAAGTAATGATAAACCCAATTAAGTATGTTCATACCACTGCAGTAGAATAATAGAACTGATTTAAGAAATGGCTTCTGGTTAACTTGATGCAGTTATTGTTCCTATATTAGCTTTCAGACAGAAACAAAAGTATGGATATTACTGTGGATCCAACAAGGCTCTGAATTGTTTTAGTGTGCATGCAGAAACTCTCATTCCTTTAGTGAAGTTTCACGGTGCTAATCCCCTTGGAATGCAGCATTTATCACCTACCAAACAAGTGTAAAATATTTCAGTCCAAGAGGATTATCACTGCTGTCTTCCTCTCTGCTCTACTGGAGCAGAAGAGGAGAGGGAGGGAAGGTAAGCAGGCTGATTCACCAGCTACAAAAGGAAAAACTGGTAAATACAGATAATTCCTAAATAATTTTGGCCATCTGTGTTTGTCCTTCAGTTTGTGTTTTTTTTTTTTTTCTTTCTCTTTTTTAACACTAATTTGTAAGAGGACAACACTTACAAGCAACAAATCAAAACATGCCATATCTCCAAAAAACAAAGATCATGAGAACTATAGGCAAAGCTGAAACCCCAGCCCTGATACTGTGAATATAGCACAGATATTACAAGAAAATATTATTTATTCCAAGAAGCTGTGCCAATCATTCAGACTCCCATACAACCATCCAGTCACCTCTGTTTCTTGCTCTTGAACAACTTTATTCATTCTTTTTAATGTAGATGAGGAGAACTAAACATAGCAGTTAATATTGGGGTGCACTGTGGATTTTGACTAATATAATGGTGTTCTGTGCTTGGTGCATGTCTTTACTAGCATATTTTAACATTCTGCTTGTTTTTTCAGAGTTGATGAGCACTGAGCTAATGCTTTCAGAGAACTATCCAAAAGATACATTTTTTTCCTAAGTGGTGAGAGCTAATTTAAAGCCTATCACTGTATATTTATCATCAGGGTCAAATTGTTCTATTGGCAGCACTTTGTATTTATCGACATTTAATTTCCTCCGTCAATTTATTGTTCAGTGTTGCAAGATTTGCCCTCAATCCTTCTGAGTCTCTTTTAGCTTTGACTACCTTGAATTATTTTGTGTACTCTGCCATTGCTGTCACCTTTCTTTATCTATCAGTTTTCCTTGACCAACTTTGAACATTGTGAACAGCAAAGGCTTCTGCACAAATACTACTAGGATCCATTAGTAAGTTTTTCCACTGTGAAATATTTTCTTTTTGTTTTCTATCTTTTTTCCTATACACTGAGTATCAGGCAACATCCGATTATAAAAAAGAAGAAAAATAAATTAGGACATGTTACTGATAGAATATTGAAGCAAAATCTCTGCCTTTCTGCCCAGTTGAGGACATTTGCATCCCTGGAAGTAATATCACTTTTCTCTCCCAAGAAGCCCTGTTGTCTTCTAGAGCGGTGCTTGTAAATGTAGGTCACACTGGATTGAAATAGAATTCTGTTTTCTTTTTTTTCTTTTCTTTTTTTTTTTTTAATTCTGTCATTTTACTGCTACTTGTAAAGAATCGATTAATGATTAAATTTTTGTAACTGATAAAGGTCTCATACCCTTTCTGTTAAAATAGAGGTGATGGCCTCTGCATAACAGTAAATGTCCAGAATAATAACTTCGTGCATATTTCAATTGTTCTTTTTTATTCTTCTCTTCTCTAATTTCCTAAAAGTGGTTGTGCAGGCTTCCATCATCAGTTATTGCTATGTTTCAGCTGTGGCTGAATTGCTTGCTACATCTACTGTCCGCAAATTTCCTTGGAATAATCCCGAATGTAAAGTGACAGCTTACCTTGGATAGCTTTTCTTGAAAACAACTCAGCTAGATTTCATTTCATGAAATAGAAATGAATGTTAAAATTTCTTCACACAAAGTGATTCCCAATAGTTTTTTCAGGGACATTCACCTTTTCTATGGCAGAATCTGCCTCTTTAAAATATGACACTTTCAGTGTTTATTCCTTTAAATGTATTGCAGTGTGCACTTAGTCTTCATGATTTAAACCATGATTTCCTTCAGAAGTCTAAAATTTAGATAGCGTGCACAGATAGATAACTTGCATAAAACCCAAAGTAAATATAAGTTAACAGATAAATGCAAAATATTTAAGCAATGGTGACACAAATTCTAAAAGAAACGGGTTCAGTTTATGATCTGCCTTTTCCCCATTTCATCTGGGCCAAAAGAAATGAAACACAGATAAAAGAGTTCACTTAGTCTGGCAGACTGCAATTGGACCAGTTTTTATCATTCAGTGGATGAAAATACTCTATTTCCAGAAAAATGCTGATCAATAACTTCGATACACTGAAGAATTAATTCTTCTGGTGGCACTATTCAGGTTATCCCTTCCTACTAACTTCTATGAGCTTGCCATCCTCTGAAACCTCTTGTCATCATTCATCTTCTCATAAAAAGAACTGGAAGTATTATGGAAAGATCTCAAGCCTCCATTTCTCCCTCCATCTTCCAAGCCTCTTCCCTATATCTCTCCCAAAGCTAGTATTTTGCCTTCTCATTTGAATTTGACAATGATTACTAAGAGCAAGAAAGCTCCAGATCTCACTTCAGTTATTGAATGCCTCCCTCCTGAATTGCTCACACGAAAAGCCCTAAAAGAGGACACACAACACTTTGAGAATGGAAAAAAAAAAAAAAAAAAAAAAAAAACTCAATGACTCTTGGCTCTTGAGGTAACAGGAAATAATTTAGGAATACTAAGAGATTTATAATTATTTCAATCATATAATAGTGATAGATAATATAGACATAGCTAATAATTCTTTATTTCTTTTCTGTACCTTTGTAGGGCTTTTAAACCATCAATATCACTGATAACTAGTAAAAAAGGAATAATTAGGACTGCACTTAATTAATATAAAACATATGGATTTGTTAATATGTTCTACAGACCACTTACTGAGAGACCAGACAAAAGAAGTCATTACAAGTATTCTGCCATACACTTTTATTAATACTTTTTTCACTGACTCTTGTGAATAAGAAACAAAAACTGAGAAAAATACCATATTGAAAAATATATGCATGAATAGTTCAGGAATCCTGAAATAATTTATTTTTATGGGTGATTTTACATGTGAATTCTAGTCTGTAGTGTCATGTGAATACCAGTCTGTAGTTTCACTGAGGCAGGGAACAATTCATACATTCCACAGCTTAATGGGACCCATTTCTGTGAAGAAGGCTTCTAGCAATGCAGCAATATGAACAGGAGGACTGCATATGGTGATACTATTAGAATAAGGTATCACCATTTGTACTGGGAAGCACCTGCAAGATACTATGTTTAATCTTGCTGTGGTGCTGTCCTTCTCATGCAGGCAACTGCAGTTATCTTTCTGTCAGAGCAGTAAGAAGTGAGAGGCAGAAGTCGAGGCAAAAGCCCCTATTTCCAATACAAAGGAAGTTTTTGTCAGAGCTGAAAAAATGGACCCAAATCTTTCAAGGTTCAGGTCAGTGATTTGAACTAGAAAGTCAAGTTCCTCTTCTGCTGTTAAATAACTAACTAATTGAGTGAGCAGCTGATATTTAATAGATTAATAAATGTTTACTTATTCACATACAGATTCACAGCTCCTAGCACTTGCACATCTTTTATATTCCAAGTTCACGGAAATATGAAAGCCAAAAAGTAAAAGAGAGCTTATACTGTTATTCATATACTTATCCATGTTTTGTGATGATAAATACCAAGTATGTATTTTTTTTCTAAATCTATTAACAACATTTTGGTGAGAAAAGCAATTATCTATGCATGCCTTACAGCGTGTTGGTTTAGACAGCGAATGCTTACATGATGCATGCTCCATAGGATGATTTCCATATCAATGAAACGAAAATCTTCTTGTCTATTATGAAATTGTTTTTGATGTGCAGTGTTCTCAAGACATCACCAAGCTTTTAGGGAAAAGACTTGACACTTTGAGAAGCCCTTAAAAAGTCTATGTCAGCTTCTGGCCTCATTTTAGTCAATCGAAAAATATGCATTGACTTCAATGGAGATGCGATTGCACCTGAAGTTTCTGTTCATTAAAAAAAAAAAAGGTCAGAGCTAATTAAAGAGCTGAAATAACAAGCACAGAAATTCAGAAAGGCAGACTCTTCATTTTTTAACGTTTTAGAGTAATGTGCCTGTATTCAGTGTTCTGGGTCTGCAACAAAATTGCTAATGCATCAATTCCTGTGTTTTCCTAAGAGAGCATGATGGAAGACACTAAGTTTGCCAGAAGAGATCCTAAAATCAAATCACTAAATCAACTTTCCTTCTTCACCTTTGACAGGTCATTGGCTGTGGTGGTTTTGAGAAGGCAGAGAAGTAGGTGGGACATACCTGATCTTTTTCAGGCTTCCAATACTGGGCCATGTGACATCACTTATACACAAATTCAGAAAATGTGGAATGGATGTACATCTCCATCCAACAAATTCATAGTGTGTTTAAAACAAGCTCTCAAAAAGCATTTATCACTTTTTGGCTGTTAATTTGAGAAAGTGTTTGAAGTGGAATCAGGGTGTCCCTTCCAGGTCAAAATCTGTTAAATATTTTCATTTATGATATTGTCAACGGAAGAGAATACTTTTTATATTATGCTGAGGAAGGATAGCAAACACTTCAGAGAGCAAAACTGGAACCCAAAGGATCTCATCGAATTGAAGAGATTATCCAAGAGCAAGGTGAATTAAATAAAGACAAGAGCAAGATGCTACCTGTAGGCAGGAGAAATCAAACATTGAAAATGAGTAATGTTTGGCAAGGTATCAAAATAGAGAAAAAGAATTGCAGTTTATAATAGTGACTCAGATATGAGAATTAATACTATACTGTAAAACATAGGAAATATAATTCAGTAAGTTTTAGTTACAGGCTTATAGATAACATACTGTACGTCTTTATTCTTCTCTACTTGGTGCTCATGAGACCTCAGCCAGAATTTGATTTTGTATACTACAAGTTAAAACAGGTACAGACCACTTGAGAAGAATCTACAGGAGAACAAGAAGAATAAGACACTTGGAAAAAGTGATAAATAAGTAAAAGTGAATGAAATGTATTTGCTTTGTCTATAAAAAAAAAAGAAAAATGAAAAGTCAGCATGTTAATGGACTATCAACACATAGATGGTAGAACAAAGAACCCATTTTTTCATGCTGATTCAGGACAGATCAAAGAAATTCAGTAAAATCATTTTGGCTGGATATTAGGAAGAACTTTTTATATGTAAAAGCAGGATATCAGGTAATTATACGGAATCTGTTTTATTAGTTTCAAGAGAATCATTTATCTAATCATGTGTTAAGAACAGATTAAATATTCTTATTCTTTTCTACACACATGCAGTATTATGGTAAAACCTCTACCCACTCTAACTTTTTATGGTTCTACTATAGGGAGTTTAGGATCACCTAAGCAGCAGAGTAAAACAGGCAAGACTCTGGAACAGTAGGTATATTTTTCTAAATAAGTCAGTGGCATATGAATAAGTAATCTGGTTATTAGCTTAGTCATAAAGATAAAGTAAATCATTATCCCAGAGGTTTTTAAACTTGACACAGTGTCATAGGACATTCTGTGTATAAAATACAAGATTTCCATATTTTTACAGAATAAAATAAAATACTTGCTCAAAGACTCATGCATTCAGCAGGTAGCCTTTTCATCCTTTTTACCTTATCTAACACATACCATGCAGCCTATCACAAAGAAAATATTGCATAAAAGTAACAGCCATTAATAAAAAATATACACTAAATTTTTTAAGTACGTTTAATATATATCCCTTGCGTCGCATGGTGAATATCCAGTTCTTTCACTTTGAATGCAGTCTATCCAATTTTATTATTTTGAGTATCTTCTATGGCATTGATGAATATAGAGACACAAATTCTTGACATCTCTCTTTATTTTGAAACATGAACTTACTTCATTTGCCTTTTTAAGAACCTCCTTTTTTGAAATTCAACCATACCATGGTTGAAAACCTAACTGCTTGTTAATCATTTCCATGATGTCAGTTGGTATGACTTTCTGTATGAGGTTTTCCAAACAGAGTCCGTGTTTCATAGACATGCTAAGCAGATTTTCAATTATTTCAGATGCAGCATCACTAGCTTACTATGAAATAAAATGATAATCAGTGAGGTAGGAGAATCATATAAACTATGCAAACTATGCAACATGAGCAGTTTTTCTGTATGTTTCTAAATGAAAATTCTACCATTGCCATTCTTTCTTTTCCTTTTTTTTTTTCTTGAGGATAAATCTTTTGAAAATCAATAGATCCAGGATTTGCAAAAAGGTATATGGAATTTTTTGCTAGAACTTAAACCCTACTTACAGAAATGACTAAGAGATTTAACACTCAAATCCCAATCTAGATGTAATTTAGACTTACTGGCACAAGATTTTTAAATATATTAGAAGTCTTGGTATAAAAGGAAGACAACCCTTTGTGCTTAACTAGCATGAATCCACTGCCTGATAGGCACTTAGGGTGAGATTCATCTCATTTACTTGAGTGGTCTAAAAGTCAGGTATCTACTCTACGCAGTGTAGGCCAAGGAGTAGGTCTCTCCAAAGAGTGATTCAACCCATCATCAGATAGCTGTCTAGAAAAACAGTGTAAAGAGGAGGAATAAGAGGGAAAGAATGAAGAATTACATATGGAAAGGAGCATGTTACATCAGTCTGGGAGGAAGGCTGCACACAGCCAGATGATAAGCTGAGAAGCCTCAGAGCTGACATGGGCCTAGAGCCCTCCATCTTAAAAAAATAGCAGATAGTCTGAATAATATTTACAAAGAACTTCGTTTTTACACTGTGGCCCAAATTACAGTGTAGTATGTAAGGTCAAAATTATATGTGAGATTATGTTTTAATTATACACAAATTGCTACTAATTTTGAACATTTTCCTCTATTCCTTTATGAGAAAAGGAGGAGACATTACTTGAGATTTATCAACTTTGAATCTGGGTTTCTTTATGATGGGAAACAAGGGAGTATTTTCTTACACAGACACAGTGATACTAGCATAAAAAATGATATTACTTCTTATATATTCTTTTTGCTGGATATATTTTTGTTCTTGTGAAAAGTAGAACTGACAACATTGCCTAAAGCTAAAAAGAGTACAGAAATCAAACAAATTCTCCATGTAAAGTTTTTCAGTAAACTTTTCATATACTTGCAGCACTATACATTTCACACTCTGCGAAATCTACCAATAATTCTACATATTGTGTAGTACATACAAATGTCCTCCAATGGTAAGTTAGAGACCATTAGACTCGAGACCTGGATCAGAAGTACAATTACTTCCTGAAGATGCCTTCCCAGAAACATAACATTAAAACTAAGTCTTCAAAGTCTGTTTTAAAGTTCCTTGTTTCACAATTTAGAAAGGAGAGATTTTTTGAAAGAAATCCCAATTATTTCAGATTTGTATTTTATACTGTCTCTAAATGTGAAATCCCAAGATTTTGGTAATTATCATTATATTATCATTCCTGTAGCAGGTTGTATGTACAAAGTGAAAAAAAAAAAAGTAATTATACAGTATCATTGTCTGTTGTTAGTAAGCACTTTTGTGGCCCCTTTTTCCAAACAGCTGTTTGAGATCGTAACTTCTTCCTGTATTAAAAATTAAACCCAAAATATCCAGAAGGCAAATGCAAGAGACAGAAGTTGTCATTTTAGGAAACATCTAATTCTAAACCCCATCATTGTTTGTCAGCCATAAAAAAATGCATCATTAGAAGTACACAAGCTTTCTGATTTTACATAAATTATGCTAGACTCTATATCCTGTGTTGAGCTAAAATTATTCTTGTGATTGAAACACTTCCACGCCATCCCCAAAGGCACTGATAGTATTTGGCAAGAAGAATAGGAACTACTCGAGACAGGCTAATGAGAAGAAGACAGGATATGTGTGTACAATGAAAAACAAGGCATCCATAACATCTGATGAAATCAGAAGAAATAAAATAAAAAGGGCTAATAAAAGAATAATATTTATTGTTTTGTAAAATTCATGCCTATAATGATAAGAAAGGAACGAAAAATTATTAAAGAAAAAGAATTAGAGACAGGAAGGCTTATATATGATATTAAACAAAATCGAAAACACTGATCAAATATACATGTACATTGATCAAATATATATGTACATTTTCTTTTCAATAAAAGCCCAAAGTTTTTAAATTCCGAGGCGTAAGAAGAAACTTTTGAAAGGAGGAATTTCTATCAGTATTACCCACAGCAGGGGTACTTATATAACTGTACAAACACCTGGAATTAATTATAGCTTGGCAAAGGAAACCTTAATATAACCTACTATGTCAATTTTTACATTTTTCTTATGTAAAAATCTCTATTTTCCATACTTTACACACCTAGATTATACCTGAAATAGATTTAATGATGCTTTATTAATATATAAATTATGATGTCACATGCTGCATATGACAGAAAAAAAATGTACCCACACAAACATGACATTGAATGTTTTAACGAGAGAAAAAAAGGGAGTTAAAAAAAAGAAGTCAAACACTGAGAGAAACAAATATGTTCCAACTGCTTCACTTTCCCACCAAATAAATCCCCATCATTTCTGGTAGATCTTTTTTAGTTGGATTTTTGGAATATCTGTGGAAACAAGTAGAAAAACACTATGAATCAGATGCATGTGGTTACAATGCGCAGGGAACTCAGAATTACAACATTTGGTGCATTCTGTAAGTGGCAGTTAAAAATAAATATATAAATGAAAGAACTTTAATAAAACGTTTCGCTACACCTCCAAAGCAAAATAAAACTTGTCAGTTTAGCCAAAACCCACTAGAATATATTTGAATGTCCCAAAACCAACTCCTGAAGAACAGGCCAATGATATTAGTGCAATACCAGGACTGCAAAGAGTGTTCAGCTTTAACAGGCTGAGTGAGGAAAATGGTGGAGTGATAAATATAAAATTATTGAGAAAAGAGAGAAAGAATTTGCTAGTCTGCATCTGATTGGAAGATGCAGAGTCCAGACTCTGGGAGTCCTATCTAGACAAGGAGAGGCTTTTCCTTTTAAAATATGGCTAAAAGATTGACAAATCCTTTTTTTCTTTTTTTTTTTTTCAAGTGAGTAGTAAGATTTTTAAAATTATTTTAAGAGGAAGAAAATTTTGTTCATATATTTTTAAGCTTAGATTAGAACTCTGATCTTACTCTCCCTCTACATTGAAAACAGCAGTTTTTCTATAAAAGGGGTCATTGGGAGTTTAAAGATACTGTGTGCAAGACACTCAGACACAGCATGTTACTGATCACCTCATTATTGCTGAATTAGCCAAGTATTGTCAGCTGGAAGAAAAATAGCCTGTGTTATTCTGTGGCCTGTTGAAGAGCAGGCTTTTAGACAGAAACCCACAACAAACCACACACACTTCTGTTCAATTCATAGGGTTACTCAATCAAGTCCAACCCTCAAAACACAGAATCCAATTTCTTTTTGCATAGGTGTTCGTGGTAGACTGATAAGTGGCATATAATGCCACAGTACTGCAGCTTACTGCTGAATAGATGGGATGCCCCTTAAAATTAATGTAATTGGAATAGCAGCAGCAAGTTTTGAAAACATAAACACCAGAATGACTTTGGACTCTGGGAATAAATTCACAAAGGTAAGCATTGAGTTTAGTAGGTTATTAGAAAAGAAGATCAAATATGTTTTGCAGCTAGCTTTCATTCTGAGCATACAGAGCCAACAAAACAAAACAAGCTGAGTGTGCTGTCAGCTGTGGTGTGACAACACTGAAGTCAATGGGATTCTGATAGAGAATATTTTTTCTGATTTATTGAGGACAATTAATAGAAATTCATCATAAAATCCTACAGAATTCTCAAAGATGACAACAATTAATTCACTTATCTGTATACCACCAATCACTGTCTTTCAGTAGCGGTTTTGGAAACGCTCATTTCATTGGAGAGAAAAAAGGAAGAAAATAACAGAAAAATAACACTAATATCTGGGACACATTTAGCAGAGTGCATAGTGCATCCTCATGCAGGCTGCATAGCAGGGCTCTGAGGTTGGAGTCACTGGGATGGGGTGGGCACTTTCCAACTTTTGTGACAGTTTAAAGATACTACTGCCTCTTAGCTACTGGCCAGTATCCTCGGTAGGAGCTCACTCACCAGTTTCATTGCAAAGGTGGGTAGGTGAATATATTTTTGGTGGCTGATAGGACAGTCTTAAGCAACTCCCCTTATTTTAACCCAGAAACACATTGTGAATGTTCAGTGTGGTATGGCGATGCTCTTGCAGAAGGCAGCTGCAATCAAGCAGGGAGGATTATAAGATAATGAATTTCTGTAAGGAATGACAGGCCATTGCAGCCATTCCCAGCCCTTATATTGTGTGAGCTCGTTGCTACCAGTGCGGCAGTGAGAAAGGGTCAAAATGACCCTGTGCTGCTCCTCGGCTGCATGAACATTGCTCTGTGGTATGGGGATAATGTTCAGCAGAATCAGAAAGAGGAGCATGCCTCATAGCTCATGTTGCTTTCCTAGTTTTAATAAATGCTGAAAGATGTTGAAGGTAACAGAATTCTTATTTCCTACTAGTTTAAAACTGCTGTAAATTTCAGTAGAGCAATTTTGAGTGAGATAAGGATCTGAATGGCTTCCTTTAAAAATTCTCATTAATATAAACTACATGAATTAACGTTAAGAAATTTTCTGCAGACCCTGCTTCACAAGATGGAGCTTCTCTGATGTATTATAATCCAAAGGCTAATTATTTACTTATATTTGGTGGCAGATATAAATGCTGAGAAAGTATATTCCAACCATTGTGCCTATGTTTAGATCAGCCAATTGTTAAAGACCATTTTAATGCACCGCATGTGTAATCAAAAAGAATAACTGAAACAAACTGAAACAAAAAGATGATGCCATGAGTCAGGGCAATTGAACTCAGCTCTGACAGTGGAAAAGCAGAGCATACTTTCACCACTGCTGTGAAATGAAGCACTTTTTTTACCTTTAAAATGCGCATGATGAAGATGAGATTTTTCTTGCATCAACAATGAACTGCCTTCTCTGTGAGTTCAGCCCCAGCAGGGCAGTGCTCGCTAGAGCAGGATTTGGTGCCAGAATTGCAGGTTGTCGCACAGTACCTGCCTTTTATTTGGAGGTATCTCACAATAAATATGAGCTTGCGTGAGACTCGTTCTTGCCTTAACTTCGGTGTCTGAAGGTTAAATGAGTTGCTTCCTCCTCCTTAATTTTATCACATAGTGAGGATGTTTTCATATGCTTCTCAATAGAGGAGCAGGTGCTCTGGCAGCCCCTCCAGCTCTCTACTGTGGTAAATCACCCTTATGCCCTCTTCCCTAGCTGCTTCTGTAGCCTGATTTATGTATCCATAGGGAAACTGCTGGCTATGAGAGGCATAGAAAGCATCCCAGAAGGGCTGTAGAAGGAAGAAGGCTTGAGGTAGGTATGAGTTTCTGATTATCTCCCTCCCTGGAAATACTTTTTTTTTTTCCCCTCCTAATTTTACATTTTCATCAAAATCAACAGTTTTTGCCCTTGCGCCTTAAACAAATGTTGAAATTCTGACAATGGTACATTATAGCATTTGAAGGTGATTTCCTTAAAGAGGGATACCAGGAAATGCCACCCAAGTAGGGCCTTATGTCACTTGGCTATACATCCTCACAGGGATTCTCTGCTGACAAACATGAGGAAAACTTAATGAGAAAATTCAAAAAAAAAACAGAGATGATGATAAGTTCAGAAGATATATCACTGTTTTTTTTTGCTTTCTCTCTGCATTCCCTTGTTTGCTGGTTCCCATTTCTTACTTTTTCTTGGCACATGCTATAAGATTATAAATATACCAGGCAGGACAGTCCCTATTTTTATCACACTGGTCTAGGACACATAGAATAATGGTACCCTGATATCAACTTGGGGCCACTAGATGGTACTGCAATATAATTAATAAATATTAAAAAGTACTCTTATAAATACATATAGATATATTTCTGCAAAGTCTTGGATGTGGTGTTTGAAAGACTTGCATGAATTTCCACGTTACGGCCTTTAGATATCTACTATAATCTCCATACATATAACTATATATAACTATGTTATAAGCAATTGTAAGGCATATGTTAATAATGTGCTTACCAATTTTAATAGAACATCTAAGGTACTTAATACATACATATGTACATACATATGGTATTTATACAGTATGTACAAATACATGTAAATCATCATAAATAATTATCATCTGATCAGTCACTACTCTTCCTCATTTTTCACTTACTCCTACATTGGTGCAGTAACTATTACATATATGGGAAAAGTGTGTGTATATAGATCATAATGTATGTGTATGTTTATTTATGAAATCTAACATAAAGTGTACACAAGAATTTTAAAAGATGAACTTTTATACAATAAGCAAAACCTATTTTATATTTTCCCACCGTTTGAATGATTCTCTACTACTATTTACTTCACCACCAAAGAAATGAAAAAAAACTACTTTTATCTAAATGTCTTCTACCATATGCTATGTCTAGAGTAATAAACAGTTCAAATTTTGTCATCAGTTATCTTCTAGGTGGTAAAGATGTTGAGGTTAAAAAATTGCTTTAAAGTTAAATTATCTGAAACCATAAGTACGCTTAATAGTATCTACCCGTGAAACTACCCTCAGAATAACCTAACACTGCTGGTTGCCAGCGCTATTTTCAATTTTCATCTGCTAGATACATGATCAAGCATGTCAAATCTGCCCTGAGTGATAGAAGTGAAAAAATAAAGTCATTTACTTAAAACATTCTGATAGCTATTTATCCAAAAACCCTGGTCAGATTTACTGCTCAAAGGCATTTACCTACAAAGTTAACCAGATGCTTTGAGTTGAAAACTAATTTAATTTCTCTGTTATCTTAACAGGACATCTGTTAAAACAACATCCAAGGAAGGTAATATGTTCAAAATTAAACATCCTGCAGGTTGTTTTATTAGAGAACATGCAACATTGACATTTAACTGTTAACAACCACAGCCTTATAAAAATAATTAGTAAATGTGAAATCAAAACAGTATAATGATTATACTAATGGAGATGAACTAATAGAGAATGAATCTCTGCCTCATGCAAGTTCAACCTTATTGCCAAATCTATTGCTTTGTTACTACTGAATAAGACTGAAGTTGAATGACCCATATCTTTTGTTTCCTTCTTTTGTCAACTTCTTTCAGGTTCAAAATTGCCCTTTTAAATAAGAGAGGGTATTAGCTGCTTAAAGTGTGCAGCAGCCATAGCCACCATATCTTTTAGCATCATGAAGAACTGCAAATCATATCCTGAGGTAATTTGCCTTACTGCCATTAATTCACATATGTACAACTGTACTTTGCAGTTAATAAATATCACTCCAAGCAATGGCATGTGAAAGAGTGAAAGTCAGGTGCATAAGTGGATGAGTACAAACCAGTGGTGGGGTAATTAAGTGAGAAAATATTGGCAGATGCCTATTTGTGATGAGTCCTTATCATTTTTTTGGAGAAGATGGTGGGAATGAAGGGAACTGGTAGGAAGGACCCTACACTTCCTCTCACCCATCCCATTTATCCCTATCAGCAAAGCAGGGCTGACTTCATTTCTCTGTTAGCAAGAACTGTTCACAACCATCGCCACCTCTTTTCTCTTTTTCCTTTCCTCTCTTCCATTTGCACCCAGTGGAAAAGAGTAGAGATGACCCTAAAAGTCAGTCATATACCGCATCTCAAGTCCCCAGTGAAAATATAGGCTTATCACTGGTAGAAAGTTGATACATGAAATATCAGCTATGGATGGATTTCCAAAGTGCTTAGATCCCTCATGTCAGATGGTATGCCATAGTGCATGTTGATTGCTGGCTGGAGGCAGGAGAAGGGATTAGCAATATCCTGAAGTCCCTTCTAGCCTTACTTTACCATGAACTATGACCATGACTATGAAATCACTGATTTTAATCCCAGTGTAAATCAGCAGTTAGGGGATCCCAATTTAATCTTTTTGATTTACATTTATGTGTATTACTCTGCTTTCATGACCTAGAAAACAGTCAGGCTTGCAGTTTAGCTACAGGGTGGGTAATACCTAGAGGTAATAAAAAAGCAGCAAATTCTCCCTCTAACTCTCTTTTCCTTCAATAGTACTTCCTGCCTCTGAGCTGTATCCTTGCCCTGAGCTGTCTCCCAGCAAAGCCACTTCCTTCTGATCCCCATTAGTTACCTCAGAGCCCTCATTGAGATTTGCTTAATCTTTCTGATTCATGACTACCTGTACCGGAGAGAGGAAAGAGTTACACATTTTCAGCATTTTATAGAGGTGTGAGAATTATATACAATATTTTCAGTATTTCCCTAAATATATTATTAGGCAACTTGAAGACTGATGTACTTTGAAATTGGTTGATGGTTGATGAAGGTTGATATTTCTTTGAACCAAGTGTTCTATTTTTGGAATGTTATTACTTCTTCCAGATAACCAGATAACCTTCATCTTTCTACAAATTACTTAAGCTAATAAATACCTTAACATATGTGTGAAAATTCATTTGTCTTCCTTAATAAAACATGCAAAAATGTGAAAAGTGAACTGATTATTTATTACATGATAATTACCTTATGATCTGCACCATGCTGTGTGTGGTTAGAAATAGGAATTCAAGTACAGTAAGGACAAAAAAAATCCTTGACATTTTTAATTTCAATGAAAAAAAAACAAAGTGGGAGTTATAGAAAAGATGGAACAAAACTGTTCTCAGAAACACCCAATGAAAGGACAAGAAGCAATTTTCACAGCAAAGGAAATTTCAACCGTATGTCAGGAGAAAATGTTTTAAAATATGAACTGGAAAATATTGCTTAGAGAGATTGTGAAATTTCTATCCCTGGCGATTTTCAAAACTCACCTGAGTCTGAGCAACCTGATCTAACTTTGAAGTTGGCCTTGCTCTGAGCGAGAGGTTGGACAGGGTGACCAAAAAAGGTGCCTGCCAACCTGAACTAGCCTGTGACTCTGTTATACAAGACAACTTGTATTTGCTATGTATTCAGGAGGGGGTGGAGCTGGGAGGAATCAGTTAATTAAGAAAGATCTGACTTTTCTAAAAACTTCAAGTAGGAAACATTCTGACTACATACTTTTATGTAGTTCACAGTTTAATAGCTAAACTATGTTCTTATTTATTTATTTATTTTTGTCATAGGCAATATTTTTACTTTTGAGCTCACTGCTGTCTTGACCAATTCTTTCCTCCTGTTGGAACTCAGGGTACTATCGCAAAAAGAAGCAAATTAATTTGGATGCATATAGCAACAACTCTTCTAGTTGGACGAGTACTATAACTGGTAATGTGAAGCACAAAACAACGAAAATGAGGAAGGCCAAAATACAGAAAAAGGGTTGCAAAGCCTGGAGGAAGGACTATAATTGGCTAGGCAAAGAAAAGTGCTGTGGAGGGTCAGTGCGAATATGGAGAAGGAGCTGCAACAGTGAAAGGCTGAAAGGGAGGGACCAGACAGTGTGTGTTGTCTACACAGTCCTCTACACAGAGTTGCTCCCTCTCAAATAGGAAGAGGACTAAAAGAGAACATAGGCCCATGGTAAGGTAAATGACTATTATTCAACCTACCATGGTTCTGTACCAACCTCTGCTATAGAGTTCTTGCTTCATGCTAGATAAATCACTGCAAGCAAATTTCAAATCTGATTACAAATTGTCTCTTATATTCTTGATATTCAGCTCAGAATCAGAAAATCACGTCTATAGAATGACTATTAAAATCAAGAGGAAATGCAGTTTGACATGGTGGTGAGCTCCATATTCATTATCACTGCCATGCCTTAGGGTGTTTAAGTGACATGGTATTGCACATCAGCTTTCACAATATTACCATATCTGTTATCAGAGCACAGTTAGAGTATAGGTTTTACTTGTATGAAACATGGAAATAGATCACATACTGACCAATAACAGGAACATAAAATATGGAATGCTAACACACAGTAAGAAACATGAAATACTTTTTTTCCTGCCCCTTTATCAAGTCTTTTCCAACTTCTGCAATACATGAAGCGGGCACCTGAATGAAAGCCTCGTTCACTATCCAACCCTAATTCATCTTTAAAATAGGCCATGCTGTTCAGAGAATAAAATAATGACTGTGGAAAAAAATACAGTTATGACTACATAATTAAAGAGTGTATAAAAATGAATGTACAGAGAGAACTAAATTACGCTTATACAAGCAACCTTAATTCTGGCATTTCTTGCTCCTGAACTGTTTGATTTTCAAACACCTAACCTTTGTGTCAAAAGACATATAAGCACAAGCTTATGATTTAATACATTAAATGTAACCTTTGTATGTTATTTGGTTAAAATAAAGAAGTCAGAAATATAAACAGAAACTGAGTTGATTGGATAAATGCTTAAAATGCTATGGCTTTTTTTTTTGGTGAAGTGTGCCCTTGCTCATAACACTGTAGAGACCGGCCTTCACCTTGACTCCAGGTAGCTGACAGCAGTGTCTGACAGACCTCACTTGGGATGGGACCAGTGCAACCTCTGCCGGGCACCAGTAAATTTTTATTGCAGCAAGTGTTTACACATTTTAAAACTAAATTAGAAGCCTGGTAGTTCTTATTCTGCTACTTTTCAGCTTGCGGGGATCTACAGACCACACTAATAGAAGTTTTTAAATGCCTTGAAGCGAGGGTGCTCTTCCTTCATTATACGAGCATTTGCAGCACTTTTTTTTTTTTTTTTTTTACTGGGGGTCTTCATTCAGAGGTCATGGCTGAATCTCTCAGAAGCAAATGGGGGCTTTGCCTGAAGAAGAAAGTCAAAAGAGCTAGACATGCTGTTAACTTTTTGTTGATGTTGCTCCAGGATATCTGAAGCTTGTTTTCTACTGGTGAATATTTCTGGGTATTTTTAAAGAAGTAATTGAAATATTACAATTTCTTTCGGTTGCCTTTTCTCATTATTGTCCTTTTTCTGCTTGACTAGTGCACTTCAAATGTGCCTCTTTCAAGACAGGAGGTCATGTTTACAGTATGCTACACGTTTGCTCAACCACTGGCCAAAATAAATATTACTACTCAGAGATCTTGAAAGCTAGAAGTCTTGCCTACATTGAGTATGACAATTACCTGCAAGCAAAACAACAAGGAGACTAATTAAATATTGCTGAAGAGTAAAACAGATAAGTAACAGTCTGAGAAGTGGGTTTTCTAGGCATTCATTCATAGATCCACATAAAAATCAGGGAGAAGAGAAACATTTTGCATTTCCTTTTTGTAACTGACCTTCTGAGCCATAAATATTCTGACTGGCTGTGAAAGAGTGTCAGCAAAGGCATTAACCATGCCTCAAGGACAAAAAATACTTAGAGTGTGATGCCATTTTCTACAACATATATAAGAGTCTATCGTGCCGTATAATGTAAACAGATTTGCATGGCTGTTCACTAATAATCTTTCAGACTCCTCACTCTCTCCAGAGATGATTGTCCCATAGTTTTAAAACTGTCTGGGTCTTTACAGAGCCATTTCACTGTAATAAGGAAAAGCTGTAAAAATGTCATGACCTCTGTCCCCCAAAACTAATTTAAGAAAGGATGAAGCTGACATGCCTTTTGTAGTATCATACATCAGGAAGCAAAATATGTCATCTCCACTACATTAGCAAGCCATGCTGGAGAGACACGAACATACATATAGAATAAAAGGTGCTCTCAAAACTTCCAAAAGAAAAGCCTCTCTTTTATTTTATTTGGTAGAAAGCTATAAATTATACATATAAAAATAAACTATACCCAGATGGACTATTATTAGGCTGTAATTTTAACCTATCAATTCCTATCAATGCTGTGCAGTATCCTCTCTCACGGTTTACAACCTCAGAGGCATCCCTCTGGTCCTCGCCTAAAGGTTATTTTTTATTCTCTATTTAGAACCAATTCACACCTAGAGCTTTATTTCCAGATTCTACATGCCATTTCAAACACAAAAAAAATACACTATGGTATCATTACAAATGTGATTTTGTGCTTATTCTCAGAGAAAAACATAAATTATAAAGATTTAGTGCAAGATATATAAGTGAACGACAGATAAAAAACTACAAATGATCCATTTTGTAACATATCTACCTCTGTAAAATAGTTGGAGCCTTTGAAAGACCTACAATATAGGAATAAATTCTACCCATGCACACAGTTGGGTAATTTTTCATTATACATATATTTCTAGACTTTAATCTAGAAATTTAGTGGAAAAGATTTGAGCATCTGGGGCAGTTTTGATGTACCACACTCAGAGGAAAGAGCAGAGAGAAGTTTTATGTGATTTGGTTATGTCTTTTGCAGCTGATGAGTCAAACTCTTACCTATTTCTTAAGTCCATTTTCTAGGTATTTTTCTTTTCCTCCCTCCCTTTGCTAATGCTTTTGGTCCAATAACTAACTGAAATGAAAGTGAATATTTCAGTGTGGATTATATCACTAATATTAATAAATAATACCACTAAAGACCAAACAAACATTTCAATTGCATCCAAATGTAAGCCTGTACCACAGGGTTCATTGTGAACACTTTAAATCACACAGCTCTAGATTCATAAAAAAATCAGCTCCAGATGTAGCACTTACTTATTGGTGTTCTTAATAAAATACAGCGCTCAAACAGCTGCTTCTCCTTTTACCTTTTCTTCCCACCCCCTTCATCATTTTTAGGCACATCCCACGAGAAGCACCCCAACACTTGATAACTAAGGAATGCAGGTGGCTGAAACAAGCAGGTGGAAAGCGGATAGACTGGGTTGAATACACAACAGGTCTTCGATTTGTTGTACAGATTAATCCACTTAGCAATACAGAAAGCAATTTAACCCCATAAGATATATTATGTGCAGGGTTCTGAATTTACTGTGGTTTTGCTAGACTGTTAATTAGACTGGGCCTGCCTCTAGGTGCAAAACCCAGAAAATGTAACATTGTTTTACCTGCAGAAAATTCTTTTAAAACCCTCAGGAAATGGAATTATTATCCTTTTGAAGTCTGCATCTTTTGAAGAAAAAGAAGACACGGGGATGAAAGATCCCAGTCTTTTTTTTTTTTTCACTTCAGGGGTGATTCTGGGAGAAAGTACTGGTAAGGAAATATCTTTGCATCATTTATTCTTTCTATAATTGTGTTTAACTTTCTGCATCATAACATATCAGTAAATCACAAAGGATCACAAAATTACATCTATAATTTACAGTTGGTTTAAACTCTCTTTAATCAGGAAAGACAATTAAATAGCTGAATCAAGAAGAACACGTGATCTTTTTCAGAAGTGAGATTACCCTTGATGGTCAATTTGCACCACTGTGAGCATAACTCAGCAAGGATTGTAACATTTGGACCTAGCTAGAACTCATAACTTTAATGAAACAGTTTATTACCACTACTAATCTTTTATCCCACAGTTTGCCAGTCCTCTGGGAGCACCTTAGAAAGCAGGAGTATTAGTTTGAGATAGAGCATCCATTTTTCCTGGATTATGAGAGTTTACTACCAACTACCACTTATGTGTTATCACTTAAAGTGTCAATAAAAACCTATAAATATGTAATTCTTGAAAAAAAAAAATTCTTCATACAGATTTTTACTATGTATATGTCTTGAATCATAGCATTCCTACCAGAATCATGAAGTTTAAAAAACTAAACCAACCAACCAACCAAAAAAAAAAAAAAAAAACAGTTATAGCCAAGTAGCAATCTACTCTGCCACCTCAGTTTACATTTTAATTTAATGAAAGACACCTTGTTTCACAGTTGTTATGCTGTGCTATAAGACCCTTGGAAGGAATTCAGTTAAGTAATAGCAAGCTAAATGGTACAAAAGAAAGATGTGTTTACTCTTGAGATGACAATCCTCTATATTTATAAAATCACTAATTAGTCTTTCTCCTAAAGATGAAATTTGCTTTGCAGAATTACTGAAGGGGAAAATATGTAATTTTCCTTTAAAAGGTATTTATCATTGTTGTTGTGGGCATCAGCATACAACTGAAGTTCTAAAAGGGTTCTAACACACCCAGAATATTCAAAATTTCCATTGTATTATCCCCATTCTAACAGCACCAAGAGGATGAGTAAAAGAGGAGTCTTTGCCTTTGAACTGGGACATGTTAACAGAGCACTGATGGCTTAAATGTATCAGATGGTAAATTACCTTTGAAAGGTCCCCAGCCTCCAAATAGAAGCAGATAACAAACACGTTCCATGTAACCCAGAGGACTAGCCAGACAGCATACTGCAGGAGACGAAGAGAGAGACAATACATTATTAATTTTGCAATCAGATGAGTTGAACTTACTTAATTAGACCATCAGTTTAATCCAAGACAGAAACAGATTATAAATATGGTACATGTGAATCTTACATTCAAAAGAAAATCAAGAATAAATTCTTCCCTTTCACAGACACAATCTAGTATGACTTGGTAAGTGCTTAGTTACACCAGAAAATCTACATCTGAGAAACCAGATGACAGACCTGAAATTCAAATTTGAAATTAATCTAGATCTCTCATTATTGCTCACATGGGTAACACTGCAGTATCAAGAGACATGTAATATCAATTATATGTGAGAAGTGCAGAGCTGTTAATTCAAATGGTTATTCTAATATAACTTATTAAATAACAAACTGGACTTTGCAACACTTGGGATTTAGTCTCAAAAATATATTTTTTTGTTCATTATTTTACAGTTTTTCTAGAAAATATGGATGGTTTTCCCTAGGTTATGACAGCTGCCTCCGTAACATATTAGTGACATTCCAAAGCATCATCCAAAATTATTCAACACCCTGAGGGCTAGATTGTATTTTAAATTGCCATTTTCTTTGACATTTTTTTTTTAATTGCAGTTTATAGAAAAAGTATTCATGCTTAAGCAATATCTGTTCATTGGTGGTTGTCTAATTTCTTATTTGCATATCTGACATGAGCAATGGAGTACATTTATTTTCTCTCCTGTTCACATATATGCCTATAGCTACTCTTTTGTATTCACAAGACCTTAAGTCCCAGGCCTGGAAACTATGTTTCTCTGCTGTAATGCTGGAGGATCCTCTACAACAAAATCTGACCAATGGCTGCTGCTAGTCTTGCATAACGTTTATACTTAAAAACTTCCCTTGACAAATTATTCCATCATCTAATAAACCTGAGAATCTACAACTGCTTTCTAATGACTGTTGTTATTCTCTAGTTGTTCATGATTCAATTCCGTATGTTTTCTAATTTCATTCCATAGGCCCATGGCATTGCATATCCATGAAAGAGAGGAGAAAAAAAAAAAAAAAAAAAAAAAAGAAAGACAAAACAATATTCCCTAACTATTTTATTATTTTATTCCTGTTTTAGCTGAAGGCTATTTCCTCACTGTGTATCACCAACACCCTTTCAATCAAGTATTTACAGATGACTTCTTGTTTTGTTGCCTTGTCTTCAAGTTATAATGACCTAATTCTGTTAGACTACCTTTCCAAATCCCTTTTAGCTTATTAAAAGTACTTTTTTTTGGACTTCTCTGCATTTATATTACCTCCTTAATAAGCAAACAGAATCACAGAATGGTTATGGTTGGAAGAAACCTCTAGAGATCATCTAGTTTAGTGATGTACAGGTCCATGTCCAGATGACTTGTGAGTATATTCAAGGAAGGAGACTTCACAACCTCTTTCAGGCCCACAGATGAAAGATTTACCTAGATTGGAGGGGACCTCTGGAGGTCATTGGTACTATTCTCTGCTCAAAGCAGGGCCAGCACAGATCATGTTGCACTGGAAGCTGTCCATTTGAGTTCTGAATATATCCAAGGATGCAGATTTAACAGATTTCCTAACGCATATCTACCTTTTAAAGACAGGACACTAATTAGCCTTCAAAACACAGGAACTTTGTTCAGATTCGCAGTCTTAACTCATTTATACTATTTTTAAAAGCCCAACTCTGACCCACTAAGTATATTGAACACTGCAATTTCCTCTAGTTTGCTATTCATAGTACATCTGATTTTGCATGCAACATGGAGTGTCAGAAATGTAAAAAGAAGAGAGAGAAACATTAATTTGGAGTAAATAACCTTAATTAGGCATTTCCAAACTTTTCAATATTTGAACTTTGCCTTTTTTTAGTATTTTAACACTTTAATGTTTTCTACAAGAACAAAAACACACCGATGGAGTAAATACAAGTGTTTCTTCTGGTACACAAAGATAACTGTCGTTCTTAAAAATGAACACTACATTTAGATCAGGGTCTCAAAGAAATGAGACTTAAGCAGTAATAATCCATCTGTGCTGTCTGTTTTCTTGACATAACTTCTGAGCTCCTGAACAATTCTAACCAAACAGGACTAAAGTTCGGAAGTTTTAAAGATATTATTTGTCAAAAGTTTCATGATAATAGGTGTACAAATGTGGAGAGAAGCTCTACTAATATCTCCCTAGAGAGAAAGTCTTATAAGTTCATCTTTTATCAGTCAACACAAGGTGAGGGGAATAAAACATGGGAAACAGCCACTGGAAACTAGCCTCATTAGATGGTGCAACTTGCTACATTTCATGTGTGCAAGAGATGATTAAAAAACTCCCTGTGCACAGCACATCCAGGAGAACACTCCAAGGCACTCTAGAGATGCTTGTCCCAGCAGCAAGTCTTATGTTCACAGGAAAAAATGAAACTTCTCTGTTCAGTTGTATAGTCTATCACTGAAAAATTACAAAATTATTTGACTTTTAGAAATATTCTTTTAATGAGTATCTACTGTTACTGGACTACAGAAAACATTTTAAAACTGTGTTTTAAAGTCACTTCTTTTGAAATTTTTTATTAAGTGTTGCTGTGTGAATTCTGTGGATAAACATTGTGTATAATTATCTTGAAAAATAAGGATGCTTCTGCTTCCCACTGCTTCTTATTTCAGATACTTCAGATCTAGCATATCTCTTATCTCTGGATCACATGCAGTCATAAATGCCTCTCGTTGTCTATGTGCTTCAGCAAATTGTTGTGGAAATTCATCTCTGAAGGTCTGTGACAATGAACAAATCCCTCTGGTACTCTCTATTTATGTATCTAATTAGAAACACATTTTATAAGAGTGCTTCAAAGAGCTATAGCTGTATATTTTTCTCCTATGTGGAAGTTGAAATTGCTGCATCATTTGGCAGAAGCCACCACAAAGCTACAGTAGTCACATATTAAAAAGACAAGAACCTTGATGAACACCCACTTGACCAAGCAGGAGCTACTAGCAGGAGAAAATGATTACAGTAATGATAACACAGACTTCTTATCTTCATGGAAAGACATGCTGGAAAGAGATACAGCTAAAAGTCTAAGTGAGGAGATTTAAATACTTACTGTTTTGCAAAGCTGCAGCCAATCAGTAAAAGCCATTTTCTTTCATAAAATAAATCATACAAAGAAAGCACCCATGTGGTGGAACATGGCTGCCACTTCTTAGGCTACTACATATTTATAATCATGTATAAAACTGAGAGAATGATCTGCTACCTATGCAGCAGATGTGTAGCTCACTACTCTGTCTTTGATGCAAAGCTGGTCACCAGAACTCACACCTATTACCCTTGTCCCTTAGTCTGAAGGAAAAATGTCACATATCTTGCAAGGATAGGCACTAATAGAAACTCCCATAGCTATGGATCTTTTAAATGTAAGCATTTTTTTCACAAAATTTTATCATGGCATTTCTCTTAATCCTTATTTATTTCTGGTTATGTGGTCACTAACATTTTATAGAAGGGCAGAGTAGAAATTGTTATTTTGTGCATTCAAGAGGGAAAGTAAGATGAATCCTTTTGTGATTAATGATTTGTTACTTATTTCCTTTTTATCAATATATACATTTTAAGTTTTAGATTATTTTAAATTAAACTGAAAATAAACTATGTGCAATTTTAAAATGAAATGCCATTTACTATAGGAGTTAAAAAATTGTTCACTTGTACTAGCTGAGTGACAGTAATTGAGATTTTCAGATTACTCTTAGGCCAGTATGTCTGGAAAGAGGAGTTTCTTTTGAATAACACAGCAACAACTGCCCACAATTACCATTATCTTTGGTTCTGAAGTTATTCTTCCCTAATTTCCTCTGTCAAAAAAGAATCCTCATTTAGAAATACAATTTCAAGAACTTAACTTTTTTATTTTCCCCATCAAATCTGAAAACGCGTGAATTCCATACACTTGGCACCAACATATTAAATAAATTTGTCGATAACATTCAGCTAATCTCTGAGGTGGCTGCAACTGTTTTCACCTTTGAAAGGCCCTTCTGAAACAGAAGGAGCTAGTGCCCTGGTGGGACAGCTGTTCCTGAAGAGGTGGGACTGCATGTGGCTGCTTCCTTTCCAATGCTTGTGGTTTTTCTCTACGTGCTGATGTAGGAGCTGAGGATTGGGGCCATGTGATGTAGTCGTTACAGGACAGTTCTGGGAACCAGCAATGAGAAATGGCCCAGAGGGCTCCAAAGTAGAGCAGGATTAGAAATCAAAAACAGACTCTAAACCAGAATTAGGAGCCAAGTCTATGATCAGGAGAGGCTCAGTTATTGAATACGTGAGAATGAACTGCTTTAAACAGTCCTACTGCTCTCAGTAACCAGACACATAAAGCAACCATGAGCTTTTAATGACCCAGATGAATTTTCCATGCCCAGCAGTTACCTACACATTTCCAGCAGACAGCTTAGGGCCAAACCCAGTGACTTTGACAACATATAACAATGTTTCTGGCAGCAGAAGGCTTTGCAGAGGCAGGTCCAACTTCAATAAATATGGCTTCCCCTTCCTTGAATGTACAGGGGAGCTCTTACAGAATGACATAATCTTCTGGATTTTTCATCCTGTTCTATAAGCTGGATATTGTTCTAAATCGCATTGGTTGTCAGAGGGTTTTGCTTGACTGAATTATTTTACTGCCAGCTCTTAGATCTTTTATTTTTGCCTTTTTTTTTTTTTTTTACTCATGGCAATGGTGTCAGAGCACTGTCCATCACCCTGCGCTTCTGTTTCTAAGCAAATGTGGGTTGATTTTGTATGAGTATGTGTTTGTTTGTATGTGAGTATATTTGTATGTGGACTCTTCCAGCTCACATTCCAACGACATTTATTTGTTCTTTTTTTTATCAGGAGGGATCTTCCTAACCCCTTGAACATTGCAAGGCTGTCTCTTCAGTATTTCATCAGTCACAATTATATAGTGAATATATATATATATATATGTAAAATATAGTTTCACCTTCTCTTTGCACTCTCAGTTTGAAGATTTCTCTTTATTTCATCTGATTCACACTTGCATTAGTGTCCTCTGCCAAAACTGACTGAAAGCTGCTGAATTGTCAAGTACTACAGAACTGGCCACTGCCAAAAAGAAAACGACCATTGGATTGGTTTCTTACTCCTTGGCAACCATTGCTTGCAAATACAGGCAAGTGCTGCCTGAAATGCCTTTCTGGAAGATCCTCTATGTCCAGTGGCTATGTTTAAACTTTCAGGCCCTTTGGGGCCTAGTTATATATCCTGACTTATGTAACACTGTAGTATATATCTTTGTAGGATGGTTATATAAGCAATAAGTGAAAGAATTCTGTCACATTCTCATCAGAAGGCTGCAGAGGAATCCCAGGGTGCCAGGATTGTGTTGTGATGTGTACTTACCACTCAGCAAGTACATAGTCAGGGAGTTTTAGCTTGGGTGGAAGTCACCTGCCTCATTTTTACTTCTGGCTTTGTCTTTCTGGTTTCCATTTACCTAAGTGCCAGAATCATGTTGGACCCAGAATGCATGGAGGAGAATCACCTTTTCTGAAGTTCCATCTTCTGCATAAGAGAAGTTGGGTTACCCCAGTACTGCAAGAGCAGTATCCATCTACCCACAGGAAGATGTCTGCAATACAGATATCTTCCTCTGAGCACAGTTTAGATTCACATTAAAGTCAACTGAGAAAGAGAAAAAAAATAGCACAGCATTTCCATGGCTCAATTAATTTCTAGGACATAGATCTCTCCACCCCTGATGTCTGCAAAGCTAAACTCCTTGGAGGTAAAATTTTTAATGTCAGAGAGCCATTCAAAAATCTTGTACCTGTGTCATGAAAAATGAGATAGTAACACTGTGCAGATATGCGCTCCCATTTTTATCACGTAAACAAGAAAAAAAAAAAAAGTCACTGGTATCAAATATCCCAAAAGGCCTATTGAAGAGATATCTGAGAACTACTGTCTGTTGCATTCTACACATTTGCTAATGTTCCATCACTTCCTATACTTCAGTCATTCATCTGTTTATTTTTTTCTCCCCGAGTTTCCTAGCATTTTAAGTTTCAGAGGAAAAGCATGAGAAAATCTCTAAAATAGCAACTCTTTCTGGATGATGTATCTTTTTGTTTGTTTTTTATTTTCAGGTGTTGTTTCAGTGTCAGACTGTACAATCTTAAGATATTATCCAAAATAACTAAATGCCAAATCTCCATACCCAGAACCTATGAAAAACTTAGTTGACATACTGGACACTTGATATTGTCTGCACAAGAAAGAGAAGATAGCTCAATGTAGTCACTCTATTCTTGATAAATATTGTTGCCTTTTCAAGTATGATGCTAGAACACAGTCTCCAAAGTACGAAAATAAGCCGATATAAACAGAGTTTAGAGATTAGCATCCTTTAGTCAGTCTACTATGTCAGTTTAAGGTATAATATATAATAGATATCCAAATAAAAGTATTCTGTAATGAAAAAGCAAAACATACTTTTATCTAAAAACAAAATATTTCTGGCGTTCTTCTTACAAGGCAGGAGCAGGGAAAATATATCCTTCCTTTTTTTTTTTCATTTTATAAAAACTTTTCTTCTGAAACCATATGTTAAAGCTCATGGCCCTTTTAACCAAGGTGCATTTTATGTACTAAAGAAAGCAAAGCAAGGCAGAAATTTTAATGGGATTTTTTTTTAATCTTTTTGACTTAGAAGTAGAGATATAATTGGTTTGGCTTCACTCATCATTCAATTCCTATATCTCCTTTGATCAAATCTTTGTTGTGAAACATTTACCAGCAGGAAGCAACTTCAAATATCTGAATATTCATTTTACTGTATGCAATACATATCCACCCAGCTGCACACATATACAAATAAATGCATATGTGCACTGATGGACTGATATTTTTCTTTTTAGGAATCTTTCCTATTTTCCAGCATTTTTTTTCTTTTGTTTGTATAACAGATTCCAAAGTCTACAAAGATAAAAATGACAAGTAATTAAAGATAGGTAGCATGAAAATAACTTAAGATAATTCTCACTTAAATAGAGTTGGAAATGGTCGATTTATATCAGAATTCCAGTAATCTCTCTGTTTTTCAAGACATAACTTGAGCAGATCAGGGAATATTGAATCTTAAAATAGTACTGTTTTGATCCTCTTCTACCCTCTACTTCAGATCCAACATGAATCTGCCAGGCTCCATCTCAAGAGGTACCATCACCAGAAATCAATGATGTACAAGATCTAAAAACCTTAAGACCTGTCTTTGAAATGGTATGAAACATTAATCTATCTATCTCTAGCATTTTTTTTCCTAGCAGGTCTTATCTGCTGTTAAAATCATGTTAGAGTTGACATGAGAAAAAAAAAAAAAAGAAAAAAGAAAAAATGACAGAAGTCAAAATGATGTTAATTTGGAAGTCAGTTGGATCTTCAAGAGTAAGGACTATAAAATTTGAAGGAGAGGTAAAGAACAAAAAAATGTGTAATCAGTTTTCTACAGAATATATGAAGAACACTCCCACCTCCCCCTAGAGATATTGTTGCCTCTTCCTTGTCATTGCCAATTTGGGAACTACCAGTGCTATTACTGTTCTGAGGCTCTGCCAGGATCAGTTTGAGTGTGTGAACACTCACTGCCCACCTTCTCCACTGGGCTGTTCCCCTGGCACTCTATGCCATGCTCACCCTATCAAATTCACCCTATTTCACCCACATCAAACCAGCCTCACCAGATGAGGGCCACTTCTCCAGGTCCTTTCCACCCTCAAGCAGTCCCAGGAGGATCCCACCTGTTCTGCTGTGCAGCAAGACCCGGGTGCGAACGCACACTCTCCCTTCCTCCTGCTTGGACCAAGCCATTGTGCAGCCAGGAAGGCAAGGGCGTTTTGCTCAGATAAAATAAAAGGGAGAAATATATCTTTGCAATAATCTAGTGAGAAGGGCTTCTGACTGAAAAGGCTTCAGATGCTCATCACTCGTATTTGCTTCAGACATTTGAATATTGATGGAGCAACAAGTATATTGAGCATTTTCTTGGTGCCTATAGCTGTTTCAGAAACATATAAAAAGAAAAATCATGGTTATAATTCAGTCATTGAACAGTTTATTTTAATGGATTTTTTAGCAGCTGTGCCCATTTAAATTCTCTGTTAAAAATACAAATCAGGACACTGAGAATTCATTCAGTGTTCATTTTTAACAGAATGCAAAAAATAAAATCAATAGATACTGTTGCTAGGGACAGAACTCTACTGACATTTATCTAGATTCTTTTATTGATGCCTCAGTATTTAAGTGCCAATTGTAACTATTTATAAAGGGAACCCATCTTCCCCAGTGAATACATCAAAAATCTTGCTAAAACTAAGCAATGTATAATAACAGCATTTGACAAATTGAGAGGTCTGTAGAATCCAGCTTCCTGGGTATTGTTTTCTTTCTTCCATTTTCTCCAGCTGAAGGCTTTAATAGTCAAGGGGAGCCTGCCCACTGAGTACACAGGGCTTTGAGTTTGGACCTTGGTGTTTGTATTCCAAGGAAATACTCTATTGTAGGAATACAATAAAGTAAAAAAGCCTTTAGCTTCCTTTAACTAAATGAAGCTAAAGGGATATTTACTTTATTGTAAGAAAAAAAAAAAAAAAAAGATAAAACCATCTGAGGCATTCTTACCTCTCTGTGCAGTGTTTTCTAAGTATTAGTCATCAAAACCTCCTGAGACCTCTCTAAAATTTTGGAAACAGTCGGTTTAGTGATGAGTAGAAGCTCACTAAGATGTAGGACAGTTTGTATTTGGGGATTAGGGAACAGAGCATACAGAAATTCAAATCACTGCCTGGCAGCTCTGTTTTGGGAGGTTGTTGGCTGTTTCAAAAGTAACAGTCAACTACAAAGGTCACATGCTATTTGCTGGAGAAGGCAAACATACAGTCACTGGCTCTGCACATTGTTTGGCTTTAAGGGCACCCTGGCTAGCACAGCTATTTAGAGCCAATTGTATGAGGGAGCCAGACTGAATTTTTGTTTGCTGTGGAGGATGCTAAGGTGGCTGGAGTGGATGGAGTAAAAATTTCAAAACACAACAGTCGGCTTCAGTAAACAGCGTAGTGAGCACAGGGTTAGTGCAAGTGCTGCATACCCATTCATCTGCCACTATATCCAGGAGTGTGAAAGTCTCACCGAGTGATACAGATGAGCAATAGGGAGGGGAGTGAGGAAAAGAAGAATCACAGTCCCTTATTCCTTTCTGGTGCATCTGCACCTGATTTGGCAGGATCAATATGTACAGTATAACTCTATTTATTTAGTCTTGAAAGCATTGAAGGAGATTAATAGAGAAATCTGAAACTATAACACACAGAAAAAGTCAAGAATAACTTCCTTCTTACAGAGCATAAAGTGTAAAATGGATACAATTTCTTGATTTCTTGAGGGAATTTCAATATCATGCATATCTAAAAAAACATTCATTTCACACTAAAAGCCAACTGTACTTATTCAAAGGAAATAGTATTCTAAAAATACCTTCCTCATTAATCAATCAATCAATATTTGCCTTTTCTCAAATGCACAAGAATACATTACAGTTTGCTTGCTTATTGAATGAGTTATGACCTTCTTCAGGAAAGTTTGTATATGGCTCTGTTCACATATTTGGCTCTGCATTATTCAGGAAGCAATGAAAAATCCTCTTTTAGCTATGTGAGGATTTTTCTTTCCCTCACTTGCAACCTGTATCAAAAATCTCATTAGCTCATTGAAATCTCATTAGCTACCACATCCCATAGATTCTTTGCGTTCTGAGGAGAAACAGGTGATGTACTCTAGTAATTTTGTTATGCAGTGCTATTAATTTTCATAGAATGGCCAAACTGCATTTCCCTAAGCAGGAGTACAAAGAATAGCATACTTTTCATTACTCCCGGATTCAAGTCTCTTTCATTCATGACAAATAGCCTCAATTCTTTTTTTTTTTTTTTTTGCTAAAGTCACAGAGACCATGTTTTTTGATGGCATCTGATTTTCTTCTTCTGAGGGGAAGTGTCACTTCTCTCCACTGTGTGCTTTGAATACCCTGAAAAAATGCTTCTCTCTTTCCTCTTGAAGTGCACTTTGCATCTCAGTTTTGGAGGAGAGCACGTGTCTGGTTTGAACTGGGCAAGATCATCATTACTATTTCCTTTTCTGTTAACCTCCTTGTCTCAAATACAGTTCAAGCATCCTTTAAAGGTTCTTTATGACTGAAAATTAAAACAAGAGAGGTTTTCAAAGACCATCTAGGAGCAAGGTTGGCATCTCTGTAACTACAGATGCAAAGAACTCCGGACATTTAATCGTTAAGACATCACTAACTGGGAAGCCTGCCACCAACATCCACACTTGATGCACATACATTGTCTTTTGGCTCTGTACAGCTATGCCCATCTGTTTCAGTGGCATGGTGCCCACTTATCAGCTTGTTGGACAGTTTTGCTATGCAGAGGTGCCAAATAAAGGTTTTACATGGGTAGCCTGTATAACCCTGAAAGTGCCATTTCTTCTGTAGAAACTGAGAACTCTGAGACATCAATAGACTGTCTTTGTGGTTTTTTTTTTTTTTTTTTTTTTTTTTTTGCATCCACTGAAGGTGGATTTTGCCCAAGCAATCTTTAAATCCCTTCTACAGACAAAGAAAAATTTGGCACTGGTGGTCAAAGGGAAAGAAAGCACTACCTACAGGTAAGACGCTTATGAGCAAAGTTACTAAGAGACAAATCACAATGTAAAATAGAGGACAGAAAGTCCAGCTTAAAATAAAACTAAAAGAATACTTCCACATAGGAGTATAGTGTAGCAGTATAGCAGTAGAGTGTAGGTATTGTGCACTATTTACCTCCTTTACTAAAAGGAGAAAAACGTGCAAATATACAGTCTCATCTCAATTTAAGCATTTCAAAACATTAAAAACAAAAGTTTGAAAATGCAGGAATCAGATCACACTGAGAAGAATTCAGACAGATTAATATAAGGAAAGAAATATCTGAAAGGTTCTAAATAGCCTTACTTTGCCCTATAGGGATGACACGCTATGCTCGTAAAAATTTAATGAACATTTTTTCTGATTGTATCCTCAGTTTATAGTGGTACATTCAGTTGTTTATTCAAAGGTTCTTTAAGAAGAAAAAAAAAATCTCTGCACTGCATAAGTCAGGGTCACAAACTTCCGTGGAGACCATAACTGCACCAGAACTAACAATTATATTAGAATAAAACTGGATCTTGATATAAAGATAAAAACAAGTTGCAGCTGTATGGGATCTGAATCATTAAACATTGAGTAGTCTCCAGTAAAAATATCACATTATTTCTTTAGGTCTAAAAGAATGTCTATCATTTTCACATTCACGGGAGCAATTTAATGGAAAATGGTTTGTAGATGTATTATTGCCTGTGATGAGACAAAAAAAAATGTATACAATACTAAAAGCAGATTGTTAAAATAGTTTTGGCAAGAAACATTTACAGCTTTATTTTCTGTATTATTTTCTACAACAAACTTGTGATTAATGAAAGACCTGAGGTTTGAGGATCACTGGTGTAAAAGATTGAGAGAAAAAAAATAACGGGAAAACTATATTCTAGTGCTCTTAAAATCATCATTAAAATATGTGGATAGTGTAGAAGCCAAATTAAAATATAGCTGCAGTTGTTTTTAGATGTACCACCTGAAAACAGTCACTGTTCAGTGTAAATGATAATACAAGTTAAGCTTATACCGGATATTCTTTTTATCACAGTCCTAATTCAGTGACTTTGGATCCAGGCACTCTATCAACTTTAAATAATGTATTTCTTTCAAAAAATTATTGAGGATTACATGCTGAGAATATTAAAATGACTTGCAAGCTAATATATACATATGAATTCATATTTGTCATGTACCACTAACAAAATCTTTAGAGCAAAATATTTGATATAAGAATGTTAGAGGATATAGCAAATGCAGTTGAGAAACCTAAGAATAAGAATACCTTTTCCAAATGCTGGAGTGAAACCGAAGAACAACTTTGCTTCTTCGAGAGGATGTTGGACCCCTTTGAGAGTAGGTGCGGGTTCCTCCGCACCTAACTTAATCTATGATTCTCTGATTGTTACAAATCTTTCTCAGCATCATGACCCCATACACGCTCAAGTAGAAAATCATACCTATTATGCTGATAAATACCCAGCGTGACACAGACCCTTTCCCTGCACTTATCAGAAAAGAAAAAAATAGCAGGTTGCTGAAAAGATGATAGCTCAACAAATTATAAAGAGGTAAGCAAGGTCAGCAGTAAGGAAACACACAGCTGACAGTTCAAATGGGGTGAGAATATATCCAGATGTCAAGATGGTATTTGATGACAGTAGTAATGAAAGCTCCCACACTGTGGCAAAAGAGCCACGTTACTTCCATTGCAGCAACCCGCCTCACTATGCAAAATCCAAGACCACTGTGCCAAGACACTTCGCCAATAACCCCAGTGTTGCCACATCAGAAAGACTGTGATGACAGTTTTATGACGGGAGACAACAGCATGACAGACTGATAACTCTGCTTGGAAAAGGGATGAGTTTTTGAGATGACTGGATTGAACTATTCCAAATTCTGTAAGGTATAATGAAAACCGTACAGGTTTCTCCCACTCTCCAACTCCATTTCAGAGTGCCAGATCAAGTGCATACTCCTCCCTGCAAAGTGGAAATAAGTGAAATCATGCATGCGGAAAGCACTGTCAGTTTTTAACGGTTATTGCCTTAAGAACAACAGGATAGTTGTGTGACCATCGTAAAAATTTGCAACTGTGCAAGCTAAAGTTCATGCTTACATTTTATGCTTAAATTAAATTAGAATATGCTTCGGGGTACTACTGATTGTCCAGATGATTCAAAAAGAATTTCCTCAGATCACCTCGTCTGAGTATAATAATGTATTTCATGAAAAGAAGAAAAGATGCGTCAAGCATCCCAAGGAAATCAAATCAAAAATCTGAGAAATTAAGAAAATTGAGAATTGTAGTTTACCCTGTTAATTTGCATTAACATCCAAGTCTTTTTGTAGATGATGTTCACTATATGCTGCTGCTCAATATGTCCTTTTACCTTCATCAATCAGTGCAGCCTTGTGCTTTATTACTGAATGTCATCCACGTCCTATTTCTCATAAGATTTTCTTAGCTAGCTTACTTCAGCTTCTGAGTACTTCTTAGGCATGGATTACCTTCATAAGACCCTGGCTGGGCAAGGTAATAGCTATTAGTCCCATGTTAGAGATGAGAAATTTCTACCACAAATGAGTCTGAGCCGCTGAAGGCAACCACATTATTCATTACCACTAAGAAGCCCATGTTGTGCACTAATAAGGAGATGCTCACTTTGATCATGCAATTAAAGACTGTAGCATAATTCAGAAACGCAGGTGGCTAAATAAAGGTCATGCAGGCCACATTAATTCTGGAACTTTCTCGGGTTTGGATGTGGTATTTGTAGCTTTAATCATCTTGTGCTATGGTATGCATAAGTGTGTGGAGGTATATTTACAACTGTGTTACACTGCGGGTCCTGGGCATTATGCAGTCAGGTAGCCACAATTAATGACATGTGATGAGCAGCATCCTCTGTGTGGGCAGATGATAACAGGACAATAAAGCTCTTTTAGCTCTTAGATAATCTTCTCTTAATGCTTAGGCGTAAATACTTCCATCTCATTTAAAGAAAATGTTGAGAAAGAAACAAAAAAGAAAGAAAGAAAGAAAGAAAAAAGCATGCACCATCAGCAAAGCCCAAAGCTTTAGCCTTTTAAAACAGGCATGCAACACTCAAGGCAATGAAACTACAGGGCTCAGCACCAAACTAGTCACATCTATAGGGGATACAGGCTCCTCTGGTCTGCTTCCATCCCTTTTGATTTCTCTTGAAATCACTGCCCAGTCCAACAAAGCGAGATGAATTTCCACTGAACAAATGAATGAATGAAATGACAAATAAAAAGATTTTTTTTCCTCACTGATTTCCTGTTTCTAATTCATTGATCTAACTGATGAGAGTGCCTGAATTGTTTTAACTGAAAAATAATAAATAGCTTTAAGAGAAATTTTAGTCTAAAGGGCTTTACCTTAGGCAGCTCGTAAAAGTGTTTCCGGTTCTGCAATGGAAAAATGCTAGAGAACTTTATGTGCAAAGACTTATTGCCAAACCTGACCATCGTTATGTAAATCAATAAATAGATCCAGTCATTTCTTATTCCCCACCATCCTTTTGAACTTCAGATGTTGAATAAATGCACTGCTGGGATTTCAGTAATATCTAGCTGTTAAGTCCCCTTCTGTTATAATACTTCAAAAGAAACAGAGTTCCATCCATAGAAAAGGCATGTAGTCCTTTCGTCTATTAAACTAGAAATTTCTGTGGATTACACAAATCTTGCTGATTTTTGCTGGTCATCTCTCCTCATCATTGGAAATTCCTTGTGCCCTCATTCCTTTAGTATAGATGCCACACAGCAGCAGTAATGCAGGGAATAGGCAGGAGAGATTGCAAAGCAAGGAAAGGAGAGATGTGAATAATAATACTGAGAAGACAGACAGAAGAAAAAATCTTAAAAGAGTGAGGAGTGAGTAAAAGGTTAAGTAACTAAGACAATGTTCAAATACATAAGCTGCAGGAGGTCACTGGAGAATATAGCCATATCTTGAATGCATGAAAAGGGTAATTTCATTGACAGTAGAAAAGGATAATGCTAAAATGTAGACAAGATCTGTTCTTCACACAGACACATGGGAACAAATGCCAGAAAAATAAAAACTACATGGGAAAAAAATAAAAAGAAAAAATGGCAGAGTATCATTATCGGGCCAATATTGGTCAGCAAGAAACTAGAGGCTGAGGGTTAAGAAAACTTCAGTGGCAGCTGGAGTCTATCCCAGAGCACTAATGAAATGGTGAGAAAGATAAAAGAACAATTAGCTTATGTTTGCAATCTCTTAGCTGCACGTCCACAGAAAAGCAATGACAGCAACATCTGTATTTAACACAAAAAGATGGAAAATCTAGAACACCCACAGACTTGTCACATAAAGCTAGCAATAAAATCAGAAAACCAAGACCCCTGCTGTCCCACAGCACTGATTGGTCCAAAAGTCTTCGGCTAAATTAGTTCTGGGGCAAACTCCTCCATTCCCAAGTTTAAATGAGGACCTATTGCCATGATAACATTCCCATGGTGCTCATTTTGGAACAAAATGCTGCAGAAAGCAGGCAAAGCATTACAAGAGGCAGCTGTGCAGCTGGGATAGCTAACTCACACCTCCTATTTACCCCCAGGGCTGTTCTTCTAAGTGTGCTGATGCTTTTGACTGCTGAAGGTGTATTAGGAAGCAACGAAGTGGATCTTTTCTTAGTTATCCCGTGGGATATTCCTGCAGCACATTCAAACTAATAAATGGCAACTCTTACAGAAGGTCTCAAGTGCAGATTGTAAATGTGATCCCATAACTCTCCCTGGAAAGAAGCCAGAAGCTGGTTGGTACAATTGTTTTGTTTCAGCAGGGATTCCTATCTTAATACCTTATTTTGCTGTGAAACTGAAAGACCGCTATATATAAACCTGCAGGAATTAAGCCTAAAGCAACCTAGCATATGATGTTTTTTATTGATGAAAGAAAGATAAGAGAATATATGGAAAACTCTAGGAAATCCCTGAATCTTTATCTTAAGAAACATATTAGCCCCTAAATTTTTGAGTCTGGCATGAATTTTATGATTCAGAATCTCTCCTCAAAATGATCTGTAGCCAGCAGGTATAAATGGCTTCTATGACAGACTGGGAGAGAATCGCTCTTCAACATGGCAGCTCCTTCCAATATGCTTTTTTTGATACTCAACTTACTCCAAATATTGAAGCATGTTTACCATAACAATAGAGATCACAGGAACTCGAGGGACAGGGACAATGTGCAGCTTTCCATGAGTTTAAGGATCTTTCATGCAGTTAGTTTTTATTTTGCTCTCTCTTCCTGCTAGGAAGCAAGACAGAGTATAGGGGCCCTAAACTGAATATATAATATATAGGTACAGCATATCTGGGACACAAATATATAATTAATAGAATCCTGTAGAATTTGGGATTATGAGTAATTTTAGCACTTTGGATTGATTATTAGTACTTAGAAATCAGACAAGAAGCTATGAGTTCATGAAGGAAACATAGGGAGACTTGTTACCATTTTTTTCAAGAGGACATCCAATATATCACAAGGTTGTGGCATCTGACAGACACACATTTATTAAAGAACAGCTATGACATCCGTCATATTTCTGAATGGTAGCTCATCATTAACTGGGAGAACAATATAACCAATGTAGATACCCTCATAGAAGAAGGAATCCTGTTTTACCCAACAGGGTAAACAACATTTTAAGTTAACATAAGTCCTATGGACAACATTTTAGGTTGTGATTAGCTCTTTTGGAGACAGAAGAACACACTTCAAATTATCAATGTGTTCTAAATGCGCATACAGTACTGCAAGAATGAAAAAAAAGGAAAACAGAGTTTTGTCTTTTTAACAGTAACAGAGAATGATTTTATCTCTACTGTTAAAATAAAGGTTCATTTCTGTTCTCAACTGAAATCTTTGAGAGTGGAGGTGGGGAAGGCACCTAACTTTACATGATTGCTGTTACATCATTAGGATAAAAATACTACTTCATTACTATGTTGTCTTCCTTTTCAGTTAATCTGACGCATATGCACAAAAAAATCCCACACTAATAGTAATTTCCTATTCCCATCTTATTTATATTTCTGTTTTACGTCAGTTTCTTATTAAATAATGAGAAGAAAACTGTGCAAATATACAAGTTGAGTATTCTAGAGATCATCTGAACCGTCAGTAAAATCCACATATCAACCTAACATCATTTTTGACATCACAACTGAACTCACATCTTTAATTCTTTGCCTCTGTTGTCAGACATAGTGTTGAAATAATTTTTTTAGGTTGTTTGCAGCTTTGCCTTACTCCAAGAATAGCTTTACACATGTCAGTTGCTCCTGGCATATTAAGAGTTTCTCCAGTGGTATGAGATTTTTCTGCCTTGTGTCGCTATCCTAAGAGAGATCAGGTAAGCAGCCTTCAATGCTTTCCCTGGCATGGTAACTACTTTTTTTTTTTTTTTTTTTTTTTTCATAAATGATATCTGCCTATTTTCTTCTTGTAATTTCTTTACGAAAAATCTATAGCCTTATCTTTAAACTCCTGTCACTTTGTGGCCAAGTGTCTGAGAAGCTTTGATGGCTTTATTGATTAATTTGCAAGCACAACTGCAGAACTTTTCTGCACTTATCACAAAATTAAAAAAAAACCTCAACATCATCTCATCATACTTTCTGAAAAGCCTTTTCTAAAGCCAGCACAGGTTATTCATCTAAAAGGATTTTTGAAGAGCATTAAAATGTTCACCACTATTTCAACTGCTGTACTTGCATTATTAATTGGGGCCAAAGAATTTCAAATTGTGGTGGCCATTCTATTCCTAAAGTATAAGACTAAGTAAAATACCAATTTCACAGATTCTTAAGAAACAGAGATGTACGTATCCATTGTATTTTCCCTTGCATTTAAATTTGGATGGCTCCAAACTGTGAACTCCACAATGTTTTTTTCCACACACTTACCATTTTTCATTCATTTTCAGTAACATTGTCACATACAGGCCAACTTTCTATGGCTCCAGAACCAGCCTTCTCTGTATCTATGATGACTGCCTCTACTTTCATAACAGAAAAACTGCTATTTCTCATCATCCACGCAAACAATCACTGGTTTTATTTAATTTCTCATCCCTCTGTATTTTCCCCTTTGTCACCCAAATGTGCTAATAATTAAACCTGACTCAGAGTTTAGCAGATTATAGGGCTTAAAATTAGAGCTACAATGCTAGAACTCAGCATGTCTTCTCTGCAAAGTTCTCGTTCCTAAACGACCAATACAGGTGCTGCTGCAGAACATGTTAACTGATGTTTATGCTATCTCTCTCTGTGCATGCCATACATTATTCCTGCATGTCCATTTGCTTTTGCCCTTTAGCAAGCTCCATACCATGCACAAGGTAATGGTACATTCACTGTCTCATAAGTATAATGGAAAAATATGAAATTTGTGCTGAAAACATTTACTCAGGACATTCAGAAATTTCACATTAAATCTGTGTCCAAACTTAAAGATTTCAGGATGCCCGTCTAAAGATACCTCAGCCATTTCTCTTTCTTTTATGACAGGTCTAACCAACTGGACTTCCTTTAAGAGGAATAAATAATGGGTTCACAAACATGCTGTAGGCCTCATCAATTCATATCTTCTGCATGGACAGAAATCTTCCACAGTTCTTGCAGGCCTAATGGCCTTATTCAGCATGCTTAATTTAATCCCCATTCCAAAAACAAAGAAAAAAAGCAAACATATATGATTAACTTCAACAAAATCCCTTAGGTTGACTATAGTTAACATGGCTTAAACAAAAGAGTCTAGTTACTTGGCTGAAAAAAATGCAATCTTAAATTCGATCCTGTTGAGGAAGGATCTTTATGTTTTGGTTTTATTAAATGAAAGAATAATATCTAGCAGAAATTATCCAGCAAAATTGAATTCTCTCATTAGTGCTTGCAATGATGTTACAAAACATCATTTATAAGAACAAATAAATAAATAAATAAAAAGGTCCTCCAAAAGTAGATGAGATGAATACAATTAAATACATTAAAACTCACTACAGCAGCAGATAGCAATGCTAGAAGAGATATGTCATCTTAACATCTATGTATTTCTTTGTAGAAATATAACCTATTTTTTAAAGTTTTAAAATTCTAATAATTTAAAATATCTGTAAGGAACTACGAAACAATGGCAATGAGTGCTGTAAAATTACCTATTTTGATTAGACTAGGTATGGTAGACAGGCCAAACATTGAAATACTTGGTCATGGAGAATTTACATATATGAATATTGGAATCAAAATACTCTTTCACCTATTGGCCTAGGATGAGGTACCTGGCAGGCTGTAATGCAGATGCTAACAGAGATTTCAACTATAGTACGCTGCTGCCTGATCAGGAAATAAAAAACATGACAATTTTCTAATGCTATCAAGTTCTTCTTTCCATGAGAATTAAATTTATGTAGTAAAAACGGAATGAAGGAGGGAAGGAGGGAGGGAAGGAAGGAGGGAGGGAAGGAGGGGTTAGCAAGGTATGTATTTACTGTTTTCAGGCTCCAACGCATTCACTCTTAGAAATATATTTTAGATTTTTGCTGTTGTTATTTTTGTGTATTTATCATAGGCAAAAATGCATCTTCTGAGTGTTACATTCAGCCCTTAGCACCAAATTCTCAGCTGGTACATTCAGTGGAGTTCCAATGGCATGCCATGTATTTATATCAAGATCATAATCCAGGCAAGGATTTAAAATCCTCATGTCTGCTGGCCTGTGATAACTGTGTGATCTTTTTGTGATGCCCCATATCTGATACACGGCAGACATTTAATAACCGCTACGGCATCTAATGTCTCATCTTGTTAGAAAAGGAGACAAAGCTGAAAAGACACTTATCCGTAAGCTCTTATTTCAAGACAATCAATTTACTCTTCCATAAGAACAACATCCTGGCAGCAACCAAATGGTTGCCACTAGTCTGGACAGCAGAGCTGCAGCAATGGGTCATCTCTATGTTTTCCCCAAGTAAACAAGGAAAAACATCAGAGCGACACTCCCACCTTATGCAATTGCAGGAACAAACCAAACACGGAGAGTCACTGAGCCCTTTCTGCGGGCATTAGGCTGCTAGATCCAACTGGGGAGCTCCTTTCAACATGGGAACCTGGCCACAGTATGTCTGTGCCAAAAGCAGAACGAGTGTCTCTTCAGTTCAGCTTTACTCTTGCCTTTGCCACCGCCTTTGTCACTCTCTTCTCTCCTTCCCCCTTTATTTTTCCCTCGAAGTTGCTGTCTTATCCCACCAACCTTGCATTCTTATACTGTTCAGTACAATAGAGCTCATTCTTGGTTGTTTCTTAGAAAATACTGTAGCAAAAGTGATTAATAATAATATAATCAGCAGCAGCCTTTCAGACCATGCATTTTACTGCATGATATTTCAGATCCCAGCATTCTGCCAAGAAAGCTTAGTTAAACTAAAAGGTGTGAAATTAGTCTGCAAATTTCCAGAAAGCATATAATTTATTACTTGCATAAGCATGTGATAATGCTCACAAATGCACTTTCAAAATTGCAAATGCATGGAATTCAAATTTTGAAAACTGGACCTTTTTAGTCTACAATTAATCAAAAGATATTTATGTAAATGCATTATTTCTCAAAAGTTTGGCTCTATTATCATAGAAACAAACTTCCTGATGCATTGGCTATTTGATACTAAGTATAATAACAATATTATAATCTGTTTATTTATAGTAAATATAGCACATATTCATATTGAATGGACTTGTTTAACAAATAGGGAGGAATAGTATGTGTGAATGGTTCCTCTGCTTTCTTGAATAATCAATACAGTGAACTATGGATACTGTACAACCATCTTGGATTTGCATTTAACTTCAACAAATATTTAAATGCACACAATTATAATAGTCTTTTTTTCCTCTCAGAAACCTCAGAACTGAGGTTTCATGCTTTTGAAGCTCGTTCATGAGATTATTGTCAGGAAGTGAAGACATTAGGAGCAGTGCAGATTCACTTGATATGTTGTATAAATATTTTCCAAAGTGTTTTTGCAAGGTTGACCGGGCATGTTTCTTTGGTGAAACTTCTTCAAAATTCCTGTTGCAAGTGCTCATTCTACATAAATCTGAAATGCAAAGTCATCATTGTGTTTATGAAGAAGGCTGATATTATTCAGAGGGTTAAAAAGCTCAGAAGGTAAAAATCCTTTCACATAGTAAATTTGCATTTAAATTCAGTTTAATTTATAAGATAAGTTGTTTTTGTTATCAAATTTTATGTCTGGATCAAATTCCACTGGAAATCCCCTTTTCATTAAACCATAATGTGGTTCAGAAATTATAGCCACAATTCCCTAAATGTATTCATACTTATCTTTATGCCAAAGTAGCCCTGCTGGTTTCAGTGTTTTGCTGATGTGTAAAAAGCTAAAACATAGGCACATAGGTGCCTGCAGGATTGATTCCTTAGGTGCTGCATACCTTTGTTCGCTTTAGCAAACCTCTCATGAATCCACACAGCAGTCTATTCACGGAAAATGAAAGAAAAGGTAGCTTAAATGCTTTCATGAATGAGTGATATAGAAAACTTGTAATTAAACCTTACATTAGCACACCAGCCTTTTTTTAAAAAAAGCCTTAACAGACTCACTACCTTTTCACAGTATATGTGATATTTGTCAAAGTTTCTGTAAAAAATATTGAAGTAGTGATATTTTGTAACAATTTTTGCATCTAGATGGGTCCTTAAAACTTGTAAGAAAAAGCTAGCAGTGAATGTTATGTGTTGCATTTGAGTACTGAGTGACTGAATCTTGCATTTTTTTTTTCAGAATCAAACTGAGATCATACATAATTTAGCTTCAGCTAAATTCTCTTCATTTGCTAAAAGCTGATGAAATATTTGGATTGTTTATTCTGGAAGGATACATGGAATTACCTAAATAGGCAGGAGGAAACTTAAAACTGGAGAAGCATTTTTAAATATTCAGCCAAAATGCAGTTATTTACACAGTATATTTTTAATTCAGTTTATTCCGTGGATTACTGAGAGAAAAGAATGAAAATTTGAATGATAATTTTCAGTTTTTATGGATATTAAAAGGCTTTCATTTCTATTGGTGGCAACAGCATGCACATAACTATTGACTCAGTGTTTTACAAAGGATGATTAGCTATTTCTTCCTCTTGTAGAAACAAATATTTCACCCATAACTCAGGAAAACTTCAAATAATTAAACTGTTAGCAGTATCCTTGGATTTTTGTTTTCAAAACTCTATTAGGCTATGAGCCATGACACAACACCATGAGTCCATGCATCCGTGCCTCATTCCCAACTTACATTGGTTGAAAATTTAAAACAAATACAATGATACCCCATTGCTCCATTACATCACTCCTTGTCTGCTCTAGACCGATAAGCCAACTATTTTGAATGCGTGCTGTATCTTTGAACATGAATGGAAAAAAGTATTTTACTAGAGCACTATTTCTAAAAAAAAAAAAAAAACCCTTTCCTTTGTATCTTTGCAAGTAAGAGTTCATAAGTGTAAATATTTCCTAGTAAGTGAGTAGAAGTACTGCCAAATAGCAGAGGACAGTAGCAGAAAACTATTCACAGGCATATTCATGAATATTGCTGGCTGGCTTACCCCAGCTGTCATCAGCATTCAGTACTCACCACTCACTGTGGAGCTTCAGATAGATTGCATAAAATAGATGGAGAGAGAGACGATAGATTATTCATTGAGAGTCAGCCCCTACAGGGAGCGGGCTTACATATCTCTGATTTCTGTACTCCCTCATGATAAAGGTTATACTGTAAAGCAATGCAAACTGTCCTCCCATTCAAGTAATCACAGGGTCTGACTGTGACTACTTTGATAGATTTAAATGAGATGGGAAGCATTAACGGTTATAGTTACTTAGTCTAAGACTTCACTGATTAAAAAAAAAAAAAAAAAAAAAAATCCCCCACAGAATACTTAATAGAGATGCCCAGAAAGGAACTATCGCATTATGCTAAATTATTTAACTTTTCAGATTTGTTTTCCAAATGTAATAGAAAAAAATTAAGACACTTCAAAAAATTAACATTAAAACAGAAGTAATCAAGAAAAGTCAATGACCTTATAATGCAGAAACCAGCATAGCATATTTAAGAGCAGTTCAAATTGTAAATCAGTCCTTGAATTGATCTTATTATTTCAGCTGAGTAGTCACTAATGTATTGAGTTATTTTGTGACAAAAATTACTTTCACCTTTCCCCTCAGATAGATAGCTAGTTTTGAAATATCTTGATCCAAATTTGGACCAAGATTGAAATATCACTGTTCAAACAAGCACATTTCCATGTCAAATTTAAATTGTAATAAATGTCAACTTCTAGCAATAATAAAGTGAACACAAGCTACTTTATTTCCATCATAAAGTAAACTTATTGTTGATTTGGTAAAGTCAGTCACAGTTTGAAGTGTTCCTTTCTCTACCAGGATTTCACATAAAGGGCTGTTTCCTAATGTTAGTAAATGTTAGAGGATGGCATTAGTTAATAATTGTCCCTAATGTTAATGTTTCTGTAAAGATGTATAGTTCTGGTAGTGAAAATAAATCCCCAGATTGAGTGGACTAACCCTGGATAGTTGCTACATATTAAATGTGATATTCTATATCTGAGTTAATGCAGTGCATGCACAGAAACATTACAAAATATTTCTCATTCAAGTGATAAAATCTTGATGTACTCTTAGGAACCTCATTCAAACACAGTGTCAGTCCAACATACTGTGCTCTTTAATGTACCCTTAACTCCCTGAGAGTCTCTGAGTGGAGCACTCCACATTTCTCATCATTATGTTCTTACTTTGCAGCACATCAGCACAGCTTTAATGGTCTGAAGAATATGTATATATAAAAATTAGGAAACCTGGCTATTTGGAATATATGTAAAACTATATCCAGAGGTGAAACAGGAATCAATCAAACCAACATGCACACAATCCTGTCTAGACAGGGCTTCAAGCAAATTAAAGACAGTGTTAGCAGGCTTAGCAGGGAATGACTTAGCCTTATAAAGCAATAAATACACTAAGGAGATAGCAAATCTAAAAAAAAAAAAAAAAAAAAAAAGAAGAAGTAGTAGTAAGTTACACATTTTTGTTGGTGAGGTAGGAATAAACTTGAATTTTCCATATAGAAAAGAAGATGGGGAAAAAAGATTAAAAAAATCTTTTCTTTATCTTACGGACTATTTTTTTTTCCCCTGATAGATCCAGTAAGACAGACAGACAAGTAGGACATTCAGTGAGAAAGACAGAGGTATGATTGCTGATAAAAGGACTTTAGAAACACAGAAGACATTGACTAAAGACTCAGAAGGCTCTCAGGGAGAACATAGGAGGGATAATTTTTAGAGATAGGTTTAAATAAATCATGTAGCCAAGAACGGCAGACTTATGTTGTCTTCAACCCTGAGAAAGGTTATGAAGGACAGAATTTGTACCGTAGAAGTAAACCTGGAGCCCAGAGACAGCAGAGTACCTATATATTGCCTGGACTTACAAACATGTATGGAATTCCTACAAACAAAGAAAATAGCTGCTGATAACAATAACTATTTTGGGAAAATTTTCATATATTTTACAGCAAACAACATATACAAGTTGCTGAGTTTGCACTTCTACCTCTTTACCAAGATTTTTTTAAATACTGCTCTTATGATTTAAATCTTTTGTTTTGCTACCTGATAAGGTATCCCTTGAATAGAAGTCCTAATGTAAAGTCTACATATTAGTCTTACTCATTTTTTAGCATTTTAATTTCCCTACAGAGTGAATTTCTCAAGCATGGATTTAGTTTCTTATTCTGAAAGATCATCTAAATATTTTTTAAGTTTTTATGAACTCTTTACTGATCCCACATTATTGTCTTCGCAGCCATTTTTCAATTTGCTAGTTTGTGTTTTATATCACTGCAAAATATTTTGTCTGTCCCATCTTAAGATGAAAAGCTCAAATATGGCCTATCCATCCTATGCATCCAGGTAAAGACAAAACAGTGGAAAAAAACAATGGAGTAACTTTGGTATTTTCACCAGCTGATCTCTTCCAAGAGATCCACAGCCCACTCAGTATAATCAAACTAAGAAGGATAAGTTTTTAAAACAGATAATGTATTTCCAAAGGATAACTTACGAAAAAGAATAATTTTGAAGAGAGGACAGTTTTAGTTTATCAGTGTATGATTGCCAGGCTGTTCTTATACAAACTCAATCAAAAGTTCAGAGAACTGATATAATATCGGTCTGTCCAGATGATGTTTCCATAGGCCATGCTATTGCAGCTGCAAATATAAAGCCTTGATTCTCCTTGAGTTTGCATTGTGTTGCAGTTAGCTTCTTTCCTGAAAACCTATGTACTTTACAAAAATATGTTGTTTCTTTTGAAAGGTTGGATTCTGGGTACTCTTGTATAAGCACCCAGGGCAGAGACTGAATTTCCAGGAGCCCTACAAAATGCTTTAGCAGACCAGAAGAATTACTTGACACCACGAGAATAAGTGATAGCATGGACTGGATCTCTCTGATAACAGAAGGAAAATACAAACTCCTACGAGACTATATATATAAAAAACCCCTAATTTATTAAAACTAATTAATTTCAACTTTATTTATTTAAGTTACATGTGACTTTACATATGTAAGTCCAGAGTAGACTGGATATCTATTTCCCCTTCTATTTTCTTTGACAATATAAATTTGAGCTTGCATCCGCTTTTCTTAAATATGGATTCCTGAATTTGTTTGGTAAATCTAAATTTTTAGGCCTCTGAAAACTATATGAAATATATGAATATTGTTTATTCATAATCTTAACTGCATCTGAGCTGCAATGTATAGAACTATTTACCAGGGCTTCCGTCTCACTCCTTTTTTTTGTAGGCACAAATTAAACTATATTTTATAGAAACAGTAACAATAGAATTTGACTGAATTACTGAATGGTTAAGAGTCAGTCTCAATTAAGTCATCTCAAAGAATCTTCTGACACAGAAACAGCAATGTATCACAGGAACAGACACATGTCACAAAAGGCTGCTTATTCATACTGTGTCTATACTTAAGTGAATTTAACAGTGACATCTTTAGAAGGGCAAAGAACTATCAATCAATCAGAGAGGCACAGGCAAAAACACTCACATTATAGTAATTAAAGTTATTATAATGGTAAGTCTCTTAGGACACAAGTTGGTTTTAGATTTCATAGAATAGAGCACACCAAGGCAAAATCTTAAATTGGTCTATCACAATAGACCAAATATTTGGGGTTTGGTGTAGAACCCCAAATATTTGCATTCTCACACTTCTATATCAACAAACACATTTCAAATCTATGAATAAGTATTTCAAATTATTTGAAGACTAAAGAGAGAATATTGCTTCCTGTTTCTCAGGAAGTAAAGCTAGTGAGCAAGAAGAACTATTGACACAATTTTCTAACACTAAATTTCAAATGGGAAACTATTCTTCAGAAAAAGCTGTGTATTCAATGTGCCCAGTAACACTATAAGCTTTTGTTTGTTTTAAATATATGAGAGAAAAGCTTTGCAGCTGATTGTGCTAGGTGATTGCCTAAACTAGGAAAGTCTGAATTGGTTGACATTTTAAATTAATAGAAATTATGATACCTTAAAATTTGTATTTTTCTTTTCGGATTTCTCTCTCTGAGAGAAATGACAAGAGAGAGACAATCAAATAATGATAGAAGTGCTCATGGACCAAATATTTACTTTCTATATACTCCACTACCTTTTCATCTCTTCTGTTTTTCTCTCCTCTTCCTTACCTTCTTCTCCAAGTTGGTTTCAGCTAAATGTTAATTTCTGTTTAATTTGAAAATTAAGGAAAAGTAAACAAAACACCCTTTGGTCTCAGAGCAGAAGCACCTGGGAAGCTTTAAATGGCTTGTTGGGTGAATATAACAGCAGGAAAACGCGAAGCTGGTCATCTCTACACTCACCTGAAGGTGACACTGAAATCAATGAAAACAGCTATATTGCTTCATGGAACAAAAATGTAATATTAGAAAACAGCTAGGAGACTGCAGCTAGGGATCAAACCGAGCAGCAGCATCTTTGGTATCTCAAGGTGGTATAGAGAGAACTATACTGCTTAATGGTAAAATTAGAATATTATTATACTAGAGTTGCATAGAAGCAGAATTTATATTGGTATCAAGTAAACTGGAAGCATTCTCTTCTTAGAGGCATTTATAATTCAAATTATATCTGCTGAGTTCATAGCTGCTTCACTATGATCTTTATTATTTTCAATTTAAGATTATTTATTATTTATACTTCAGTTTATCCAACATGAATGTATTTGGCATTAATATCTATGCCAAAGTATAGACAATAACCCATAAAGACAATCTCCAAATAAATAGAGCCCTTGACAGGTAAATTATGGAAATAGAGCAATGGAAATTTTGGAACATCCTTAGAACTGCATTTTACAGCTCTACACATTGTTTATCTTGCCTCTCAGTGTCAGCAAGAAAATGTTTCTTCCTTGGTAATTGTGCTCATGACAACAGACAAAGCTTGAAAAAGTAGTGTGTCCCTTTTGCTGCGGAGCTTCAGAAACTGAAAATAGAAATGAAAACATTACAAAGTGGAAAAAAAAATAAGTACAGATGGGAAGTGGAAAACATCTCTAAAGTTCTGCAGGGCAGATTTATGACAAGAAAATTAATAGAAAGATTTTTATGCAGGTTCTTGTTTGGAAGGCAAGCAAAGAAGCCACATTGGAATATGACTGAATAAAATCATCTCAAGTCTCTGTCAATATTGAAAAGGGTGATTTGTAAATGAATGATACAGTAAAGTTCTGTATGATTTTCAATGCATCTTTCCTGAAGCATAAACTCAGGGAAACATTGAAACTCACAAAAGAAGAGAATTAGTCACATTACCTAGAAATAGATGTCCTGAAAATAGGATAAGACAGACTCCAACTACTGGTTCTGTGTATAGATGTGAAGTGACTGCATGACTTCAGTTGGCTGTACTTGAATGTCTGAAATTGTCTGAGAAGACCAAAATGTCTAAACCTTAATCAGTTGGCTAAAACATGAACTCGGTTTTGATGGTAATGTATTTGGTTTATTGGTGATTATTTGTTGATCAGACTTCAAGTTGATTTAAAATAGACAGCTTTGTTCTAGCCACTTGAAGTACAGTGAAATTTTAAATGCATATTTCTAAATGAGTGGCTGAATGGAGCTGAAGAGACTAGAGAAAGACATAGACAGGACAGAAGGAAATTGAATAGAAAAAAGGAGTAACAGCAGAGCTATTATTACAGGACCATGCTCCCAAGTCGACTCCAAACCTGCAATCATGACAATGACAGACAGCAGAGCAGAGGAATAGATGATTGGATAAGTTAGTTTGGACAACAGGCAGTATTTCCAACTCTTTTGTAACACTTGTCTCATTGTGGTATAAGTTGTTAATTAAAGTATATTAAATTGCTAGGAGTGCCTCCACAGGTCCCAGACGCTGTCAATACCACTCAGTCTGACAAAGAGTAATCACAAAGAGAGCTTGAGGTATCAGCAGACTTTTCTTTTGGTGAAAAATGTACTGTCCAGAGACTATTTTATTATTATTATTATTATTTTCTTACAGAATTGGTCTGTACTGTTAAATAGCTGTTATTCCAATCTTCATTCCTAGACTGCAGAGAGTTTGGGTAAGAGCTGGGGTGATAATGAGTTGGCAAATAACGTGTTGATATTTCACAGCCTTTTTCCTAGGCAAATGATTCCCTCTTTCCGTGCTTCAGTGCCCACCTTTTAAAGCAGTGGTGGGGAGTGCTTCAACAGTGTGTCATAGGAATGGAGACAGCAGAAGCTGTAAGACAGACAGGGTGCTATGTAAGATAACAAAATTAGAGGTATAACCTCCTAGGTGAACAAACCCCAGAACCATTTATGTGTTAACTCTCTGCAGATTGCTCTCAGAATTTATCAGCCAAAATTGATATGCGCTAATTAAAAAAGAAAATACTGAATGCACAGCAACTGCTGCAGGAGCAACTGTGGGAAATAAAAAGAACTCCTATTACTCTAGATAGAGGAGTGTTTGGCACTGAACTATAGAGGTGGTCAGCTTGGATCAGTGAAAATATTTCTTATCTTTGCTTTATTTTTATTTATATCTAGCTAGTCAGTGCTATTGGGTATTTGAGTGAATTTTTATGCTTGCAATTGTAGTTTAAGTGACAGTAACAAAAAACATGGATTTTCTCTCTAATCCCTTGCTCTGTATATGTTAACCACATCGTCAGCTAAGTTGTTCATTCTCCATGTTTTTTATAGTATTTCAACTACAAAGTGCCAATTAGACATTATTTTAACAGAAAGGGTTGCTTGTTTTAAGAAAAAAAAATCTGTAGAATAAAACCCACTTGTCATACTGACAAGCTGGAGGATCTATTCTAAAAAGAAAGAGAAAATGTAAATGTAGAGGAACTTCATATTTTGGAATCATTCCAGGGACACTGTTAGTGAGCTCTCTGTTTTGAATTGGAACAAAATACCATATTCATTGTATGTTACTAGCAGTTCTACAGGGCGCTGTACTCCTCAACAAGGACTCCATGGAAAGCCATCTTTCTTTTCTCTTGGAGTGATGGGTGACAGACGTTCTGATTGGCATTTTTTTTTAGTGTGAATATCATTCATTGAAAGGAAATAAAGCCTTAAGAAAAGATGAATGTAGATGAATTCTGCACCAATTAAACCTATTATGAATGTCATAAATAGGGATTAAATTGCAAATGCCAGAAAACTTCATACACTGAACAGGCTCTGGATAAAATTACTGGAAATCGATGCTGTACTTCATTAGGATTATGCAAATTATAATTCATCATCTTCTAATACTCCAAACACATTAATTTAAAAAAGAGTATTAGCTAAGTATCTTTAAAAGGATTTATTATAACAGAAACTAAAATACGTTCTGAAAATAAATGAAAATCCATCTCAATCTGAAAGAAAACTCAAAACACATGATATTGAGGCAAACTGTCCTGGAATTTTCCAGGGTTCCTTTCAACATAGTTTCTGAAAACATTCCAGATGAATTTTCAGGATTCTGTGACCATAAGAACTTGATAGAAGAAGTCTCTCTCTCTCTCTCAAAAAAAAAAAAAAAAAGTTACAGTTTCAAAATGTTCACTAAGGCCTTTTGGAGAGTGAGAGGTTCTTGCTCAATTACGCACAGCAAATCTCCACAGGTTTAATACAGCTTTCATCTGTAGAACTCTTTTCTGACAAAAAGGAACTTCCGAAAAAGTAATATCCTGGTCAAGAATTGCAGAAAACAAAGAGTTCAGGTTCTTAAATGGGATTGTTTTCTTTTTATATCCTGCCTAAATGTCTGATCATTTTTTTTTTCTCACTGTGCTCGCCTAGAGCTGGGATATCCACTGTCTGAGGATTCTTTAATCTTGAGAAAATATATGACGCTTTGTTAACAAGAAGTTGGGTCAGGTCTACTGATCAAGAAGAAAGTCCTTTTTCATTATTTCCCTTAGATTAATCGCTTTTTACCTTAGTACCTCATGCCTAAATATCTTCCAACAAAGAGAATAGATGAACGTAATCAAACTAGTCAGACAATCTTTACATCTTTGAAAAAAAAAAAAAGAATTATTTTTGTGGTATTTATTTTAAACGATATTAAAATTTTAAACCTCAGAGTCAAGAAAGATAGAAATTCCAGAGACACATATGGTGAGTTACCTTCTTTCATCTGATTTCACCTGGTCAAGATGGACACTGTACACTATATACAGAACGCTGTATACTATACAGAACGTGACTTTTACATTTTTACTCAATGATCAGACGAATCTCAGGGCTGAAAAATTTGGAAATCTCTTGCTAGTTATCAAAATACTCAAGATTTGACTGTCTGCTGATTTGACTATCCGATTTTGACTGTCTGCTTAGAAGTGCTTAGAGTAGCAGTCTGAACTGATTAAGAGGTAAAACAGCAGACCATCTTGCTAAAGGTAGTATTTTATAGCCCACCAACAAACTAACAAATGAATATAAAGAAAAAAGGACTTTTCATCACTGAAATACTTAAGCTTTTCTTTGCTGCCACTCTGTACAAGACGCTACATGAAAGTGAGCATATTTCTTCATCCTTTGGTGTTACAGTGAAAATTCGGATTAGTCACACCGGTACAGCTATGCCACTGACCCACTATTGACTAACTTCTACTCCCCTTCCATTTATACCGCTGCTTAAATATAGATCCAGTTTCAAAAGCAAACTGCTGAGCCTATCCTTTTAAACATAAATGAAAGCACATTTAAATCCACAGCATACTAAAATCTAATCTTTTAACACAACAGCAGCAAAAAAAGCGGTCTATTAGATAGTGTATCTCCATGTGAATTGAAATCCCTTTCTGCAAATGTTATTTAAAGTCCAAAGGGCAGTCTTCTACCTACATCCCTACCAATTTTTTCACAGCATCTGCCAAAAGTGAGGAAAACTCTCAAATAAAATAGCAGATAGCAAAGTTTACAGAGGTCATTCTTATGGAGGTAGTATCCAGTAGTGAAAGGAGAGGATATAAAAAGATTCCCAAAGGCTACCCTCCTGTGACATTCAAATTCTTATCAGTAATCTTCCATGAGAGTCTTTAAGAGAAAAACTTGTAATAATATGTTCTCACTCCAGATATTTTTGAACATAGAGATGTTTCAGAAAACACTGACGAGATCTGCAGAGAGGATTACTCAAAAGGTAGACAGGACAAAGAATCTTTTTCAGCAAGGTGAAGTTAGACAAACAGCAAGTATCCCTGAACAAAAAAACTATTTAGTATAAACCTTGTAGCATACAGAATTTTAATAATCCTAATAATACTACATCCCTATGAAGTATTGCTATACCATAAAAGACCAGTGCTTCATTTAGCATTGATTTATCTGTCATAATTATTATGAAACCATCAAAGAAACTTGGAATTAATTTAGAGTTGAGGTGGATTGTCCAACTCTGTAATAATCTTAAATCGCGTTATCATTTGGAGCTTGACCCGGAGTGTCACAAAATATTTCTACAATACTCATTTTGCAAGTTTACTAATGTTCTTTTAAATTTTCTATTTTCAGTCTGTACCTTTTTTGTTTGTTTTCATACTTTTGGTCATACTCTTTGCTCTTCGATACTTTTACTTCCTCTTACATATTCTAAACTAAATTTTAATTTTCAGTGGGTTTCTATTTTATTTAACTTCATCAGTCACAAACTTTCACAAATACGCTTACTTTGATCAACAGTTTCTACTAATCTGCCCAATGAGCATGTTGCTTCTACTTTGTCTCCTTTTCAATTTATGAATCTCTTCGCCTTCTACACTATAGCAAGATTTTATTCCCTCTTCTTAGCATGAGGAAGATTAGCAGAAAACCCTTGTTTCTTGGTATTTCATGAAGTCACTAATATTGTGGTCACTATTATCTAATGACTCAGAAATATTTTTTTAACAAGTTTGTTTGACTTATTTTCAACTGAACTGACAGCAAAATTTGTGTGTGTCTACTTTTTAAGCAACGACTCAAGAATAAATTGTGCAACCACCGAGAAGCTGTTTTGTTAAAGGCTGACCTGACCTACCGTTTGTTCTATTTAGGTGTAAAGTTTCCCATAATGATTATTATGTGACACCCTATCATCCCCTTGATCTGGCATATTCTGTATCTTCTGAATCTTTTTGATCTTTCAGATCAAAAATGCAATGGTAGTTTACTTATATTCCTGCAGCTTGAAAGAACTGGATGAGTACCTTCACTGACTTTTTCTCCCAACTGTAAGAACTTCCTTATATACACTTGAGCTTCCCAAATAAAATAGGTATTTTGTCCCCCTTTTTTGAGGTAAAAATGGATTCTATAATACTTCATTAGTGGCATTTTTTTTCAGCTCCTTCAGTGGGTATATAGACATTTTAAGTACCTCAGACTTTTTAGCTATTCCTTAACTTTTAACTGACAAAGATTTTTCCTCTAATGTGAAAATATGATCACTGTGATCATATACTTCTTGGTTTAGATCAGGCCTGTAAGTAGCCAGCTACAAATCAATTGAATTGCCTCATGTTATTTTCATCCTAACTGAAATCAGTATATCCTGGAAATTTTACAGTGAGAGCTATTGAAGGATGGAAAATGTTTCCTACAAATACCTTTTCCAGTTTAAAGTGTATTTGCTTCAGTCAGGTTCAGCTTACTATCATGATTACATTCAATGGAGATTTTGGCAAATACAGTGTCAGAATATCCCAAGAAACAATCACTCTGCTGCTTCAATTGGAAATAGTTGCAGAAAATACATTCTGTATTTTCTAACTTTTTTGCACCAGGAATGTAAGTTTAAGAGGCTGGTCTTAGAAAAATGAATCTATATCTGATTATTTATATAGCTAATGATTGTATTTCTTAATTCAGTTTTAAAATTAACATAAATCTGTGTTGAATATTGCCAATAGTGTATTCAATAACTGAAAACATTGAAAATTGCAAAGATACAAACTGCAGAACATACATTCACACTTATTATTTTCCATGGCACACTCCTGAATCAAGAAACAAACTGAGGAAAATCATTATGTGTCTTTGAACAGTATGTTAGCAAATAAAAATCTTGCCAGTGCTACACTTGAAACAGAATCAGTATCCTGATTCACAGTCTCCTGGGACAGACAACAGCAAAGCTGCTACTATATGTTCAGGATCCATATTTGCTTAATTGCCCTTATGGTATTATTGGGAGTTAACTCAAAATTATTACACAGAAGATCATTACTTACATCCACAAAGTAACATTTGCTCAAAAAGAGTTCTAGAGTACCTAAGCATGACTACTTGCCTTCTTCTATATCTCTACATTTTAGTTGCAATGTAATAAACCACGTATGCAGAATTTAGGTAAAGTGTTGAATAATTTGTCTTAGTATAGAGACAAAAGTACATCCTGAGACACCTTTATAGGCAATACTCTCAGCTAGGAATCTGACTTCATGGACCACAAGAGCTTTGTGCCTTACAGGTTGTCCTGAATCTATAATGGCCATTCCATTTCATCCTCCTTTTTAATAAACAGATTTTTATTATTATTATTTTTGGGAACAGTTTGAAATCAGAGAAGTATTTTTTTTAAATAATAATAATTCCTGTACTGTACAGCTTGGCTACTGTTCTTGGCTTTACACATTTCTAAGCCATGGCTGATGTTGTTTGATAAAATTCTGATATTGACATAAGACAGATGAAATACTGCACACTTTTATACATTGCTTTGAATGCTTTGAATTTAAAAACATAGAAGATACTAAATTGCAACATGCAATTGAAATACTTCAATACAGACTTCATGATTTCAGGGCTACTTATCATATATAGCATTAAGCAGATCCCACTAGGGCTGTCGAGGCCATTGGCAATTTCTAGTCTCAAAAAAGGCATAGATTAACTCATCTGTACTCTCTGGGGCCTAATGGTTTGGCAGACTAATGATGCTGCAAGACTCTCAGACATAAGGTAATTGCCTCTTTCTCTTTTTTTAATATATATCAGCAATTATGTGTTAAGTAATGTACCAGTAATAATCTATCCTTTTCTCCCAGACTTAATGTGTCCAGGTATTATCCTGTACAAGATTCTCTTTGCTCTTAAAGGTTGCAGATTTGCTTTATGTCAAATTGACATCCTTATTCTTTTCAGCTAATATATTGCATTCTGTAGTAGGCCCATATGAGTCCCTACTATGTTCACTATTAGACATTTTTTACCCTAATGTGTCAGAGGAAACACTATAGCAGAATATATTAATTTGAGGGAAAATATTAATAACATGTTGTTGTTCACTCCATAATTTTGCTTTATGTGCAGCAAAAGTCTGCTTTAAGAGTACAATGCATGGGCGCTTATAAGAAAAATCTTTGTCACAGTACAGTCTCTCACTATCACAGTCTGAAGAAAAACTAATCCTCTTCTGGATTAAAACCTTCTCTCTTATGTATTGGATCTTCACTTTATGCTCAAGGCTGGAAAACTTGATAATTCTTCAAGGTAGACGCTTTTTTGCTTTAAACTTTTCCTTTGTCTATAAGGTTGCCTAGTAGAACCTACAAAGCTACACAAAGATTCTCCCTTTCTTGAAACAAAATACAGAAGAGGAAAATACAACAGGTCCAAAAGATTCAAATAAGCAAACGAAATTATAGACATTTATGTCGCAGACATGACTTTCTTCAAGTTTCATAGACATGACTTCCACATATTTTTTTCTATCTGTTTATGTCACTGCCTATATCCATTAGACATTCCTTTATCTTCTTGCCATAGCAATTAAGAAAATAAGTATTTAATTTTAAGTGTCATCTCTGTTGCATCTGACTATCCCAGTGAGGCTTGATTTTTCTGTTGGATTCCACTGCTGGCCAAAGATAGTGCTGGCCAAATTCAGTTTATGTTTATTATCTTTTGAAGAAGTTTTGTCTATCCAGTTACTCATTGCCACCCTCCTAGCAGATGGTTTGCCAGCTTAGTCACTGATTATTGGTTTGTTGATCATTGGTTTAAGTTTGCAAGCAGAAATGAGTAGATGTTCTTTCAGAAGTTTTGTTAATATTAATCCCTCTTGAGATATTAAACTTCATCCTCTGTCCACCTCACTCATGTGTATCATATATTTTAAAATATTTTCCAAGGCCTAAAGCAACACATTTGCCTTTTCTGCACCACCTATTACTACTACTGCCTTAGATTCCCTGTAACTTTTCAGAGTTCAAGGACACTCATTCACTTGTGGTTTCCCATCTGTCTAAAACTGATTTCCTCTCCTCCCTGAGCCACTGCATCATTTCTTTAAAACTCACCTTAAAACCTCCCTGCTCTCTTTAACCTGTGATTCACTATCCCTGGAAAACATTTTTGTGATATCCTTTATGAAGCATGGACTATAAAGATGAAATTTATTGTAGTCTTGTTGAAACTTCCTCCTATCCTGAAGAAGTAATGTGACTAAGGATTAAGGATCCTACAGGGTCCACTCAAAATAGCTTGACCCTTGCAGAAACACTTGAAGTCTGAGTCTTTACATCCACTCATCTGTAAACCTCGTAACTACATCCTTGTAGGCTTATAGGCTATGGTCTTAACATTTTCTTTTGCCTTAGAACTTACTACTTAACTACTTACTGATATCAGACAACATCATTGAGTTTTGTTAGGTTTCATCAGGATGCCTATTCTGGATTCATCAAATTTGAAAAAGAAAAACTTGTGGTTCCTTTTGTCTTCCTCCAATGATTAGTACCATTTCCCACATCCTGACTTCAGACATTCTCCAAAAAGAATGGTGGAGGGAGGATGAAAATTTTGTCACCTTTTTTCTTATCTAATTATTCTGTTATAGATAGGATTTTGTTTATTACAAAATCTTAGTAATACCAACAATCCCACCCTAGATCAGTTATAACCAATTCAACAAAAAGGTGCAGGGAGGCAAATTCACAGAGCCAGATGGGCTACATGGGGCGGGTGAGGGGGAGCTCTAAGAAAAGATATGTGTGAAATTAGTAGGATGGTGTGGTACAAATGGCACCATCCAGAAAACTCATGTGAACAGTGCCTATTTACGGTTAGTATTCCTCCTCATTCACGATGCACTCATCATTGTAGCACATAATTTTCTGTACTTCTATTGCAAAGGCCATTTAAATCTAGCTCTTTTGCTTAGCTCATTTAAGCATTTTATGATCAATTTCCTTAGAATGGTCTTCTACTCTCTAAAAACCATAGTAAAAAACAGCTTTTAATAGTCTTGAATTTGAAAACACAGGTAATTCTAATAGATGACAAGACATTATATAAAATATATTTAAAACTACTTTTTTATTCTTTTTTTTTTAACTGGTACTAGCTTGATTTTTTTTTAAATGTTCAAGACTTTTGTAGTGATCACAACACTAGAAATGAAAGAAGCAAATTCACATTCACATGACTCTGAGAGTTCAGACTTAAAGGAAATGCTCCAAATATTTAAAACTTGAAATAATTTTGCAATAGATTTTTAAATTATTTGTGTGTGCACAAACACACAATACATGTGAGCACAGATTTTCTACATACAGAAGATCAGAGCAATAGAAACACAGACACAAATATTGATGTATTACCATTAACACCATACTACCAGACTATGTATGGTGCCACAAAGGTACAAGGGAAACGTTTATATCTCCCAAGTGATTATTTGATGTGAGAGGATACACTGTGCAGACTTTGCAGAAGTGGGTATGGATTTAGTGGAATTGATTCATTACTCTTTGACATGAAGAAATGATGGTGCATGGGTCAACTTTTGGACTGCTCTCTATGTTTAAGGAGTCTACAGACTTTACCTGAATTAGCAGTCAATACTAATGAAAATATTACTATAGAAATCAATTTCTAATAAAAGGGGTTCTGAACAATGGCTTTGAGATTTAATTGCTATTCTTTCTTTTTAGTCTATTAAGTCTTAGTTAAACAACCAAAAAACTCAGAGCATAAATCCAGACTTTCATTTACACCATATAATACTAAGGGGTACAGCAGTTCTGAATCTGTGGATGAGAGGCAGTTGAATTTTGAAAAGAAATATAAAAATACAAAGATCCATATATAAATCCTTATTTTTATTCTGAGGCTGTCAGTCTGTAACTATCATAACCCCATTTCTTACCATACGCCTATATTTCATTTTTAACTCAGACCATAATTTCCTGGATTGAGGAAGAAATGCTTTCTTGTTCATAACAAAGCACTCTACCAACACTGGTTAATAACAGTAATGAATAAGTAAAAAATATTATGGATCTGTTGGGAAGGCTCAGTGTATCTAAGTTATGGTAAGCATTCATTATAGCTCTAACTCTCTGTCATTGAGAAATCTGTAATTCTTTAAAATTACTTTACATCTTTAAAATGCACATTTTGTTTCACTGTTGTGAAACAGTTTATGAGCATACTGATTTCTGACTGTTGTAGATTGTTACCATTTAATTACTGAAGGTGCCCCAAAAGCATAATAAGTGGATATAAAATATGTAAAGAAGTATCTTAAAACAAAATATGATTTCTATTTCATTCATAAGCAAAAGAGTAAAGAGCTTAGAAATCTTTTCTTTCCCTCCATGCCCACCAAAATAAATAAATAAAGTGAATACTCACTCCTGTTATGTATCGAGGTCTATACTGGATGGTTCCAAATAAGCCAAGTATGACTATAATAATGTGTATAAAATTTGCCAGGATGGGTGCCCACTGATAACCGAGGAAGTCAAATATCTGTCTCTCAAGCACAGAAACCTATGATTAAAAAGCAAAAGAATAAAAAGATTAGAACAGACGGGAAGACATCTATTAGGGCATTTCCCCAACCCATGCCTAAAGTAGTTGAGTTAATATATATATATATATATATAAACTCATTATATTTCAGTCAGCAATAGAATGATATGAGTTTGCAATGTTTCACTTTTGTTTTAATGAAAGCAGCATTTCCCACTGACCGTTTACTGAGTTATATTCATTTACCTAAAATATTCATGTGGTCAATTCTACCAAGACAGTAAATTCTATTCACTAAAATGCCATTCTTGCAGCAGGAGAAACACAAATCATTTTGTTATATATACCAACCAATCCTGTAACCTCCTACTGCTGAAAATAAGTGCTCGACTTATGACAGACATCTCTCCAGCTACTTTGCTTCCATCCACAAACTCCAGCCTACTCCTGTCTATCTGCTTCCATTAATTTCTCCTCCTCTTGACTTTTCCCTCTACCCCAGCTATTCTGTCAGCAGGCTTTTAGCTTTATCCAAATGCATAGTACTTTTTGAGCTTGTTCTGCTGAGAATGAGTCCAGTTTGCCTCCTCACACTGCTGCAAACAACATCCCAAGTGTAAGTTATTATCCAAGGCTAAAGATACTTCATTCTTAGATGTGAATTATGGTACAATCTTGGGCTATGGAAGAGTAATTTCAAGAAAGACTGTTCCAAGCAGATTAGAATATATATAAAGACTGTTCCAAGCAGAATACATATATTTCTAATAGTGTCAGCAGAAATCATTTCAGAACTGAAACAGAAGATTTCCCTTAACTGATACTCAGCTACTATATCAAAATGCAGTAACCAACACATAGGCAGAATGACATTTCCTAGCTCATACTAATATTAAGGGGAAGATTAGAAGGCGATGCAAGAGGTGAAGTTAAGCAGAAAGGACAAGGAGTTTCTTTGTATTCCAATAACAATTTCACTAACTGGAACTGTGAGCAAATGAGTTTCATGAAAACACATAATAGCAATAATAATAATAATAACACAGAAAAGAAAGAGAAAGCAGGCTGTTTCTATATAAAGTATCATTAAACAACAGATGACTATTTACTTGGTTTATATTACACAGCAGATCTATTAAATAGGTCTATCTCTCACAGATTTCTTTATTCATTTAGAAGTTAACACCTCCTCTGGAAATCAAGTACTAAATGGATAACTAACCACATGTTCACCACGCAACATAGCTATGACAGAATTTTTCAACTTCATGCAGCAGTCCACTGTCAGATCAATTATTTCTTTTTACATTTAACTAAGAATGTTTGCCATTAAAAAGCAGCCTGCACTTGCACCATCATTGCAATTGCAAATCAAGAGTGTTAATAATACTGTACTTACTGGCATATGTTGCACTTTAAGATAAGGATTCTCAAAATAACCCTAAGGAAGTTTGTCAGCCATATCCTATTGACTTTCAGACAGATTGGAAATTTAGAGTTTCATGTCAACCACTAAATTCTCTCTACAAAAAAAGATAGCTTTTATACAATATAGTCAGCTCAGGCTTGGTATTTTGCCTAGCCTTTCATTTAACAGATTTATTGACACAGAGATCCTTGTCCTACATCACCCAGGATCTTAATGAATTTATTTGTGATATCATGTACTTTAGGAAAGCAACATTATAGAGGAATTTCCCAAGTCGCAAGACATAATACTGTAACTGCAACAATGGCGTGAAGAAAGGGTTGAAATGCTAAGCTTTATTCTGGGTTTCAAGTCTCCCTACAATTCTAATATTATTGTTAAAAATATCTCCTTAACTATTAACATAACCATTTATATTAAAAAAAAAAAAAGTGACATAGGCAGTGTCATATAGGTCTGTGTGAAGTCTTTTACAGGTATCAGCAAAATACCTGCTACGTGTAAACTGCTGTTAAACACATGCCAAAAGCAGAATTCTCACTCGGACCTCTTATTTTCATTAACCAAGCAAAGAGTAAATGAAAACAGTAAAGCAGTAGCAGAGTCTAGACTGTACAAGCCTCTGCTGTTTTAACAGTAGGAATGCCATAAGCAAAAATGCAAGTGATGAGGCAAATCATTCAAACAGTAGGAAATCATGCAGCTGAGTGTGCCAGCTATAGAGGAAAATTGCAGTATGGTAGT